>LQNS02278174.1:3866007-3884494 GCA_001587735.2 Parhyale hawaiensis
CGACACTCCTATGTTCCGACACTCCTATGTTCCGACACTCCTATGTTCCGACACTCCTATGTTCCGACACTCCTATGTTCCGACACTCCTATGTTCCGACACTCCTATGTTTCGACACTCCTATGTTTCGACACTCCTATGTTTCGACACTCCAATGTTTCGACACTCCAATGTTTCGACACTCCAATGTTTCGACACTCCAATGTTTCGACACTCCAATGTTTCGACACTCCAATGTTTCGACACTCCTATGTTTCGACACTCCTATGTTTCGACACTCCTATGTTTCGACGCTCCTATGTTTCGACGCTCCTATGTTTCGACGCTCCTATGTTTCGACGCTCCTATGTTTCGACGCTCCTATGGTTCGACGCTCCTATGGTTCGACGCTCCTATGGTTCGACGCTCCTATGGTTCGACGCTCCTATGGTTCGACGCTCCTATGGTTCGACGCTCCTATGGTTCGACGCTCCTATGTTTCGACGCTCCTATGTTTCGACGCTCCTATGTTTCGACGCTCCTATGTTTCGACACCTAACCTAGGGGTGATCACCGTGAATTTTCATCTACCACGAAAAAATTCGGCCAATGAAAATATAAACGAACTTATTGATGCACAGTAAAAAAGAAAAATGCAACCAAGACTGAGTTCACTAACTGCTGCGAAGAAATTCAGCTATAAAATATGCGATATTGCTTTTACCAGACAGAAAGAACCGTATGAAATACACCGCCTTTCATCTACCACGATTAAAAAGAATCATATCAAAATATAACCAAGCGATTTTGAAAAACAGAACATGCTTCAGAAAATTCACTATTTGCATTTTCGAGCATATATTTCACAATAATATTGTCTTGATATGACATTATTTCAAATACTGAAGAAAACGAAGAGAAGTACAATTAGGAATTTGGCTACCCACGACGCGTTTTGCAGTACCTCCGCTAATCAGGTGGGAGGGTCGAAGATGGGCGAGTCTGAAGACGTTAAGATTTTCCGAAAATTTAGCCAGGTTATCACGGAAGGATGTAGCTGTGACACCAAATTTCTAATTGTGCTTCTAATTCCGTGCTGCTAATTTTCCTACGGCAAATTTTCTTGCGGCGAATACACAACGTATAATTTCTTTGATGTTCAACGAAGCATAGCCGAAGTAATAATTTTTCAAGGTTCAGCAGGGACAACAATTTCTTTTCCTTGTATAATTTTCTTCCTTTGAACGATCAGTTTTCACGCTAAGACAAACATTTCATTGTATTGAAGATGTAATATAAGGTAAATATAATACGCGAAGGGGACATTTTCAAATTCACAATGTTATGTTGTTTGCTAATACAAACTCATTCTTACCTCGGCGGGGGAGGTTACGCTTTCGTCGGGCTTGTCTGTCTGTGTCTTTCTCTGTTAGGCCGTATTTCACCAAGATAACTCAAGAAGTAAATGAGTCGTTAGGGATATCACAAAGAGTAAATGATCAAAATTTTGTAATGATTTGTTCGTTTATTAATTTGGCACCGTTTCTAATTTTGTGATTGTTAGCACAATAACTCAAAAATTATTAATCTTTTTATTAAATTTATAGGAGTTGTTAGCAATGTTAAGACATAAATTATTCAATTTTGGTGATAAGTTTGCAGTTTGTGAGGTTGACTTCTGTTAGCATGAATGATGATAGCACCATTATTCCGAAAATTATGAACAAATTTTCAAAAAAATTATTGAAGCTGTTAACATTGTTGGGCACAAACGATTAAATTTGGGGTTGAAAGAAATTATATCATGGTCCCAGAACCAATATGAATTCTTCGTTACCGTTGCTTTGATTTTGGGAGGTATGCGCTCTCAGAGTGCTCTAGTTTCGCAATTCATCTAAGGTATGGAACAAGTCTACTGATTGGATGAATTGGAAAATAAATCAATTTCACTCTACTGTTGTAGCGTATCCTTCAGAAATATATTAAGAACACATATAAATGAAGATGGGTCTTCGTACATTATAAACCGCTGTCATTTTTGACTACCTAGGCAGGCTAATTTTTTAAAATATATGCCGGTGTGAGTAGAAACTGCAATGAGAAATACTCTTCGGATGTGCTAGTTTTCACTAAGATAAACTACGGAAACGATGTTTTTTTTTTTTTTTGACATCTCCAAGCTGCTCTCATTTGTTTACTTTAGCCCAGTGAAATGATATCTGTCAACTGAATGCCTGTGTTTCATCATATAAAGCATTGGTCGCCGATTTTCAAACTAACAATAATTAAAGTAACGTATGCTTATTTTCTTATCAAATCTTTCTCTTCATTTATCATGAATGCAATCAACTGAAAAGTGCAAGCTTTTAGAAAAAAATTCCTTTATTTGCTCACGTTGAACATAGTATTCCTTCACAAAATTTATGCATTGTAATGTGGGTGAAAAAATCAACCATTCGACGACAATGGTTGCCGGGGCAAGTCTAGTAAGAGTATAGTTAAAATCCAACATCTCGACTATGTCACGCATGCCAAGTGTACATTTTGATGAGAATACTTACTCGTCCCAGGCTCAGAATCGACAAGTACGTACCTCTGTGGCTGATTGATTGACATAATTTCGAAAAACTCAATAATTATAATTTCTCACAAATTGACGGGTCATGAAGACATTCTGAAGGAGCTTCTCGAAAGTTGATTGTAACTGGCAGCCACATTAATGGGAAGATATAAAAACCGAGTATTTCTCTTTACGATTTTGTATAAAGTTACACTGTATAAGTTAAATACAGTAAATTTGTAACTTAAGTCTAGATGTTGAATGGAAGGATGAATTTCATCTCCACACTTTGCTTTACTGCTTGTATTATTTAATAAAACGCGTTGTAAAATAAAAGTTAACTGTTCAACAGTTGCTATTCAATAAAATTTTAGAAAGAATAGCTTCCTACGACAACACTTTCAATAATTCATTTCAGCCGTAAGACTATGACGGTGTTTAAAAAATCTTCCTTGTTTTCGTCATTAGAGCTTTTCATGGCGGCTTTGTAATCGAAATGAAAGAGAACGCATTTTCGTGTGATCTTTGCCCTGAGAAACGGTCATACACTTTTTTTGTCATGATTATTGTGGTTTGATCTTTTTCGTTGAACAAAAGCATGTGCATCTCACAAGAAGGTCATTAATCGTTTTTGTATTGTCGCCGAAATTAAAATGTCAAGGTTGGTCATTAAGCATGCTTGCTAAGCTGGTTTCGTAAAGCAGGACAATGGTTGGTTACGGCCAGGCTAAGGAAATAAGGTAGTGTGTACCTGCTTTTTATGTAGCTTCCTGTCTCCCCTTATGAGAACTCTCGCAGGGCTCCACAACAGCCAGTTTCTTTGTAGTACACTTCTGCTCTATGATCAAAGATCACGAAGCAGCCCAAATTCCATGTCCCTTTCGTTTGACTGAACCTGCAGTAAATATAAATTTTTCATTATATACTACAAATACTGTTTGTCACATTGTTCACCATTTATGCATTAGGAAAACTTCTTAAGTCTAGCACACAATATCGCTGGCTTTGATTTCAGATGAGGAAGGTTTTATGTTAACTATGGTACCTCTCCATTATTGAGTTAACTCACCGTACACTCAGGAAGCAGAGCGCGTAACGTGAGGACTCCCGAGAAACTAGCATCAAAAGTGACGTCAGCAATGACGTCACATCAACGAATCTATGGCTGAGCAGCCTATGAGTATTTTAACCAATTTCGCCACAAAATGCATTTTAAATTGTAAATTTTATCTCTTCAGCGTATTTAATAAAAGAATATATGCTAATTGAGCAATAAACGATTATTAATAGAAATTTGCAGTGGAGTCTGGTGGAAACTTTCACTGCATGGTGACCTGATTTAACTTCTTTAACTGAAGCCTTGTTTACACTTCATATTCAGTTCACAGTGCTAATCCCACAGCACATTTAATCCTTACCAACACATAAGCAATATTATAGCCTACTGTGTACGTGAAAGAAACTAAAGTACCAGTTAGCCTATTGGTCGAACTTTCTCTATTGTACGAAAACATTTTACAGTGTTTTGTGTTTGGGTGCGACTGAAGTAGCTGACCAGTCATAAGCGAGAGATTGAATGAACAAAGTCGGAAAAAATTCGGTGATAAGTTTAAGAAAACAACCTACGAAGGCCTGAGGTCCCACACTCAAATACTTCGACCCTCGATGTGATGCAAATTGGCTACGTGCGGTCACGGCTAAGTTCTATTTGAGTTCTATTGACTCCTCCCGTTACACTCTTTGCTGCCTGCGTACGCTTTACCTCGCCTCCTCTAGTGTACCCCAGCATCAGTAAGGTACCTCATCCCCATTTGAGTACACACTGGGTTATAAGAGTACCTCACCGACACTATGGTGTCCCAGCGTTGTCATGGTGCCTCACCATTATTGAGGTAACCCACTGCCATTAGCGTTACTCACAGGTACTAGGGTACCCTAGCGTTATTAAAGTACTTCACGGTCACGGGGTACCTGTTGGTCATTGGAGCATATCACCTCCACTAGCGTACCCAGAGTCACAGCATCCTTAAATCTTCAACAAAAACATTATCACCTCTCTCATTTTGTTCGCGGGTGATAATGAACAAACACATCAACAGAAAAATTTGATCGTTTGGTTTTAGCATTGACCACAACATTTGTATAAATTTTTATAGAGATTAATCCATAACGTTTTGAATTATATTGCCAAAATAAAATGGGCAGACAAGCAGGCGATTGAACTGATCTTCACCTAAAGCGAGCGTCTGTCCCTTCTATCATACCAAACAATCCCTGTATATTTCTTACAGATCCGTTCACAATTTTTTTAGTTATCATGGTGATAGGCAAACCAACAAGAATCACATAGATACAAACTTGTAAGCTCAATAAAACTGTTGCCTCATTGGCGGAGGATTAGAAAAAATGTCTACAATTAGTACTAAAGAACAAAGGATCTTCTATCGAATGAAATAATAACTCCTCTATTGTTCTCGCATTACAAGTTTGCACTAATAGCTAGAAACAGAAAAATTAAAACGAGAACAAGCCTACTAAAAGCGAGGGTATCACTTGTGAGGCTATCTATCATCGAAGTCAAAACGTTAGCCGTTAAGAAATATGTATAACAAATTCTTTCCTAACACAGAGATACAAATTGAAAGACATCAAGAAGACATTTTATAAAATTATAAATTGAAAAATGAATAATCCAGCTATTGCGACATACCTCCTTGAGGAAAAAGGAGGGTTTGAGGAGTGATTTAACTGAGGCTCAAGAAATGATTAGCTTTGACGTGATAGGGATGAGTAACATCCATAACTGCGACAGCAATAACCTACAATCAATGCTGCTCCAGCAGCCGCACTACTTTAAAAACGTCTTGACAGTCTGCTCTAAAACTACGTATATATAATTCATCAAATACTCCAAACAAGGTCAAGTCACTGCCACCATCTTACTATATTAAGAAATTATTTCAACTAATACTAACAACCCAGATAATTTCTCATACTCCTAGTTCTTTTTATACATGTCATGATTTAAAAACTAGCGTAATTCTATAAGTGACATTGCAGCCATTTGTACTACCAGCGTATTCATTTGTATTGTACTCGGAGTATCACAAAATGATGCAACAAGCAATAAGAAAAAATAACTCTATAAAATAATCAGCTATCTTTGATATCTGTTGAGTTAATTTTTTGTATTTGATCTTGAGTGTTTGGTCAAGCATCGGCTGCGACAACTCGTCAGGCATTGAATTATGGCAGCAGCCACAGTTCTACGCTGGAGGTTCAACAGTGAGTTGGTATCAACAATACGGTGAGCCTTGGACATTTCTAGAAAATTCTCTTGACTGAACTATATTTTCTTAGTGCAGCTTAACAGTAAATTAACTCCAAACTGATATTCACTCCTTATCTTGCAGGGGGGATATTTTGCTATCGCAAAACTCATGGCTGTACAGCTTGCGTTTCACGAATGGAAGATCAGGCCTGCAGGGATGAGACCTATAATACGCAAAACCTATACTAGGAACCGGAACAATAAAAAGCTCAATCACAAAATTTTTGCCGTCATTTTTGACGGCTGGGGCCTTTAGTAATAATAATGATGAAATCATTGTTCTCCAACGCGTCGAGGTATTGATTTCCTTATTATTAATACAATACAACAAGTACAATACTTACATTATAAAACAGAGGGACACTCAGACAATGCTTTCCAAGTTGCATTTGGCAGTACATTGGAAACAGGAAACAGCAAAATAAATCATTCTAGAGCAGGAGTTCCCAACCGAGAGGGGTCGCATCCCTGCGAGATGAGCTTTCTAGTCAAGGAGGGTAGTGAAACCTTAGATGGTTTCAACGTCATTCAGAAATAAACTTGAATGTTTGGCGTAAATTGAGATCATTTAAATTCATCGTCATCATATGAGTTATTGATTTTGTAGGTGTCCAAGCGAACAGACAAAGTCTTTTAGGGGTGCCAAGCATAGAAAAAATGGGGGGACAATTGCTCTAGACCAAATGTTAAAATGATGTCGTTAAGACGATGCTAAAATTAGGCATTGTGTGTAATTTATTTTATTTTTATTTATTTTTTATGGGTCCAATCACACACCACATAGTTCCAAGGGATGAAATTTCATGGTTTCATGGTATCTCGACTTGTGTTTTAGTAGATGAGTTTTCTTCTACCTAAATCCTTAAGAGCGTGACTGAGGGAAGAACCAACCAACGAGCAAGCCAGTAACCAACCAACAAAGCAAGCAACCAACCAGCCAACAACTATGTAAAATCACCTCTGCCAAAGAAATTATGTTTATGCTGTGTGTGGCTGTTTTTCCTCTTGTCTATCACCAAGATAACTAAACAAGTTATTGACGAATATTTACAAATTTTATAGGTATTGTCAGGCATGTTAGTAGTAATAGGTGATCAATTTTGGTAATGCTTCGTTGAAATGTTTGTTTGTCCTATTTTGTTACCTCCGCCAAGGAGGTTGTTTTCGTCGGGTCTGTCACCAAGGCAACTGAAAAAGTTATAGGCGGATTTCGACGAAATTTACCGAAATTGTTAGGTATGTTAGGAGAATCAGATGATTACCTTTTGGTGAAGATCCGTCCATCCGTTTATTTGTTTGTCTGCCTCATTTTTCTCAATACCATACCTCAAAAAGTTGCGCACGGATTTTTATCAAATTTACACGAGTTGTTAGGTATATCACGAAGAGTCGATGACCAAATTTTTGTTTTTAAACTTTCATTCGTTGGTCACTGCCTTTCATTTTATGCTTGTTAGCACAACAACTCTAAATGGATCTCTATGAAATTTATATGAATTGTTAGTAATGCTGAGACATAAATCATTAAATTTTGGTGTAGATCTTTTGGTTCGTTAGTATGTTCGACTCATGTTTGCCATAATGTTTGTTAGCAGCATAACTCAAAAAGTATGAATAGATCTTCAACGAAATTACACAAACTGTTATTACGATAAAAATGCGCAAGTAATTAGATTCTTGAGTTGATACATAACAAATGATGGTTTAAAGTTGTTTCACAATGAATAAGTAGTATTGTCACCAGTTCATGCCGTTTCATTTTCTAAGGAAGCGGCTTCATTCGAAACGTTTCGTCCCTACCTACTGGCGAAAAGAAGTCAACTTTGGTCATGCTGACCGTGTCGAAAACGATTGGAAACAGAGCTTAGCACGATACAAATACACAAAAAAACACACGTTTCGGGCAATGTGTGGTTACCGTAATTCGTAATTGTCCTGCTAGTTGCTTGTAGGCCTATGTTATACTTGGGAGGGGGGTGGGGAGGTACCTCTATATATACTTGGTGCTCTCGGAGCAGTGTTCATTCGTTAAGTGATTTCGAAGAACCATTCTTGTACCGACTCCCGATCTCATATACAGCGTTACGTTATGGCGTGTCCTGATATACGAAAAATAATTGAATGGATGGAAGTAAGTTTAAATATTCAGACTGTGAATACAAAAAGTGAGAATTTTGTAGCAGTTATAGTTTATAGCTGTGATAGAAGTAGTTGTGAGACGGGCAATAATAGTTTTTCTTTTATCAAGCTCTCTATTTATGAATTTTGTGAATATATCGTCGCTAAGGGAATTTTGGCTGTACCCTGGAAAGTCGTTCAGACTATTCACAGCTTGGTGAATAAAAACTTTGTGCAGTATACGTCCGACAACTACTATTGTTCTAAATTGCCCACAATGGAACATTTGTACGGCCACGAGAAAGGTGAACATATCTTTTTAAGCAAATCCAGATAAAGTCCAAATCAAGTTCATTCATATGCGTATACGTACCTGGGATGTTGTGGAGGTGGAGCCCGGCGCAGTCGTGAGGTCGTCTTGCCTCGGCGAGGTCATGAGTGATGTCTTTTTTGAATAAGATTTGCCCATGCCATGCGCTACTGTTTTCTTGATCTGTATTTGTTTTTTAAAAAAGTCAGCGTTTCATCCAAAATGCACTTTTTCCCGTTCCCAAAAACGGACCCGGCGGCTATTCATATGGGATTGTAAAAAACTGGAATTTACAATTCACGAAATGGCCAATACTTCCGTAAAATAGCTTCAATCATTTCAAGCGTTCTCAAGCTGTTTCTAACGCCTGCAATATTATTTAAAAAATTCAAAATAACGCTGTTTCTTCAGGTCTTATGAGGGGGATTAGATTACATAGATATGTATCGATCAGAAATATTTTAATTACCATATTTTAATTTACAACGGGTGTGCTAAAGAAGATCACGTTACCAGCTATAGCAATGGGGCTGGATTCCTTTTAGACTCTTTTAACACAATAATTTGTAAACTGAAAAGCTAAATTCATGGTAGTGCCTTCGTCCATTTTTAGCATATTTTATGCTTCATTCCTTCTGCTCTACTTATTGGCTAGTTCCGAGAATTGAGTAATTAAATTACGTTATTCGACTCGCATTCTGTCACTGGAGAGTCAGCTGGCTAGAGCTCGAGGAGCAATTTATGCTGTCAGGGTTTTTATCGCAGAAATCGTTAGCCTTATTGCATTATGCACTGGTTTATTTTCACTTCATTCAGAACATCATAGTTTGGGGAGGGGCATCAGCCCAGTTTGATACATCCAATAGAAGTTAGGATTAAGTATGTCCTGAGAGTAATTTTAAATGTCAAGCGAAATATTGATAATATACCTGCTATGTCTATCAATATCATGTACGTAATACTTGGTTTGTTGAAATTTAAAAGATTTGTATGACTACTTCTGAAATTTATTCGAAAGGCCCTATATCACGATCCTGATTTATATTTGAAGTATTTTAGTAGCCTTGTGCCAGTGCACATATACGATACTCGAGAAAATTAACTGAACCTCCCAAGTGCAAAACTTGAAGTTCAGAAAAGATTTTCTGCCTTTCAATCAGTTCGCTGCCTTAATCCAATGCCTGGCGAATTGTCGCAGCCAATGCTTGACCAATTTTTCAACATCAAATACAAAGAATTAATTCTTAACAGGTATCAAAGACAGCTGATCATTTTATATAGTTTTTTCATTGCTTGTTGCATTATTTTGTGATACTCAGAGAGCAATACAAATGAATGCGTCTATAGTACAAATGGCTGTAATATCATTTATAGAACTACGCTGGTTTTTAAATCATGACTTGTGTAAAAAGCAGCAGAACTATAGGAAATTATCAATGTTTGTTAGTATTAGTTGAAATAATTTTTTAAAACAGTAGGATTGTGGCAGTGATTTGTCCTTGTTTGGAATATTTGATGAATCATACGTAGTTTTTGAGAAGGCTGTCAAATGTTTTTTTAGGTAGTGCGGCTGCTGGAGCAACATTAATTGTAGGTTATTGCTGCCACAGTTGTGGAAGTGCCTCATCGTTATCATTTCACAGCTAATTATTTCTTCAGCCTCAGTTAAATCACTACACAACCCCTCCTGTTTCTCAGGGAGGTATGTTGCAATAGCTAGGATAATTCGTTTTTAAATTTAGAACTTTATAAAATCACTTCTTGATGTCTCTCAAATTTGTATCTCTGCGTTAGGAAATAATTTGTTATATGTATTTTTTACCAGCTGACTTTTTTGACTTCGATGATAGATAGCCTCACAAGTGATACAATCGCTTTTAGTAGGCTTGTTCTCGTCTTCATTTTTCAGTTTTTAGCTACTAGTGCAAACTTATAATGAGAGAACAATAGACCAGTAAAGGAGTAGCTATTTCATTTGATAGAAGATCCTTTGTTCTTTACTACTTATTACATATATTTTTTCCAATCATCCGCCGAAGAGGCAACATTTTTATTAAGCTTAGAAGTTTGTCACTATTTGATTCTTGTTTTTTGTTTTTTACCTATATAACTGAGAAAAAATGAACGGATCTATACGAAATATACAGGGATTGTTTGGTATGGTAGGAGGAACAAATGCTCACTTTAGGTGAAAATCCGTTCAATTGCCTGTTTATCTGCCTTTTTTTATCTTGGTAGTATAAGTCAAAAAGTTACGGATTAATCTATGTAAAATTCTCACAAATTTTGGGGTCAATGTGAAAAGCAAACGATCAAATTTTTGGTTCCATCTGTTTGTTCATTTATCGCCCGCGAAAGGTATGAAAAATGTGATAATGTTTTCTCTGAAGATTTAAGTATATAATATTTGTCTGTCCACCCAAAAAAGGGTGAAGGAGTTCAGAAATGTTCATAATTTTTTGTAGGGAGTTTGGTGAGTTGACTTAGATGTGACCCATACCAAAAACTAGGCCTAGCTAGTGATGAAGATACGACGAGGTTGAATTAGCTTCCTCTGCGGCATAATATCTTACGCCAATAGGCGTTCTATTTTTCCTCTATTATTGAGAGATCTGAACGGGTCGCTGTGCCCTAACCTTGTTGGACGCAGTATCCATATAAGAAACTCTGGAAGCTGGCCATTAGAAATGACTTCATTGTATTTGCCTCCACCGCGGGTGATGATCTCACCCAACGAGCCGTACAATTTTGTTTATCCATTTGCATTTTTGTTTGAATGTTTTTCAGCTACATAACTTATAAAGTTACCAATATGGATCTCCTTAAAATTTGTGAGACTTGTTAGAAATATAAAAAGACACAAATGACCACGTTTTCCTGACGATCGGTTGCTATACGATTGCAAATATGGTTGACTTATTTTTGTCAAAATTCTTGTTAGAGAAGTGACTTGAAAAAGTTATGACCAGGTGCGCATGAAACTTGCAGAAATTGTTAGAAATATTAGAACATAGAGAAGACGCAATTTTGGTGACGATCGGTTTGTCTGTTAATGTGTTTCATAGTGCTTGACTAATGTTTGTCAGATCATAACTCAAAAAGTTATAGACGGATCTACAAGAGTATTGCAGAAGCTGTTATAACCATAAAGAGGCACATGTGATAATTTCTTCTCATATGAAATAGGAAATTGTATTTTTAAGATTAAATTGGAATCTTTCGATTCGATTCAATTGCTTGGCGGAGATATATGCGCTCTCAGAGAGCTCTAACTAGCAACATTTTCTATACGTTCAGGAAGGCCCCACTAATAAACAATACTTGCTATCCACTCAGGAAGACCCTGACTACGAAGTGAACATAGATCGACCAGGCCCCTACGATGTTCAAGTATCTATTGAAGTTGGAGAAGAAATAAGGCACCTCGTGTAAGTATTTACTTTTTAGTGTTTGCGTGCTGTCATTGAACGATGAATTTGCTTAAACTATCAGCAGCTGGCAATTCTATTAATTTAAGGCAGGTAAATAAAGCTATTTGCTGCTAGAATTACATACAGAGCTATTACGTAGTTTGACCTACACGTAACGGAACTTTACAGTTCTAAATACGCTGCAGGTAGTATTATACGGAAATTAATGATAACGTGTGCGGTACTCAATAATATCATAACCATTAAGGTTTATCGAAAGCAATGCTCTGCAGCAAAGTACCCGAGCTGTAGGTACATGATCTGCAATTATTTTATTTTGGAAACATAAGAGGTCGGAGTGACGTCACAAATTTTGGATCAGTCCCTGTGACCTAATTCTTTTGTTACTGCTTCCAGCTGAGGTCAACAGTTTAGTATGAAAACTGCTGCAGACGATAGTCATTTGTTCCTCGTTTTCACTTCACCGGGTTAAAATATTTCGTTGTGTCCCTACAAACTCAACTTTGTGTCTTCCACACATAGTGATAAAATGTTTGCAGTCGAGGTTTTCACAGGGTTACCAAGTGTCACCAGCGGAGTATCTTGTGTCTTTTTCGAAAATTGTGCTACAGTGATAGTGATTCATTTTGGGCAACCATTAAGTGACATAACATACCAGGCAACCATGAAGTGATGTAAAGTAGGCAGCCACAAAGTGGTGTGGTATTCCTAGGTAGTAATGTAAAATGACATGGTGCGACAGTAGCTAGTTCCAATAATAAAGGGTTGTATCAGCACCCAAATGTCATTTTAATGTCTTTTAATGGTATCTCTATGTCATGGTTAATTTTATTTATTTTGAATTGCTGGCTACTAATGTGGCTTTATTCTATAACACTACTTTGGTTTTAATTGGGTTTCTTAGTATTGCTGGAATTTCTTAATCTTCCTTTCATTGCAGCAATAGGGATCAGCTGTACACNTTTTAATGGTATCTCTATCTCATGGTTAATTTTATTTATTTTGAATTGCTGGCTACTAATGTGGCTTTATTCTATAACACTACTTTGGTTTTAATTGGGTTTCTTAGTATTGCTGGAATTTCTTAATCTTCCTTTCATTGCAGCTATAGGGATCAGCTGTACACTAAGCTCTATAAATTATACAGTACATTAATTTCATCAGGTTATTGCTTCAAATTCGTCGATGGAAAAACTCAATTTGCATGTGATATTAAAGTACATTACATGTAGTATTTACGTGCCAAATTTTTTCGATGAAATTTTGTTTTTTCTAGAAATTGTGATGAATTTCCAATTATTTTTGGTGTTCAAAAGTATGATATGTATCGCCCACCGAAGACACATGATTGTTAACTTAGATTCCCTGCTCTGCAACACATTCCTTACGTTACGACAAAGAAATTAATCCTTGTTTGAGGTCTCTGTGATGATTAGAACTCATTTTATCAACACTTACGTAAATTGGGATCCAGGCCCAATTGCGAGAGGCCTGATTTCAGTGTCCATTCAATGTATGTTGGGGTCTATGGAAGGTATTAACTAACTTCATCTACAGTAACATAAGCTGAGAGTTGCTTTGAGGTGGTGTACGTACTGCACTGAAACCAGTTCATCACGAAAGACTTACTTATTCGACATTGCTTACGTTTGTGTGTTCTTTTTCAGGGCAGCGAATCATCTAGGCTTGAAATTTGCTCGCCAAGTGGCAGAGGATGAGCTGTACATCGTGGGAAGGTCGGCAAGTCAGGATTTGCCTCAGCCTTCAACTTCAGCCGGTACTACTCATAGTACAGGAAGTACCAGTACATCACGGCAAAGCGCACCTGAAAGAAGAATGACAGCCGCTGNGTACTCAATAATATCATAACCATTAAGGCTTTTCGAAAGCAATGCTCTGCAGCAAAGTACCCGAGCTGTAGGTACATGATCTGCAATTATTTTATTTTGGAAACATAAGAGGTCGGAGTGACGTCACAAATTTTGGATCAGTCCCTGTTACCTAATTCTTTTGTTACTGCTACCAGCTGAGGTCAACAGTTTAGTATGAAAACCGCTGCAGACGATAGTCATTTGTTCCTCGTTTTCACTTCACCGGGTTAGAATATTTCGTTGTGTCCCTACAAACTCAACTTTGTGTCTTCCAAACAGTGATAAAATGTTAGCCCTCAAGGTATTCACAGAGTTACCAAGTGTCACCAGCGGAGTATCTTGTGTCTTTTCGAAAATTGTGCGAATGATCGCTCAGAAAAATGACTTTGTTCGCTGTTTGTACTGACAGAGGAATGCATTCACAAGCTGTGAACTGAAAACTCAGGATAAAAGGCGGTAAAAATTATCTTAGAGCACAATAAAAACGTCTTTTTTAATAAACTTATTTTTCGATGCAGATTCCAAATATTTAGTCCTTTTTTGTCGGTCAGCTCTAAGTTTCGAGATACACGACTTTGAAGTTCTCATTGTTTACCTATGGGACCTAAGCTAACCTAGCCAAACCCCGTCCTTATCCTTGATTACGTCTCCCCCCACCCAAAAACCCCGGTTTCCCATGTGCCCCCCCCAAGATTGTTTAAATCTATATTGTAGCGTAACTTGAAACTAGTTTAACTCGAAAAATTTGCGCATATCTAAATATTATCTCGAATAAAATGTTAATAAAATTCAATTTTACGTATACTGCGAGAGATTCATAATGATAGGACCGTAAATGACCGGAATATGTCCCGCCCTCATTGGGGAGGGGGGGGCAGGGGATCGCACCTCAGACAAATAAGTCTGACCGACAAAAGCGGACTCCAGATTCTGATTCAACCTCAAAAATTGCATAAAAGATAAGTGAATAAAAATATATGCTCAAAAGAAACTACCTAATACCCAAAAGGCTACTTATTGTATGCAATGAGCCGAATAACTACGCTTGTCAAATTTTGGAATTATTGAATTTAGTAATCCTCTGTAACGCTACAATTATCGTAATTCAACATTGAGGACAAGTTGACAATGACAGTCTTATTATATGTCAATTGAAGCTCCTCAGGGTAGGCACTGATTAAACAAAATTGATTTAATGACCGGATTTTCTTATGAAAAATCATGATTTTTACATTTTTATTTTCTAGTTTTTCATGAAATGGAATATTTCTTCGCTATAAAATCATAAAACACAAAGCTAGTTTTTTTTTTCAACATACCTAGGATTCCAGTAATAAAATTTAACAACCTATACCTCTACATAGCTACCTAAATATATAATTAAAATAAAAGAAAGTGCATGCCTATACTTTTATAGTATTTTAGTAATTTAATACTTCAATTATTTAAATGTAATTCATCATCTAATGAGCCATTATATAGGTAACTACCGTTGCAGTATCAAAGTTAATGTGCTTTTTATAGACTATTTTCAGCTTTCCATATAGGCTGAAGCTTAATACTTATTAGCTCTCTGTAGCACATATTTGAGTTTGTGTTCAAATTTCTTTCTGAGTATGAACCTATTGCATAGAAATTTAAATAGCTTTTTATTCTTGTAATATGTAAGTGATTTTTTGTTAACAGTCAATACAGTCATATGATTAATAAATGTCAGATGTAGATAAAGTTTGTCAGGTTTGGCATTGACTTAATGAAATTGATTTAATCAAATCATATTAATAATATTATTTAATTAACATAAATTAAATCAACTGAATTTTTTAATCAGAATTTTTTATTCATTAATTTTTTTTCTCAACCAAGGAGGGTATGTTTTCGTAGGGTTTGTATATCTGTCTGTTATTCTGTCTGTCATCAAGATAACTCAAAAAATTTTGGACCGAACTTACTTTATCAACACTTACGTAAATTGGGATCCAGGCCCAATTGCGAGAGGCCTGATTTCAGTGTCCAGTCAATGTATGTTGTGGTCTATGGAAGGTATTAACTAACTTCATCTACAGTAACATGAGCTGGGAGTTGTTTCGAGATGGTGTACGTACTGCACTGAGACCAGTTCATCACGAAAGACTTACTTATCCGTCATTTCTTACGTTTGTGTGTTCTTTTTCAGGGCAGCGAATCAGCTAAGTTTGAAATTCGCTCACCAAGACCCTGAAGAAGAGAATTACTTTGTGGAAAGGTCGTCAAATCAGGACTTGCCTCAGCCTTCAACTTCGGCCGGTACCGCTCAGAGTACAGTAAATACCAGTACTAGCACCTCACAACACAGCGCAGCTGAACGAACAATGACAGCCGCTGAAGCCCGGGCAGATCGAATGGCCCGAGTAGCTGCTGAAATTCGTCGGGAGCGCGCTGCACGTGCTGCACGTGCAGGGCACGCTGAAGCCGATCCAGCTACTATGGGAGCTGGACCAGCTGCAGTTGCTGCACGAACCCACGCCGCACTAGAAGGCATCCCTGCAAGTATTCTAGATCCAACTGTTCGCAAGAAGAGACTGAGAGCTATATCTGACCGTGGATTTAATAACTTCCACCGGTAAGTCTACAGTTAGACCAGTTTGCGTTGATGTTATATTGATATGTTGGGCCACATTTTCAACGTATTGCTAAATGTACGAGAACAAATAGGCTGGTGATTTATTATTGTAATTATATCCTTTTGAGCTACGTGAAATAAGTAATATAGTAGTCATTTCTGTCTAATATTTAAGGCGAGTTCGATTGGGACATAAACTCAATGCGCTTAGCTTAATTAAATCGAGCGTAAAGTCAATTCAAACCCTCGTTTTATTTTTGCCACTCTGTGAGTTTAAGGCCTTGAGCGTAACCGACTTGGGCCGATAACCCAATTCTACTTCGAACTTTTTTCGTTTCGGTGTATTAATACAAAGACGAACGGATTTTTTTTGCAATTTCGGACCTTCAAAAAGAAAGATTTTGAAAATCTGTTTCTTCTTTTTTTTCAAAGCTCTAAAAGAAAACTTATTTTCTAGTTATTTCAAGAGCGTGGGCACACGTAACGTAAAAGTTACAATGCAATGCAACTTTGTATTCGTTGTGCAGCAGTACCCTCGGCTTCAGTTTAGACATTGTTATGCCACTGAAAAGATATCTCGGGTACGAGTCGTTTCTTGCACTCTGTACGCTATAACAAGCAGCAATGGTGAAGATTTGACAATACCTCCTACTTCTGTGTTAGTTTAAAGTTGCAATGACTCATAGTTTTAGCGTGGCATTCAAGCACCATGAGTAGTAGTCACGGCAACGAGACGGCCGAAGGGAAAACTTGAGTTACAATGCAACTTTTGCGTACGTGTACCCACGCTTTAAGTTCATTTCGCGGAATTGTACCATGTATTCGTAAAGTAATAGAAACGTACCAGTAACTGCGCCGCTCACTCAAACGGTCCATTGTTGCGTTCTGCTTAGGTCGTATCATCACCGTTAAGTCTGACACATCATAAATAACTAGAAAAATTTAGCAGAGCCAGCTCCATACTTCTAACCTGTCTTAGGGAACGACATTGTTNTTGTGAATGTCAAATCCGTAGATTTTACATATAAGGACGCTTAACTATTATGTGTTAGGAGCGTAGGACGTAGTCTGCTAGCGAAGGTTAACATTTAACAGTTTAACTCTTAAAAGCCGCTCGATTGGAACATTCTTAAATCGGTCAGTGAAGTCAAGTGCGGTGCACTTTAATATTCGAGAAACTTGTCCCAATAGAACACGCCTTTAGAAATAAAAAATTGCACGCCCTAATAATTTTTCGGTTTTGGTAATATCCTATAGTTGCATTTCGTTCAGTAATAATGCACATTTCCAACCTTGTCTAAAGCTTACTTTTGATTTTTACTCCTTGCGCAATTTTAAACTGGCATAGTTACACTTTTAAGACAGAGCAAACTGCGTTTACATGCCAGTTTGTCCGTTTTCCTGGTAGATGAAATTTAACGTAGTAATATTTATATATGCGGTGCATGTGAACTGTTCGGTCCTGTGTAGAGACGGAAATGTATACAAACTCTAATCTCTGTTGTGCTAATAATTGTCGTTTATTATATATTTTTCACTAAAAACTATATACAAATGCATTTACTAGTAATAAAAAACTGCCCTGCTAATTAGCAGGAAGGACCGTGAATAACACCTCTACTCTATTT
The DNA here is from genome assembly GCA_001587735.2 of Parhyale hawaiensis. Lineage (NCBI taxonomy): Eukaryota > Metazoa > Arthropoda > Malacostraca > Amphipoda > Hyalidae > Parhyale > Parhyale hawaiensis. The sequence continues at coordinate 3,883,838 of LQNS02278174.1, forward strand.
TCATCTAAATACTAAGAAAAATTTTGCTTTTCGAAATGACTATATCCTGACAACTACACAAATACCAGTGCAAATTTGAGGCAATACCAGTTGCCGCACTCTTCTTATACCACATTAATGAAATAATGAATTTCCTTGCAGGTAATGATTGCGTGAGCTGGAGAGCCGAGCCACAGAGGGAAACTACTAAATCGTGTGCCCGGCTGAACTATAATGTATATATGTAAAAATTTTGTTGTAAGGATCTATGTAATAATAAAACTGAAAATTTTACGTATTAGGTGATTTGTTTGTACCCTACCCTTCACGCAATTTTCTCCATGAATGTATAGGAGGGGGAGGGGGGGCAGCATAAACGAGTACGTTCACAATAAAGGTGATGCAGGAAAAAGAACTGAACTACATTTTATATATCCTTTGGTAAATTATAAAATTGAAAAAGTCGACACGAACTAATAATTAAAACTTGACGTTTCGGGATACTTCTCCCATTTTCAAAAACCTAATAAAATCTTTAATGGATACGTAACAAATTTTTTTTTATTTATTTAAGGAGACCTAAGTTATGGTGTTAGCAGGGTGGGAGCTAGAGGGCTAATGACACAGTGCGCTATGGGGTCCTCATATAGGCGTCGAGCGGCACGGGAAGCGGAGGAA
>LQNS02278174.1:3923942-3958308 GCA_001587735.2 Parhyale hawaiensis
TATAATATAAGTATTGTACTTGTTGCATTATATTAGTAATAAGGAAAAGAATACCTCCACGCGTTGGAGAAATGAATTATTTCATCATTATTATTACTAGAGGACCCAGAGGTAAAAAATTACGGCAAAAATTTTGTGATTCAGCTTTTTATTGTTCCGGTTCCCAGTATAGGTTTTGCTGTATTATAGGTCTTATCCCTGCAGGCCTGATCTTCCATTCGTGAAACGCAAGCTGTACAACCATGAGTTTTGCGATAGCAAAATATCCCCCCTGCAAGATAAGGAGTGAATATCAGCTTGGAATTCATTAACCGTTAAGTTGCACTAAGAAAAATATAGCTCAGTCAATAGAATTCACTGGAAATACCCAAGGCTCACCGTATTGTTGATACCAACATACTGTTGAACTTCCAGCGTCGAACTTTGGCTGCGATGTAAATTCAATATAAAAAGGCGTCTGCTCAGGGTGAAGATTCAACTACTACGATATCATTCAGCAATGAAAGCGGGTATCCAGAACCCGGGATCCTGAGACCGGAGATCCAGAGCTCTAGTTGTCACTGGTACCCCGAGCGCTGAAATTGTATGGTATCTCAACTTGTTTCTCGGGACATGAATTTTCTCCTATTAAACTCTCAACTGCGTGACGGAGAGACGAACCAACATTGGAGCAAGGGAGGGAGCAAGCAAGCGACCAACTACTGTGTTTTATTATATTGTGGATTAACAGCTTTGCCACGAATTATGATGAATGACAAAGTTTTAGAATAGGTAGTATGGGTTAGGTGCATCAGATATTTGGGTATGAAGGTAGACGACCAACTAAGCTATAATAATGAGATTGAACGGGTATGTGCAAAAGTAACCAAAGCAGGAGGAATTATACATGCTGTGAGAAGATATTTGAATAGAGAATCTCTCCTGCTTCTATATTATGCCCTAGCATACTCACACCTGAATCAGAATATAATTTCATAAAATATTTCATAAATGCGATGTACCGTGATGCTACTTCATACGATATGTCGTACAATAATTTAGAGCCTAACCATGAGTACATCTCACGACGCCAAAGATTTAATTTACCTAGAGTATGGTTAGAAGTGCAAAAGCTTTACGCTGTTTTCCAGACTGTGCCATCATACAATATTTTACAAGATGAGCTACTGGCGCCTCTTTCTGATTTAGAATTTAAACAGAAATTTAAGAAAACTGCCTTATCACGGTATAATTCTCTACAGGCTAGTATACCCTGAGTTGCTGATATTCCTAATGTAGCCGTTTATCATCAAGTGAAATGTATTTCTTGTCGAATAGCCAGATCATGTTCAATGTTATTATAGATTATTTTATTCTGTTGATTGTTAAGATTATATATACGCAAAAGTTTTAGAATTGATAGACATATTTTCTTAAATAGGTCGATAACATTCACCCCACTGCTATTATAGAACTCTATCAACCATAAACAGCCTAATTTGTCGTTGAAGTACCCCAGAAGCGATAGTTGTTTGAAATTCCATTTAACACAAATACTGTGAAACAATTTCAATAGTAAGGTTTTTGATGATTTAAAATCAAGTTGTATAACTTTATCAGGGCCTCGGATGTACATTCATGTTTAGAACCCCATAAGGGATTGATCACTTTCAGTTGGGTATGTTCTTGTTCACTGAGCAAGAAATTACTATTTTTTAGTTTTGTAAATATTTTCAATCTATTGAGTGAGCAATAAACGAGTAAACGAGTTTTATTATTATCATTATCGTTATTATTATTATTATTATCTTTATTATTATTATTATTATTATTATTATTATTCGCTGCCATATTTCAATGCCTGACAAATTGTCGCACCCAATGCTTGACCAAGCACTCAAGATCAAATACAAAAAATTAATTCTTAACAGGTATCAAAGATAGCTGATTATTTTATGTGATTTTTTTATTGCTTGTTTCATTATTTTGTGATACTCAGAATGCAATACAAATGAATACATTGATAGTACAAATGGCTGCAATGTCACTTATGGAATTACCCTAGTTTTTGAACCATGACATGTATAAAAAGCACTAGAACTATGAGTTATTATCTTTGCTGTATTGGTTGCAATAATTTTTTAAAACAGTAGGATAGCGGCAGTGATTTGTCCTTGTTTGGAGTATTTGATGAATAATACGTAGTTTTAGAGAAGGCTGTCAAATTTTTATTAGGTAGTGCTGCTGCTGGAGCAGCATTGATGGTAGGTTATTGCTGCCGCAGTTGTGAATGTGCCTCATCGTTATCATTTCACAGCTAATTATTTATTCAAACTTAGTTAAATCACTACACAATCCCTCCTTTTTCCTCAAGCAGGTATGTTGCAATTGCTAGGATAATTCTTTTTTAAATTTAGAATTTTATTAATTGACTTCTTGATGTCTTTCCAAATTATATCTCTGAGTTAGGAAATAATTTGTTATATATATTTTTTTACCAACTAACGTTTTTTACTTCGATGACACATAGCCTCACAAGTGATACTCTCGCTTTTATTAGGCTTGTTCTCGTTTCAATTTGTCTGTTTTTAGCTATTAGTGCAATCTTATAATTAGAGAACAATAAAGGAGTAATTATTTCATTCGATAGAAGATCCTTTGTTCTTTAGTACTAATTGCAGACATTTTTTTTTAATCCTCCGCCAAAGAGGTAACAGTTTTATTGAGTTTACAAGTTTGTCTCTATTTGATTCTTATTGGTTTGTCTGTCACCAACATAACTGAAGTAATTTGTGAACGGATCTGTAAGAAATATACAGGGATTGTTTGGTATGATAGAAGGGACCGATGCTCGCTTTAGGTGGAGATCCGTTCAATCGCCTGTTTGTATGCCTCTTTTATCTTGGAAATATCATTCAAAAAGTTGTGGATTAATCTCTATGAAATTTTCACTAGTTTTGTGGTCAATGCTTAAAGCAAATGATCAAAGTTTTGTATCGATTTTTTGTTCATTATCACACGCGAACAAAATGAGAGAGGTGATATGTTTTTGTTGAAGATTTAAGGATGCTGGGACTGGGTACGCTAGTGGAGGTGATATGTTCCAGTGACCAACAGGTACCCCGTGACCGTCAGGTACTTTAATAACGCTAAGGTACCCTAGTACCTGTGAGTAATGCTAATGGCAGTGGGTTACCCCAATAATGGTGGGGCACCCTGACAACGCTGAGACACCATAGTGACGGTGAGGTACTCTTATAACCCAGGGAGTACTCAAATGGGGGTGAGGTACCTTACTGATACTGGGATACACTAGGGCAGGAGAGGTAAAACGTACCCAGGAGGCAATGAGTGTAACGGGAGGACTCAATAGGACTCAAATAGAACTTAGCCGTGACCGCACGTAGCCAATTTGCATCACGTCTACGAGTCGCAGTATTTGAGTGTGGGACCTCAGGCCTTCGTAGGTTGTTTTCTTAAACATATCACCGAATTTTTCCGACTTTGTTCATTCAATCTCCCGCTCATGGCTGGCCAGCTACTTCAGTCACACACACAACACAACACCGTAAAATGTTGCCGTCAAGTACAGAAAGTTCGAGCAATAAGCTGTTACTGTGGTTTCTGTCGCGGACAGAATAAGCTATGATGCCGCTTATGTGAGTTGGTAAGGATTAAATATGTTCTGTGAAGAGCACTGCAAACTTAATGTGAAGAGTAAACAAGGCTTCAGTTAAAAAAGAAGTTAAATCAGGTCACCATGCTGTGAAAGTTTCCACCAGCCTACACTGCAATTTTCTATAGATAATCGTTTACTGCTCAATTAGTATTTATCCTTTTAATATATACGCTAAGGAGATAAAATTTACATTATAAAATGCCTTCCCTGGTGAAATTAGTTAAAATACTCATATGCTGCTCAGTCATAGATTCATCGATGTGACGCCATTGCTGATGTCACTTTTGATGCTAGTTTCTCGTGAGTCCTCACGTTACGCGCTCTGCTTCCTGAGTGTACGGTGAGTTAACTCAATAATGGAGAGGTACCATAGTTAACATAAAACCTTCCTCATCTGAAATCAAAGCGAGGGATATTGTGGGCTAGACTTAAGAAGTTTTCCTAATGCATAAATAGTGAACAATGCGACAAACACCAATTTGTAGTATATAATGAAAAATTGATGGTCACAGCAGGTTCGGTCAAATGAAAGGGACATGAAATTTGGGCTGCTTCGTGATCTTTGGTTCATAGAGCAGAAGTGTACTACCAAGGAAGTGGCTGTTGTGGAGCCCTGCGAGAGTTCTCATAAGGGGAGACTGGAAGCTACATAAAAAGCAGGTACACTTCCTTATTTCCTTAGCCAGCCTGGCCAACCATTGACCTGCGTACGAAACCAGCTAGCTAACATGCTTAATGACCCTCCTGACCTTTTACCTTCACCGACAATACAAAAACGATTCCCGACCTTCTTGTGAGATGCACGTGCTTTTGTTTATCGAAAAAAATCAAACCACAATAATCTTCTTAACAATAAAGTGTACGACCGTTTCTCAGGGCAAATATCACACGAAAATGCGTTCTCTTTCATTTCTATTACAAAGCCGCCATGAAAAACTCTCTTGACGAAAGCAACAAGGAAGATTATTTATAAACACCGTCATAGTCTTACTGCTGAAATGAATTATTGAAAATGTTGTCATAGGAAGCTATTCTTTCTAAAATTTTATTGTATGGTAACTGTTGAGCAGCTAACTTTTATTTTACAAAACGTTTTATTGAATCATTCAAGCAGTAAAGCAAAGTGTGGAGATGAAATTCATCCTTCCATGCGACATCTAAACTTAAGTTTCAAGATTACTGTATTTAACTTATACAGTATAACTATATACAAAATCGTAAAGAGAAATACTCGGTTTTTTATATCTTCCCAATAATGTGGCTGCCCGTTACATATATCTTTCGAGAAGCTCCTTCAGAATGCCTTCATGGCCCGTAAATTTGTGAGAAATTATAATTATTGAGGTACTCGAAATTATGTTTAACAATCAGCCACAGACGTACGTACTTGTCGATTCTGAGCATTTTTCTAAGAAATTCTACGCTTGGGACGAGTAAGTATTCTCATCAAAATGTACACTTGGTATACGTGACGTAGTCGAGATGTTGGATTTTAAGTATGCTCGAACTAGACTTGCCCCGGCAACCATTGTCGTCGAATGGGTGTTCTTTTCACCCTAATTACAATGCATAAATTTTGTGATGGAATACTATGTTCAACGTGAGCAAATAAAGGAATTTTTTACTAAAAGCTTGCACTTTTCAGTTGATTGAATTCATGATTAATGCAGAGAAAGATTTGATCACAAAATAAACGGACGTTATTTTAATTGTTAGTTTGAAAATCGGCGACCGACGCTTTATATGATGAAACACTTAGGCATTCAGTTGACAGATATCATTTCACTGGGATAAAGTAAACAAATGAGAGCTGCTTGGAAATGTCAAAAAAACATCGTTTCCGTTGTTTATTTTGGGGAAAACTAGCACATTCCATGAATATTTCTCATGGCAGTATCTAATCAAACTTGCATATTTAATTTTAGAAAATTAGCCTGCCTAAGTAGGCAAAAATGACAGCGGTTTATAATGTGCGAAGACTCATCTTCATTTATATGTGTTCTAATACATTTCTGAAGGATACGCTACAACGGTAGAGTGAAATTGATTTATCTTCGAATTCATCCAATCAGTAGACTTGTTCCATACCTTAGATGAATTGCGAAACTATAGAGTACTCTGAGAGCGCATACCTCCGAAAATCAAAGCAACGGTTATGAAAAATTCATATTGGTTCTGGCACCATGATATAATTTGTTTCAACCCAAAATTTAATCATTTGTGCCCAACAATGTTAACAGCTTCCGTAATTTTTTTTTTTAAATCTGTTTATAATTTTCGGAATAATGCTGCTATCATCATTCATGCTAACAGAAGTCAAACTCACAAACTGCCCAACTTATCATCAACAAAATTTAATAGTTTATGTCTTTTAACATTGCTAACAACTCCTATAAATTTCATAAAGAGAGATTAATATTTTTAGAGTTATTGTGCTAACAAACACAAACTTAGAAACAGTGCCAAATTAATAAACGAACAAATCATTACAAAAATTTGATCATTTACTCTTTGTGATATACCTAACGACTCATTTACTTTTTGAGTTATATTGGTAAAATAGTACGGCATAACAGAGAAAGACACAGACAGACAAGCCCGACGAAAGCGTAACCTCCCCCGCCGAGGTAAGAATGAGTTTGTATTAGCAAACAGCATAACATTGTGAATTTGAAAATGTCCCCTTCGCGTATTATATTTACCTTATATTACATCTTCAGTACAATGAAATGTTTGTCTTAAAGTGAAAACTGACCTTTCAAAGGAAGAAAATTATACAAGGAAAAGAAATTGTTGTCCCTGCTGAACCTTGAAAAATTATCACTTCGCCTATGCTTCGTTGAACATCACAGAAATTATACGTTGTGATCTGAGAGTAAATATACATTCAAAGTATGAAGAAAGTAATACAAATCAGACCATGGAAGCGCTTAGATAAGCTATAGTTTGGAACTTTGGATTTAGTTCAGTTTGGATTTCAACTTACGCTGAATAAAATACTGATGCCATCATCTGTTGTTGCCTGGTCTAGTTTCTGGTTCTGGGAATTTTCGCCGCAAGAAAATTCGCTGCAGGAAAATTAGCTGCACGGAATTAGAAGCACAATTAGAAATTTGGTGTCACAGCTACATCCTTCCGTGATAACCTTGCTAAATTTTCGGAAAATCTTAACGTCTTCAGACTCGACCATCTTCGGCCCTCCCACCTGATGAACCGAGGTACGGCGAAACGCGTCGTGGGTAGCCAAATTTCTAGTTGTGCTTCTCTTCGTTTTCTTCAGTATTTGAAATAATGTCATATCAAGACAATATTATTGTGAAATATATGCTCGAAAATGCAAATAGTGCATTTTCTGAAGCATGTTCTGTTTCTCAAAATCGCTTGGTTATATTTTGATAAGATTCTTCTTTAATCGCGGTAGATGAAAGGCGGTATATTTCGTGCGGTGTTTTCTGTCTGGTAAAAGCAATATCGCATATTTTATAGCTGAATTTCTTGGCAGCAGTGAGTGAAGCTCAGTCTTGGTTGGATTTTTCATTTTTATTGTGTATCAGCAGGTTCGCTTATATTTTCCTTGGCTGAATTTCTTCGTGGCAGATGAAAATTCACTCTGATCAGAATCCAAAATATTTTCGTTTCACACTGCAGCCAAATTTTTATCCATGAAGGTTCAGCTCTTACCTGACATCCAGGTTACAGTAAGTTCCGAAAATTTCAGGTGAATTCTTTTGATTAAACAATATTTTCTTGCTGCTGCTCAACTTTCAGGCATTTCCGAACCGAGAGTTGCCCCTTTACTTCTATGAGAGAAGTTTTGCTCTCGCAAATTCATGACGGCAGATATTCGTTTCTTTAATAGAAGAGCATGTTTGTAGGTATCCGGTCTAATTTTCAGAAAACCCTGTACCGTAAGCGACAACAGTAAAAACCCTGATTTCAACATTTTTACGTCGTTTTTTTATGACTAGGGACTGTAGTTTACGAAACCATTAGGATCAGTGTGTAATCTATTATATACTTGTTTGTTTACTCGTTCATTTTCTGTCACACTTTAACCCTATCCTTAACCAATTTCTTTCAGCCGCTTGAGCGTCAATGCGAGACAAATTTGTACCACCAACTAAGAGTGCTAATGACTTCATCAATATCCCAGTTTTTTCAGAGTCTCAAAGTTATTCATTCAACTATTATTTCACCTATTTATTTATAAAAATCATAGTTAAGAGTAGTTTTATTGTTAATTAGGTTTGAATATATGAAAATGCCACATGAGCATACAGGGTGGATGCTCCAGCTGCACATCTGCAGCAGTTGTCATACTTTCACGGTAACTGCAGAAGCTATAGGCAGCAACTGCACAGTGGCACTGCACTGATACTTGCAGCAGAGAACAGTTAGAATGGGTCATTCGCAAATTATTAAACCTACTCTTGTTCCTAAGATTATTTAGGCTGATTAATGATACACTAAACTAGGACTACCATTATGGATTATTTATAACGGCGAACTATGTACATCTATAGCAGCGACAATGTCAATACTTCTGTTTCTACTAGAAACGTATGTTGTAAATTTAAATCATGTTGTTTTACTTCAAGAAGCTGAAGGTATTAATGCTTCTATTTTTCATTTCTACCCTTGTTTCTATCAATTAGTATTAATTTCACAAGCTCGTTTTTGGAAGGAAATGTAGGAATGCACACAATTCAAGCAGTGATTGGCGTGTTTGCCACATTATCTTAGTCCTTACTTGCTAGTGGGCAACTAACAATGAATGGCTGCAGCTGCTGCTGCTGCAGCTGCTGCAATGCTGCTGCTGCTTCTGCTGCTGCAATTCTGCCTGACATCGATCCCAAATGCGCGCTCACGCAAATTTTATCGCCGAAATCTCTAAAATATTGATATTTATCACAATTGTTATCTATAATAGGCGGGTATCTTGGAATTTTATTGATGCCTATGAGAAAATATGAAAAGTCACTGAAGTATGGGCACTGATATCCACTGAGCGTAGAACAGTGAACGAAAAACGGTGGGGCGGTACAATGTTGTCTCGACTAGGAGAAGATAGGGTTAACTAAACAGGCGAATATTAGGCCAGGTTGTATACTATAGCTGTAGAAAACGATTTAGAAAATATTGGGGAAGGAAATTTATGTGAATCAGTGCAGTTAAATTTATCTTTAATTTTAGTTTTTTATTTTACAACAAATAAAGAGGTTGAATTCGCTTGCGAGAAAAGGACNATAACTCTCTGATGCTAGTGTTTAGTATTATTCTTAAGTTAGTTTTAATCATGAAAACCTCAGGCGCTGTGTCCTAATCTTGTTGGCCACAGTACCTTATGAGAAAAATAAATGAGTTTTGTTTGTTTGTTTTTGTTTGTGTACTACCAAGGAACTGGCTGTTGTGGAGCCCTGCCAGAGTTCTCATAGGGGGAGACTGGAAGCTACATAAAAAGCAGGTACACTGCCTTATTTCCTTAGCCTGGCCTTCACCAAACATTGTCCTGCTTTTCGAAACCAGCTTAGCAGGCATGCTTAATGACCAGCCTGACCTTTTACCTTCGGCGACAATACAAAAACGATTAATGACCTTCTTGTGAGATGCTCATGACAAAGTAGTGTATGACCGTTTCTCAGGGCAAAGATCACACGAAAATGCGTTCTCTTTCATTTCGATTACAAAGCCGCCATGAAAAGCTCTAATGAAGAAAACAAGGAAGATTTTTTTAAACACCGTCATAGTCTGACTGCTGAAATTAATTATTGAAGGTGTTGTCAGAGGAAATTATTCTTTCTAAAACTTCATTGTATAGCAACTGATGAACGGGTAATTTTTATTTTACAAAACGTTTTTTTTTTTAAATCAAACGAGCAGTAAAGCAAAAAGTGAAGATGAAATTCATCCGTCCATGCGACATCTAAACTTGAGTTGCAAATTTACTGTTTTTAACTGATAGAGTGTAATTTTATATAAATTCGTAAAGAGAAATACTCTGTCTGTTATATCTTCCCATTAATGTGGCTGCCAGTTACATTCAACTTTCGAGAAGCTCCTTCAGAATGCATTCATAGCCCGTCAATTTGTGAAAAATTATAATTATTGAGCTCCTTGAAATTATGTTAAACAATCAGCCACAGACGTACGTACTTGTCGATTCTGAGCATTTTTCTAAGAAATTCTACGCTTGGGACGAGTAAGTATTCTTATCAAAATGTACACTTAGTATACGTGACATAGTCGAGATGTTGGATTTTAAGTATGCTCTAGACTTGCCCCGGCAACCATTGTCGTCGAATGGGTGTTTTTTTTCACCCACACTACAATACATAAATTTTGTGAAGGAATACTATTGTTCAACGTGAGCAAATAAAGGAATTTTTTACTAAAAGCTTCCACTTTTGCACTTTTCAACTGATTGTATTCATAGTAAAATGCAGTGGAAGGTTTGATCATAAAATAAGCAGACGTTATTTTAATTGTTAGTTTGAAAATCGGCGACCGATGCTCTATATGATGAAACACTTAGGCATTCAGTTGACAGATATCATTTCAGTGGGATAAAGTAAAAAAATGAGAGCAGCTTGGAGATGTCGAAAAAAAAAACATCGTTTCCGTAGTTTATCTTGGGGAAAACCTGCACATCCGAAGAATATTTCTCATGGCAGTTTCTAATCAAACCGGCATATTTTATTCAAAAAAATTAGCCTGCCTTGGTAGTCAAAAATGACAGCGGTTTATAATGTACGAAGACCCATCTTCATTTATATGTGTTCTTAATATACTTCTGAAGGATACGCTACAACGGTAGACTGAAATTGCTTTATCTTCCAATTCATCCAATCAGTAGACTTGTTCCATACCTTAGATGAATTGCGAAAATAGAACACTCTGAGAGCGCATACCTCCCAAAAGCAAGGCAACGGTTACGAAAAATTCATATTGGTTCTGGGACCATGATATAATTTCTTTCAACCCCAAATTTAATCATTTGTCCCCAACAATGTTAACAGCTTAAGTAATTTTATTGAAAACCCGTTCATAATTTTCGGAATAATGCTGTTATCATCATTCGTACTAACAGATGTCAAACTCACAGACTGTCCAGCTTATCATCATCAAAATTTCATAATTTATGTCTGCTAACATTACTAACAACTCCTATAAATTTCAAAAAGAGACATTCATAATATTTTACTTACTGTGTTAACAAACACAAAATTAGAAACAATGCCAAACTAATAAACGAACAAATCCTTACAAAAATTTGGTCATTTACTCTTTGTGATATTCCTAACGTCATACGTCATAACAGACAAAGGGACAGACAAATAAGCCCGAAGAAAGCGTAACCTCCTTGGCCGAGGTGAGAATGAGTTTGTAATAGCAAACAGTATAACATTGCGAATTTGGAAAATGTCCCCTTCGCGTATTATATTTCTCTTATATTACATCTTCAGTACAATGAAATGTTTGTCTCAACGTGAAAACTGCTCTTTCAAAGGAAGAAAATTATACGAGGAAAAGTAATTGTTGTCTCTGCTGAACCTTGAAAAATTATCACTTCGCCTATGCTTCGTTGAACATCATAGAAATTATACGTTGTGATCTGAGAACAAAAACAGATTCAAAGTATGAAAAGGTAATACAATTCAGACTATGCCAGCGTTTAGAAAAGCTCTAGTTTGGAACTTCTGATTTAGATCAGTTTGGATTTCAACTTACGCTGAATAAAATACTCATGTCATCATCTCTTACCTGGTCTAGTTTCCGGTTCTGGGAATTTTCGCCGCAAGAAAATTCGCCACAGGAAAATTAGCCGCACGGAATTTTCGCCGCATGGAATTTTCGCTGTGCACAACTGAAATAAAATCCATTTACGGGGTTATGGCTGACTAAATCATCTTGGTACAAACTGCAATTGGCGTCTCTAACAGAACAAACTCAAAATCAAGAGTGAAGAGTAAACTATGGAGCTCTTGGAGTGTCAAGTCCCAAAAATAGTGTGGTAATGTGGTGTATGAGGATTTACGGGAAGCAAAGAAAAATGCGTGGCATGCTTATATCCCTATAGACAGTATGCACAGTGATTAACTGATAATATATTCCCGGTAAGTATTTAAAAGTTCCATCACAAGGCAAATTTTTAATATGCTTGAAATCTTCTAATCCTGATTGTGTTGCAAACATGAATTAAAATTCTATCTTGATCATCTACACCACTGTATATGGTAGACATTACTCGCCGTTTTCAATGACCTGATATACCTCTGCAATTATGTAACCACTGCGTCCAGCTGGAATTGAAGGTGTTTCGTCATTTAACTGTCTAAAGTTTCTTCTATTACGGGACATGCTGGATATAGACGGCGTACAAGATAAGGCATTAGTGTCGAGATTTTGTTATTCTTCAGCAATCAGGGCGCGTGCACCACCTTGAGAAGCTCATGCTGAATTCTTCAGTTCTGATTTTGCTTTAGAAACTGTTGGTTTTATGGGACCTGATAAATGACAGTGATCACCGAATGCTGCGCCTATTGAAAGAGTATGTATCATCTTCCTGAGTGGTATGCACTCTTGCTTTACACTGTTTTAGTTCACACTTCCAATAGGTTTTCCCCATATTTTTTACCTCATCTATATACATACATATTTGATTTATCAACTTCGGTTGTAAAAGACGACACAATTTTAATTAAACCAGGGTTAAAGCGAAGACGATCGATCTAAGAGACATGTCTATTTAAAATATGGACGTTTCGACCATATAGGCCATTATCAACAATGTGAAATAAAAAATTCATAATAATACTATCGCAATAAATGATGAAATTCAGAAAATTAAAGAAAATAATAATTGCTTACAAGCTAGGTTATACTATTGCGGGGCTATTTTCAGCGATTATGATGATTGCATTTCATTCAATTCAGGTTTTTCTTAGTTAATATATGATGATTCAAGAATTCTAAGATTGGTAAGTGAATTAGCAGAGATTATGATTGAAAAGCTTTGCTGGAGAATTGGAGTGTCGCACTGTTCAGCATGACTGCGCATTGATGAATGTGATGGCCTTGCAAGTGGATTACCGGTTCTGTTCTAAAGCTCCTACCCATATGCTCACACACTCTAAGTCTCAGGGCACGCGTGGATGACCCCACGTACACCGACCCACAAGATGGGCAACAGTACTTATAAACAATAGAGGAGAGCATATGGGCAGGTAACTTATCCTTAATGCTATCAACTTCAAAACGGAAGGAGCAAAAACTTAAAAAGCTGAGGCCCATGCCAGTGAATGTATCTTTTCTATATAGAGAAGTATTGAAGTTATTGCCTTTGCCCTGAACTTAACAGTCTAAAAAATAAAGCCCATTATTGTTCTCTGTTTACATGGTGAAATTGATAATGGAATGTTTTGTATTCGAGTAATCTAAAAATAAATTTAGATGGGGTCGGTCACGGAATAAACTAAAAGTATCATCGACATACCTACGGTAAAATACTGGTTTAAACGAATCGGGACATTCATCGAGCCATGTTTGCTCGTGATGACACATGAAGATATTCGCAAATGTGGGACTTAAAGGTAACCCCATTCTCAAGCCCTCTCTTTGTTAGTAGTACTCGCATTAAAAATAAAAAACAGATGTTTAATTGCAAGGTCAAGTAGTGTCTTAAAAACTGTTTAGGTCATACCTAGCACTAAAGAATTTCCATTTAAAAATCGACTCAAACATATTTCTATTGTCTCTGTTAATGGATGTTAATAAACAAATTTTCAACGTCAAATGAGGTCATGCACAAAGAGCTAGCGTTTTGAATTGCACTGATATCTTTTACAAACGAACCAGAGTTAGTAACACTATATTCATTTAAAGTTATGGGGCAAAGAGTTGGTACTAAGAATTTTGCAAGTTTGTAACATGGGACTTTATATGATTCAAAAATAGGTCTCAGCTGGAATTATGGCTTAAAGTCAGGTTTATGAACCTTCGGAAACCCATACAAAATCCCCGGAGCCGAGCCAGTAACAAAAAGATTGTTATACACAGTTTCACAGATGATGGAAGAAGCTTTTAGTTTTCGCAGAAAGTTGTTAACCTTATCTTCTATTATTTGCACGTACTTATGTATCGGGTTAATAATTTTCTCATGCTTAATTATCTCTATCTGATATTATTTTTGACAAGCTTTCCTCGTATTTGCATCGATCAAATAAAACAACACCCCTACCTTATCTGGTCTAGTTACCACCAACTGCTTATATCTCGACAATGAGTATAACGAAGATCTATTGGCTTTTGTAATAACTGAAGAAAATATTTTATAGGATTTAAATTATAAAAGTACCTCAGAGACAAAGATTCCAGTTGCTCAGTAAAATCATTGAAATTTGTACATGGGTATTCCCTAACTAAATGAACCAGTTTTTGAAATGCTAAGAAATACATATAAATATTCAACTTGTACACCTCAAGTTACCTCAAATTCAAAGCTGTGGAAACACAAAAACAATTAGGTGAATAAAAAGTGTCGTTCGTCACTCCATATTTAACACACTTCTAATTCTAATTTATATGGAACAACACTCAACCAGGTGATGGACAAAACATTATATTTACCAACAAATATACAGTAGACTCAATTTTTGAAAAAAGCATGCCAATATTGTTTAAAATAAACTGCAAAAGTGAAAATTGTGAAAGTAAATTCAGTAAAGGTTCAAATTATGCCTGACACGGCAACGTGACCTGATACAGAAAGTACATGAATGCAGTTTGTGCAGAGTTGCGGCGAAAATTCCATACAGCCAATTTTCCTACGGAGAATTTTCTTGCGGCCAATTTTCTTGCGGCAAAAATTCCGGACACGCTAATTATTACTTATTAGTTTTCCGTGAAACTTAACAAGATAACTGCAGTATCCAACTTGGCCTAATTTTCGCCTGTTTAGTTAAAATGTGACAGCAAATGGACAAATAAACAGACAAGTATAAAAACAAATTACACACTGATCCTAATCGTTCTATAAACTAGAGTACCTAGTCATCAAAAACGACGCAAAAATTTTGAAATTAGTGTTTTTACTGTTGTCGCTTGCGGCACAGGGTTTTCTGAAAATTAGGCCTGATACCCACAAACATGCTCTTTGATTAAAGAAACGAATATCTGCCGTCATGAGTTTGCGAGAGCAAAATTTCTCTCTTAGAATAAAAGCTTAGCTATCGGTGTGGAAATGCCTGAAAGTTGAGCAGCACCAATTCTTCATAACTGTTGCCTTGCTTTTTGGAAGTATGCGCTCTCAGAGTGCTCTAGTTTCGCAATTCATCTAAGGTATGGAACAAGTCTACTGAGTGGATGGTTGGAAGATAAATCAATTTCAGTCTACCGTTGTAGCGTATCCTTCAGAAATATATTAAGAACACATGTAAATGAAGATAGGTCTTTATACATTATAAACCGCTGTCATTTTTGACTACCTAGGCAGGCTAGTTTTTTAAAATATAATATGCCGGTTTGATTAGAAACTGCCATGAGAAATATTCTTCGAATGTGCTAGTTTTCACCAAGACAAACTACGGAAACGATGCTTTTTTTGACATCTCCAAGCTGCTCTCATTGGTTTACTTTTGCCCAGTGAAATGATATCTGTCAACTGAATGCCTAAGTGTTTCATCATATAAAGCATCGGTCGCCGATTTTCAAATTAACAATTAAAATAACGTCTGCTTATTTTATAATTAAATCTTTCTCTGCATTTATCATGAATGCAATCAACTGAAAAGTGCAAAAGTGCAAGGTTTTAGTAAAAAATTCCTTTATTTGCTCACGTTGAACAATAGTATTCCTTCACAAAATTCATGCATTGTAATGTGGGTGACAAAACCACCCATTCGACGACAATGGGTGCCGGGGCAAGTCTACTAAGAGTATACTTAAATTCCCACATCTCGACTACGTCACGTATGCCAAGTGTACATTTTGATGAGAATACTTACGCGTCCCAAGCGTAGAATTTCTTAGAAAAATGCTCAGAATCGACAAGTACGTACGTCTGTGGCTGATTGATTGACATAATTTCGAAAAACTTGATAATTATAATTTCTCACAAATTGACGGGCCATGAATGCATTCTGAAGGAGCTTCTCGAAAGATAAGTCTAACGGGCAGCCACATTATTGGGAAGATATAAAAAACAGAGTATTTCTCTTTACGGTTTTGTATAAAGTTGCACTGTATAAGTTAAATACAGTAAATTTGAAATTTAAGTCTAGATGTTGAATGGAAGGATGAATTTCATCTCCACACTTTGCTTTACTGCTTGTATGATTTCATAGAACGTTTTGAGAAGTAAAAGTTAGCTGTTCAACAGTTGCTATACAATAAAATTTTAGAAAGAATAACTTCCTACGACAACGCTTTCAACAATAATTCATTTCAGCAGTAAGACTATGACGGTGTTTAAAAAAATATTCCCTGTTGTTTTCGTCATGAGACTTTTTCCAAGCGGCTTTGCGAGAACAAATGAAAGAGAACGCATTTTCGTGTGATCTTTGCTCTGAGAAACGGTCACACACTTTTTTGTCATGATTATTGTGGATTGATTTTTTTCGATGAACAAAAGCACGTGCATCTCACAAGAAGGTCATTAATCGTTTTTGCATTGTCGCCGAAATTAAAATGTCAGGGTGGTCATTAAGCATGCCTGCTAAGCTGGTTTCGTAACGCAGGACAATGGTTGGTTGGTTGACCAGGTTTCCTAAGGAAATAAGGTAGTGTGTACTGTAGCTTCCAGTCTCCCCTTATGAGAACTCTCGCAGGGCTCCACAACAGCCACTTCCTTGGTAGTACACTTCTGCTCTATGAACCAAAAGATCACGAAGCAGCCCAAATTTCATGTCCCTTTCATTTGACGGAACCTGCAGTAACCATCAATTTTTCATTTTATGCTACAAATTGCTGTTGGTTACATTGTTCACTATTTATGCATTAGGAAAACTTCTTAAGTCTAGGACACAACATCGCTCGCATTGATTTTAGATGAGGAAGGTTTTGTGTTAACTATGGTACCTCTCCATTATTGAGTTAACTCACCGTACACTCAGGAAGCAGAGCGCGTAACGTGAGGACTCGCGAGAAATTAGCAATTTCGTTATTTTCAAACAGAGTTTAACAATCTGTACGATAGCATAATCAGCATGCATACCATGGTGCAATACATTTTCAACACCAAATCCCAAGTACAAAGACTGCTTGACCTTCGATTTCAGTCCAAATATTGCCGCGTGCCCCTCATTGGTTAGCTTAGTGCGGTTGTCTATTGGCGACCGAACGCGTAACCTAATATAAAAATACGGCACTTCTCAATTGGTCAACAGCCTTCATCAGTTGCCCATGCAACGGCCGGATGGACACAGCTTTTTGAACTGTTCAGAGAACTTATTCCACCACCACAAATATTTTTTGGTTTTTAAAGCACTG
Source organism: Parhyale hawaiensis (assembly GCA_001587735.2). Classification (NCBI taxonomy): domain Eukaryota; kingdom Metazoa; phylum Arthropoda; class Malacostraca; order Amphipoda; family Hyalidae; genus Parhyale; species Parhyale hawaiensis. The sequence goes on from LQNS02278174.1 coordinate 3,941,086, forward strand.
CAGCTCTGGATTAGAAATTCTTTAAACCTTGCAGAGACAGGACTGAAAGGTGACAGATAAGTGAACGTTTGTCTATATTACGGTGTTGATGGTTTACTCTCCATGTAAATCTCTAGAAATCTCTGTTGTTCTACTGTACAATTATCACTTGTGTGCCACGCACAGCTCTATGAATAAACTTTCCTCTTCATTTTAAAAAATATTTTAATCGTGCATGAAAAATAACAAATCTATGCTTCTGTGCCCCTTAGGACTGATTTACTTAACAATATGCATCAGAAAATCACGCGGAAAGGACTTGAAGCTCCGGTTTTGTTAAGCCCGCTGCACACGAGAGTCCGAGCACGGAACCGTTTCTCCCTACCCTCCCGCTCTCGTTACCACGAGCACGTCTTCGGTTGGCTCAATATTATAATGCACTATAAATGTTGACAATCTCAGCCGCCACTACAATTACTTCAGAACAGTAGGTGCTATTTGTATACTTTCATTCATCTCTTTTCAATCTAAACTATTTCAATTGGCAGAGACGTATGCATGCAATGAAGTGATATTCCAATACGTTAGGCTGCAGCCACAGCAACAAAAATTTTAGTTCCAAAAGCATGTAACGTTTTTATGTTTCGTCTCAAGTGTGCAGGGAGCCTTACACATACCGATCACAGCCTCAGAGGCAGATAATGACCCAGAGTGAATTTGGCTGCTCAAAGTTCAAGCGCAGCCAGCCCCGCTCCACAAGTGTTGTCGCTCCTTTCTATTTATCCAAGATTTTTCTTATGTTAACCTTCACCTTCGATTTTGGGTATATATGCACAAAAAATAGCTGATAATTTGCAATTTTGAATTCACGTTAATAGCAGATGTGATAATAGCAACTAATAACAGCTATTTTTTTACCGCACTGTTGCTTGAATTGATTGTTGTCCAAGGGCGTAGGCTGGGGGGGGGGCTACACAGGGTGCACGTGCAAACCGGCCCTCCCCCCCCTCCCCCACCGCAGCAGCTGGAGAGTTTCGTTTGAAAAGCACCAGAAAAATAATTTACACCTCTATAGAAGAAATGGAAAAAATAGCTATGTGTAAATTAAAAAACTAGTGTTTCTTAGGCTAGCAAATTTAGGACAGGGTGCTTTTCTTCCCTGGAAACAATGCCTTGCCAGATTTTTTTATCTGTAATAAACATAATCTATCGCAATTCCATTCTTGGATTAGTGAAGATCTGAATGCTTACTTGTCAAGTTTGGGAGACAAACGAAGGGCAGCATCACTGTTGAGTCTTGTCTATGCAAGTATGTGAAAACTTTAGTAATTGGCATTTGATGACGCCATTGACCAATGCAGCAGGGACCCTCTGTCACGCGAGTTGGTTCTGCAAATGCTACAACGACGGCAGTCTATGTACGAGGGCCCTTCTCTGAGTAATTAAGCTGGGCTCACACTGCTGCCAACACGTGTTCGCAACGGTGTTGCCAACACCTGTAAGCGAGACAGTCGAAAACACCCTTGCTGTCGGCATCCGTGAAGAGGTTGTTGCCAACACCTGTTGGCGAGACAGTCGAAAACACCCTTGCTGTCGGAATCCGTGAAGAGGTTGTTGGCAACACGTGTTTTGAACACAGTTAGTTCGGACTACACTCACACTGTCCACTTGAAGGATGTTTGGGGTATTTGAGAGAAAATTGCTTCAGATCAATTCGTAACTTTGCACCGGAATAAGGTTCCTTATATTTTGATTGCCCAGCATGGTTGATTTTGCGTTTTGGATTGGTTGTTACATTTATTTTGACTAATTTGAGCATTTAAAAAAATGGGTATTCGACAATATTAATCAGTAATCTATTTTGTCACACTTTACAGGAAAATTGATCAAATAATCACAAATTTTTGTTTGTCGTTCCTTGAAAGAAAATAGTGTCTGTTACCGACTGGAAAAGGTTCAAACAATTGTGTGTAGAAATAGAAAAAACATCATTGTTTATACGACCCGTCTGGGTGTTGCAAAATGTTTCAAAATGAGACCAGTAATCTACCGGCAAATTGTAGAAAATCTAAGAAATGATAGGAATGCAGCGCTGGTAAAAGAGTGGTGGGTAACTCATTGATTGCATCCCATGTTGATAACAGACTCGCGAACACCCAAGCCAGTTTTCATGAACAGATGAGTGTTTCCAACACTGTTTTCAAAAACACCAGGGCCTGATGAGAGAAGATATTACAAGTTTTCTGATGGTGCCAGTACAGAACGTGAAAGGACTACTGCAGCCCCAATTTTTGACCCACAAATGTATCAAGTAAAGTAACGATAACTGCCGCGATATGATTCCGCTAATGAAAGCAAAAGCAGAATTGATTATACAAGAAAGGAACAAAAACTCCAAGACTGAGGAGCGAGACTCAGCATCTCCAACTGCTATAACTGCCGAGGATTCAGAGTCGAAGATATAGAGCTCAGGATCCAGAGTGCGGGATCCAGAAGCCGGAGATTCAGAGGCCGGAGATATAGACCCGGGGATCCAGAGCCCGGGATCCAGAGGACTGAGATCCAGAGCCAGGATCCTCAAATTTCCAACTACCTTATTCCCATTCATTGGATCGCTATGCCCTTGAATTTTTTCCTATCATATTGCCATAGAGCGTGACGGAGCGACGAACCAACATTGGAGCAAGCAAGTGAACAGGCAAGCATGGGAGCAAGTGACCAACAAGTGTGTTTTATTGTATAGTGGAAGTGGATTGAGTATGTACATATTTCACGAGAACAAAATGGAGGACAGCCGGAGATCCGACGTGATAGCTGTCGCTGCCTCCCTCCTAATTCCAGCTATGAGGACCTGAATGAACTGCACATTCATTTCTAATAATGAAATCATTCTGGGTGCACCAGCGATTTATATAGGAATACACTTGTAGATAATTGTTACTGAATGTTAAAAATAATTAACTGTAGACGACGATCACTGCCACAGGGGAAATAAAAGTTGTAGTCCATTTCACTGATGCCGTAAATGTAAACTTTGCTTCGTAAGATATTCACGACCAGGAAGAAAAAGAGACTGGCTTTGCTTAGGGCTTAACAGCTATGTGAGTTGAAAATTGCTCAAAGTTGAAAAAGTTGAAACCATCGTTAGGCTAATTTCCAAACGCGCATTTTTTCCCACTAGATCGAGTACCACTAGGATATTACTAAAATTGGAAAATTTGGGTAAACAAGTTTTGATTTCAAAATTATGTAACTAGGAGCACCATTCTGTAGCAGAGAATATACTAACTGCTAACCACACGCCTTTTTGTTCTAAGACAGCTAACACTACTTCGGAAAGTTGGTCCAGCAAGGTTAGACTGCCGTTGTCAGAAGACCATGCATGTTGCTGGTGAAAATACATATATTGTACAAAGACTAGACCACACAATATGTATGTATATCTATCGTGTGGTGCCAAGAAATTCATAAATTTAACTATTAAAATCAACGTATCTATAACTTCCCGACCACTTGTTATTGGTTCATGCATTGTTTATTTTTCGTCGGATGTAGGTGAAAGTTTAGGTAGACACTACTATAGTTCGCTGTAAAAACCAACTGCGAAGAATCGGTGTTGCCATCCATGGTAGTCAAGAAGGAAAGTATACTCATACGCAATACCTCTGCTACGGTAAAATTCATACTTACCTTTCGAAGGTAGATATGAACTTCTCGTCTTAGAACTTTCTCTATGTCTAACTTCGTATTTAGTTGTCAATTTTTGTTGCAACGTATTTGCAAACTTGAAATTGAATAACATTTATTATTTATGTAAACATATGTACTGTAGATCTTTGCCTACTGCTTTTGCTATGCATTTTTAAAAACAAATTTTAAAGGCAGAAATTATTCTCACTGTGGTCGTCAGCAATTATGAGTTTAAGTGCGACCTGTAATTTTAAACATCAAAATTGATCTACTTTCTCAGAAATCTCGAAGTACCATAGAAAAATCTAACCGTCTATCCACATACTGAAGAAGACATGAAAGCATGGACATATCTCTATCTGAGGTTTTAAAAAACTTCGAGGCATAAATAATAACCTATCATTTTGTGATACTTAACTTAACATGTCCCTTTGAACAATGGTCTTCATCTCCAAGAGTTGCTGTAATACTTCTATTATTCGGAAGAAATGCAGTTTTATGGTAGTGAAAATTTGCTATTCAAAAATTACTTAGGCATAAGTTTCGTCTGGGAGTAACATCCTACGTCAAAACTTTTATTTTTGGCCGTGTTTGTTAAGATCTCCTTTGTTCATCTGCTATTAGAGCTTTTCTTCACCGCAACTGCAGACACGAGTCTCAGAGTCCCTTTTTTCTTTGACATTTGCTGTGAGAATGGACTACCTGTCACTTACTCTCTAGGTACTGGAGGAATTTGTGCCTTATTTTTTGCGGTAAAATTCCATTCCAAAACAATGCTTAAGTAGTTTACGCGTAACCACTAGCTGGTTATGATTAGTTCTGGTATCGCACCCACGGCTAGAGAGTCATTGTAGCCACCGAACGTAACCGCTAAGCTGCTGCTGCTGAAACAAAAGTCGATTTTTCGTGGTCACTATACGGGAACAAAGATTTTTTTCTGAGATCCCCATGTCATCCGCATGAGATCACCTAGACAATAAATTCTGTAATAGCTTGTGCTCAGATAGTTCATCTATACTCAGAGACTTTATGAGCGTTGATTGCTATCAAATGTGCAAATTGAATTAGCGTTTTGAAAATACTTTCGTATCTGCCCAATTTCTTTCACTTCTGAAGCATGAGTACAAACCAAACGTATAACCAGTTCCTTACACTGGATAGACTTATGTGATACGGGATAATCATTATAAACTGTTCGAAACCTTTATTTTATGTTTTCAGTACTTTTGGGCGCAGATGGGAAAATGCAGCTCAAAAACAAATTTTTTGTTGTTTATTTAACGTGTAATATTTGCTCGCGACGCAATTTGTTGAATTAATGAACATTTTCTAAGAACATCCGGAAATGTCAGAAGGAGAAACATTTCGCTGCTGCATAATTTAGGCATTATCAACCTGGACGCCTCGGTCATGGCCTCAGACAGTCACCCGTGATGGGAAAGGAAGATGGGAAATTGAAAGGGCTGAGCCAGCAGTTTTGGCGTTTTTCACATTTAGGTCAATCTACTTGACAGCCTGCAAGGATTGTGACGATACGATAACTCCATTCCTATTGACAATTTTTGTGGGAAAAGACTTACATAATTATAGTCACAGACAGAAAGAAAAAATTATCACCAACGTGACTTCGTTCAAGAGTGATAATCACTTCGCACTTCATTTGCAGGTAATAATAATGCTTGATCCACTATATCTTGAAGTATCGGTGGGGCACAAGGATCGAGACTAATAGCAGTTGAACTCTCCACAAATAAGAAATATTATCAATTAGAATAGCAAAGTCGAGTGAAGCTGAGCCTGGTAGTTCTTCAGACAGGATCGTTAGCTTTGCCACTTCGAACCAAGTTCTATGCCTTGACCACAAATCCCGACACACGGCATAAAACTCAATCGTGCTTCATAGAATAAAGTTTTCAACTAACACCTGCACCATGATCAAAAGTGTTGAAGCCAATGCCCCTGTCTGCAGGTCATGATTAATCAGGCCTGTATAGAGAGGGCTTATAATGACTCACCACTGCCAAGCCCGTCGACAACACTTTTATTGACGCTATATCTATCTATATAACGTAGAAGGATGAGACCCTTCTAATCAAATTGAAGTTATCTTGCAAACTCGAGCAAGTATGTCCTGTTGGCTCCTTTGTAATTTGGTCCCACGTGGCTTCTACACCACGATTAGTGCTGTAACAAGCCTTGCTGTAACAAACCTTGCTGTAACAGGCCTTGCTGTAACAAGCCTTGCTGTAACAAACCTTGCTGTAACAGGCCTTGCTGTAACAAGCCTTGCTGTAACACTCCTTGCTGTAACAAATCTTGCTGTAATAAGCCTTGCTGTAACAAGCCTTGCTGTAACAAACCTTGCTGTAACAAGCCGCTACTGCGGGTCTGGTGACATCGAAGCTTAGGGATAGTAACAATAGTTAGACTTGTATGTATGAGTATATTTTGAGCGCACCTTCTTATTACAAATCAAACCAAGAAATTCACCTAGTTAGTTTAGACTCTAGCCCGTGCTTCTCGCTTGCTACCCATCAATATTTTTAGAATTGTTCACGCTATGGTGTGGAAGAAGAAGAAAACATTATGCTTACCAATCGCATGATTCACAGCAACTAATTTCGTGTTAAACAAATTGCTAGTAAGTGATTTTATCTAACAGATTACATTAATCATCCACATACTGAAATAACACGATTCATACTATATGAAACGTGCATGCCCGTATAAATTCTTAAGCGATAATGTTCACCAAAAGAACTCTATTGCTATTTAGTAAAGAAATCGTAGTAGAATTAAGTTCAAATCTCAATAACAGAACTAGATCTTGCCTTCTGTAACATGATGCAGCAAAACTTATTTTCATCTAACCTACAACCCTAACAAAAAACAAGGCTGTCGCAAAAGCTTCTGTACGGCGCCACGGCGGCCTTGAATTTTGCAGCTACTCTTGGAATTATCTATTTCTGTTTCATCAGTCCGTCCCCCGGTGCAAGTGTCTCAACCCATCCGCATGCGTAGGACTCTCATTCCTAATCTAGCCCCAGCCCAAGTATGTTAAATCTACCCAGTCACAGAACCAGGTGTCTCAAACTCACTCCAGGCCCGGGCCTAAGTGTCTCTGTCTCATCAAACCCCAGGCCAAGGTGTCTCTGTCTTAATCCGTCCCCTGGCCCAGGTGTCCCAAAACTTTGCCACGCACCAAAATAACCGCAATCTCCGCAATTAAAATGGCGACGATGACACGGAGCCGTCATGGTACGCGAAGGTCATAGTTCTCAAATCTGGCCCACGAGTCCCTTAAAGTGGCCGCGTAATAAGAGGTTATATGTATGTTAATATGTAGGCATCTGAGGCCAATTGCAGTCAGGCCTCGAGCCTAAAAAAACACTGGAGAGCTCAAATCAACGTCCTTTTTGCTCTTGTAGCTGAGAAGCAAGTGCCCTTCACCGCCCACGTATACTGAATACTTTAGCTGAAGATGTACAAGCTTCTTACACCGAGCAAACGCACTCAAACGTGTAAAAACATGAAATTTCAGCCAGAGCTGCACGCGAGGCTGTTTAGGTTAATGCCAGAAATAGAGACAGTTAATGATCAAGAGAGGCCAGAGTTGGGAGGCTACTCTGTTACGGCCTTTCGTTTTCTCGTGGTACTAGTCCTGCGGGCTCTCTTTACAAGACCTGTGACTGGAGGTCCTTCTTCCGGCCGAAGACTTAGTTCCACGAGCTCTGCACATTCTAGCTAAAATGGCCTTAGTTTTTTAGGGCTATGAAACTACAGCTCTACAATTTAATTGAATAACAGAAAAATTAAATTTACGGTATTATTGCAATAACTGAGAGGGCCGCAGGGCCGCTGACCACAAAGCCTATAATAAATGGAAGATGACCACAGGCCCCTTGGTTTCGAAAACGAATGGCTGCTGTGCAAATGACCTCAGGAGCCCTCTTTGAAGTCATGCTCCTTTTCCGTTGTTTTTCCTTTCTAGATTCTATATTTCCAGTCCCATGTATCAGATGCATGCAATATAGATTCACAAGTACAGATATATTGATATATAGAACACCCAACCTGGTTAGTGGTGACCAACACATGCAACGCGAATTCACCAGTGCAAATATATCGAACATGGAACGTTTGGTAACCGACACATGAACTGTAGAGTCATTAGAGTTAATAGGTACATCGAACACCAACAACTATAGCAAAAGTTTTAAATCTACGATAATTAAGACACTAAAGGGACTAAACAATTTCTTATAACGAGTAATGTATATGTACTAATTGGTCGCTTACTTAAATGATCATTGCAAGAAAACAGAGCAAGCCCTTCTTTGCCACGCAGTTATTTGAAAAGTCCTCTTGTGCACTTCGAAATTTAATTTCAAAATCCCATTATGTTTGATTGGCTGGGAGGGTTGTTTTCATGGTCAAGTTTACCAGCGCAAACTCTAAATGAATAAAGCATTTGGAAGTAAAAATGCCTCTGTGTGACTGGAGAGCTTGAGCTCCTTCCTAAGCAGGGTGCATTTTTTCATTCATTAGTGCTGGTAAAATATATAGAAAGAGATAAATCTAGCATGGGTAGATGCTCTGAAAGAAATAGATAGGTGAAAAATAGGCCAGGCTGTAGATTTTGTAATTCGATTGCCTTTTCCTGGATATCGATAACCAGATTGTAGAAGTTGACGAAAGTAGGATCCTTTTTCCTTTGTGTATCTCAACGAGCATCTTGCTGGAAAAAGTTGTTAGCATCGAAATAGTTAAGCTATTTTGAGCTTCTCTTAGGGCTATTATGGAACCTGATTTTGATCACTTTTTCCGTACATATCCAAAAGCTAGTCTCCATATTTGATGATGAAGCTCAGAAGCTTGATATTGTGTACAACCTCAACGCAGCAAGCAGTGCAGGATTAGGCATACATTATTAAGCGGTGTGAAGTTATCCTACGTCCTCAACTTTGTGTATCTGGCACATCTCATTGATGAAAAACTTGATGATTGCGCAGACATTGGACGACAGGTTAGACGTTTAAATGCTACAGGCAATCAGATATTACGGCAGTTTAATAGATGCTCTCTGAATGTCGAGATTCAGCTGTTTAAAACTTATTGCTATCCAATATATGGTAGCTCACTTTGGGCCAAATTCACTAAACAGGACATCAGTAAGTTGCGTGTTGCGTACAATGACATATTCCGACGGTTGGTGGGTGTGCCCAGATACGCAGGTGTTAGTGATGTGTTTGCGTCGTATGACGTACAGTGTCTCAATATTCTTGCTCGTAAATGTGCATATAGCCTGCAGATGAGAGTAGAAACGTCTGATAACTCAATGCTCCAAGGGATATGCTCTAATCCAACTTATCAGAGTTCGGCGCTCAAGCAGCGGTGGGTTAGGATACTGTATGTAGGCAACGGCCTCCATGATCGGAATGACCTGTAGCTGATGTGCCTATTACCTGCTACTTCTCTATGCTTCCATTTCACGGCACGCAGGCGTGAGCTGATATATCTGTCTTCCTATTGTACTATTTCCTTGTGAATGCTCGAGGGACGGTAGGACTATATGTGGACCTGTTGGTATACTGGGGACTGAGCTCTGTGTGCAACTTGTATTATTACCATTGTTACAAGCCCCTTGGCCAGGCTGGCTATAATGAAACGGTGTGTCTTCATCACACTGTAAAGGGGTAATCTGTTAAATTATCTGTACCAACTCGGCTAACAGCTCTTACTCTCTAGTTTATTACCTGTGCTCTTGTATGAGATTGAGCTGCTTTATGCCATTCGTGTGTCCAGGCTGCAGATTTTGTAAATCGATGACCAGGTTGCAGAGGATGGCGGAGGCTGATCCTTAATTATCCCTTTATCTGAAGGCACGTCTTGCTTGAAACACTTCTTGAAATCGGAACAATATATATGCAGTTTCTGGAGTCCGATTTCATAACTTTTTCTCTCAGGTTACGACGCGTTAATTCGGCAGATGACCAACAGAGCACTCACGAGATGATGATTCTTCACGGGTAGTAAACAACTACTTCATCTAGCTTACTGTATTTCTCTTCTTCTTCTACAGCAACATTATTCCTGTTCAAAGGGGGTCGCTAAACCAGATCTTGCTATTCCATTTATTTCTGTCCATTACCATGTGTTCCTCCAGCTCCATATCACGCATATCATCCCTCACACTGTCGTTCTCTGACGGTGCGAATTTTCATAGCCCAATAATTTCTGCATTTCAGTGAATCAGATACTTAAATTCGCAAGACAGTATCTTGGCTACGGAGCGCTTACATGTATGCAAGCTGGTTGGAGTTACATTCAAGTTCATTGCAGTGTTTTACTCAAGATTTATGTCTGCCTCTTACTACAGTATATTGAAGACGCACGTTTAATTAAGAACGAAGGTGGGAACGTATACGAAGTACGGGACTACTACAGTCTCAAGAGCGAAGACGTGCTACGAATGGAGAGAGATGAATCGTCTATGCGATACAGTCAAGAAAGACTTGAAGCAGAAAGGTTACAGAAGTGAATGAAAGGTGCTGATAAGCATGAGCGGGAAAATGTGGAAACAGCAAGTCAGACAAAATGGGACCTGATGTTGACAGCACGATTATGGCTCAATTAAGGAAATGAAGTAATTCAGAGAAGATTCTGCAACGGCCTGTATTAATAAAACAATATCGATTATTGCGTGAATTTTTTTCACGCATGGGTCCACTAGTAATAAATAAAGACAGATGTCGAATGCACGAACGCAAAATAACTGTTTCAGGGCAAGATACCGCATTCACTAACTCGGATGCAGTAGTATTCTTGATGTGAATGATGTTCCTTGGCTTATTTGTTCACTAATCTTGAAGTAACTGTAGGCCATGTCAAAAGATAAAAGTATTCTAAATAAGCTTACTACTACGTGTTTACCTCTAGTTAGTGTTAAGGCAATTTCATCCATGTTGTTGCATTGTCATGTTGTGGTTATAGTTAAGAGCGTCACTCTAATTTTCTATACCTTAATGTCAGCCATGTTCAGAATGCAGTAAGTTGTATCATTCTTGCATTGTATTTAAATTTATTAGTCATCCATACTGGACAGCAATGGCTTGCTCGCATGTAATTGTATCAGTTTAATTTTCTCCGCACTGAAGCTAGCCTTGTAATGGTTTTCTCTCAGTACCCCACTCCAAATTTACCAGATCTCTAATCAGTACAATATATAACTGTCACTAATTTTGTCCTGTCTGCATTACTATTCATTCAATCCAGAGCTCGCAGAGGGAAATGTAGAGGTTGTTCTCCATGGAAATGGCTTTACCCATCTGCGGGGGGATCAGCTCGTATATGCTGAACGTATAATCGGTTTGGTTGCCGGACACGAGCTGGAACTGAACCCCCGTGAAGGGGGGCCCTGCTTGGGGCTCGGCGTTGAGCCGTATGTTGGAGGCACTGGGGTAGTGGTTGTGACCCCAGTCGTGCAGGTACCTCATGCGGGTGATCAGTTTAGGCTCCGGGAACTCCAGTTGCCACCAAGTGTAGTAAATTCCATCTGTTGAATGGTAAGTAGCGTCGGCGGAACAATCTCCGTCGAACATCTTGTGGCGTAAGGTGGTGTCGGTGTCGGAGCCGATCATGGAATACTGACTCATCGGGTTCTCCCAGTCAGGGTGTCGGATGTAGCACACGTCGGCCGGTGTGCTGGATGGTGTCGTCGTCTGCACGCTGTTGCGGCGCATGTAGATCCTGTAGCCCTTGCACACATCGCCTGGTAATGAAATTTAAATTTAATTTTAACTGCTATTGCTGGTCTTGGAAAACGAATCGTCATGTCTAATTGTTATGTACAAGCATCACTGCGCATTGAGATAAGAAAAGTAAGGAAGTTACTGTAGATAAAAAAGATGGTTCGTAAACTACCAAAGTTACATTCTGGGTACCTTTAGATTCAGTAATGTTCGAAACATTCTCCAATGAGGACAGTGCGTAGTTTATATTCAATATGAATTCCGTAATGAAATTTGATAACTCAAATTTGGTGACAGCTGGAACTAAATATAGGCATCTAGAGTCAGTCCTGACAAGCAGCCTACTAAGGCATACGCCATAGTACAAACCAGGGTTTAAACATAATGGTATAAACAAAATAAAAACCTTTGTTTTTGGTTCAAACAAAAAAAACATGGTTTTTGGTTTAAACAAAAAAAAAACATGTTTTTTGGTTTAAACAAAACAACATGGTTTTTGGTTTAAACAAAAAAAACATGGTTTTTGCCAACCCTGGCACAAACAGACATATGCGGAAATACACATGTACACGCCCTAGAAATGGCCGATAACCCACTAAAAACGAGGTGAAACGTAATACAAAATGACAAGAAAATTATCGGTCTACTAAGGCACGTGTTAGGACTTGCACCAACATTCGGATAAACATGGTAGATGGGAAAACGCATGCACGTGCACTGTTCCCAAGTACAACCCCGCTTCCGCCATCTTCACAGCAGATTTATTACTCTGTCGTAGGTGATTAGGAATAAAATTAGACCGGTCCTCTACAACGCTGTGAGATTGCTCGGGAGCTTCTGTCTATGGACTTTATTTTATATATATATATATATATATATATATATATATATATATATATAGGAGACTTATTTCTCTTCCAAATGAATTGAAGGATCGATTTAGTTGATTTTCAGTACTTTTGTAATTACTAATCATTCATGTAGTAGGGATTTCAAACAAAACTGAAAAATTTCATAGTGATGCAAAAAAATGTATTCAATAGTAAAAACATAAATTTGTCGATTTGAGTAATCGGCGAGTAACGAAATATATTTATGATAAGTTTCAGCTTATCAATTAACTGTTAAATTCATGACAATCAATGCTGATCACTTATTTCAAAAGATTGTCACATAGATCAGCGTTAACACGATTGGCACAGTGAGAAGTCACGTAGAGTCAGCCATCGCTCCTCGTGGTTTTGCTCAAACGTGACCCTGTTGTTACCATAACTGAGCTAACAACCCAATAGATATCATCCCAAGGATGATGAAACGGAACAGGTTAGCGCACTGCCGTTGCGCGGCAGACGTGTGAAGCGGTGACGTCACGAGAGAGCATTCGAATGTAGCATAGTCGAAGCGTAGCAATTGTGTACCATTGTTCAGATAAGAATTATGGATACCACAGTTCATTTTAAGAAGGCGATGATCAATGTGATACTGTTAGCCAAATTGTTGTATTATTTAATAATTATTTTTTTTTTTTGTTTTTTTTTTTTGTAACAGGCAAGCACCAGGTCGGACCGTTCGCGTGTAAAATGTCGACCAAAGCTGTGCCTACGTTAACAGAGCTAGTCGTCCACTCCTGACGTTAAAAACTACAACATTATTGGAAAAGATTATTGATTTATCGCTCACCAGATCAACAACATCGTTCCGTAAGACAATTTAGGTGTGGGAAACTGGTAAGGTAATTTTTCTGCAAGTTAGTTTGCGTGAGTCGTAAGCGACACTTACTGATATATTGTTGTAACGCGCGCAACGTATGGGAATTACCCAATTACCGAACTATGTGTGTGTAACTCTATTTCCGAACAAACAGTTATATTTGTTAGGTGAACATAATACAAAGAGCAGCTGGTGTTTTTTTTTTTTTATATAACTTTGCTGAGCAATTGTATGGCTTCTGCGTATTATGTATAGACTATTGCTTTAGTATTACTGGGCCAGAAGGAAGAAAATTTCTGTCTCTGGTGCTTTTATGTTTTCTATACAAATCTTGTTGAAAGGTTCTTCTATCTCGGCGTGTAATCATATGCATCTGAACCAATTTTTGTTGCAGCGGTTTGAAATTGTAGAGGATAGCTGGTCATTGGTAGAAGAAAAAATAAATAAAAAAAGAAAGTATTCGACCATATTATTCCATATTCAGAATGCTACATTACTCTCGATAAAACTCACATGAGTTATCGTATTTTAAAGACGATAAGCTTGACCCCAAAAGTTCTTCTGACACAGGCGGGCATTTGTCAGGTGGAATTCATCTGCTCTTTTGCAAGCCTTAAGCCATCGCTAGTCAGAATTTGATCTTTCAGAAAGCTAAAATAAAAGTTCATATATGTTTTGATACATATTTCTGCGCAACTGTAAAGATTGTAGGACATGTAGGACACTCTGATGGCCCAAATGGAATGATGAAGAAGCAATGTAAAATAACTACTTATTAACGTACTAGCATCTTGTGACGCCACAAGCTTTGTACTCCGAGTGTACGATAACTTGTTCCCACGGTGTGCTCAAACCTGTTGAGTTTCATCAGTTAGAGCCCGGACATTAAGCAACAACGATTTAAGCGCTGTAAGCAGTAAAACTAAGCAAGTATAGCATCCAAAATAAGCGCTTATGTTGACTAATTTTAGCATTGTACTTCTGGCAGGAAAAATACAAAGCAAGATAAGCACCAACATTTTTCCTATTATGAGCACTTAAAATAAAAAGGATATCATTTCAAACACATTTGGAGCTACGTTAACAAGAAAAACAATTCTAAGCGAGCATCGTTCGGGCCACAGATCTTCGGCGTTACGCTCTTGGTAACAAAAAGCAACACCCATCATGGAATTAGCTTTTTTCCCGCTGTAAGCCACAAATTTGCCTCAATAAGTAATTGAAAGTTTCGGTGACGGAATGGAAAAAACATTTTAAATTATTTTCAAAGTTAAGTAACAGTTGCAAAAGCCAGTCAAAAATTGTAAGTGAAATTCAATCCTTAAACAAACACAGTCGACATAGGCTGGCTTGAAAAAAGTTTGTAAGCTTGTTGGGAAAATGGGGCTCTTCAAGTTAAAAGCTACAGAAGCCATATGCACACCATCTTGGTCATTTTTTTTTTTCAAAGTTGTGCCACAAAGCAACGTAAAGTTAAATGGAGTGTCTGTAGGCGCCTTGTTGTGACCACCTTGCAGATCATTCCGCCTTATTCCGCATGATCCATGTGTTTTTGTGACCACTTTTTGACTTGATTCCGATAGCAATCAACCGTGATCATTGGTGAAAATTGCAGGGGTCGGCGTCTCCGATTATGTTGTGATAGCAAAATGGATGGCAATACCATCGTTCCATCGGCATCGGAACCAAAAATCGCTAATTGTCATCGCCGATGACCTACGATGCAATAACCGTCGGCGATGGCCATCGTAAGGCGTTACGATTGGCGATGGACCATCGCATTAGCACATTTTAAACATGCAAACATCTCAAACCACAAACATTGAATAAAAGCAGCATCTCTCATAACCTCGGCCTGTGTGCGATTTTCAAACCAATAATATTATTCCTAGCTGATAAACGGTGCGAAATGTAAGGCCAGCTTATTAATTGACATTGTAAGATCTGGGAAATGTATTAGAATAAACTTTGCAACCCCCTCTTTGTTTTAAAGTTACTAAAAAATGAATGTTTCAAACTTGTAAGGCTGTTTTTCTATAGTTTTAGCCTTATTTCAATCGATGACGATACCTATCGTATGCCAACGCCGATGGCATGTTCAGTCATTTCATGGGACCATTTCTTCTTTATATCACCATCGCCGATGGAGAAAATGGTCATCGCCTTTGTTTGATACGTTTTTATCGAACCATTGCTATCGCCGATGGATTTTGCGATGTTTCATCGTAACATCGTAGTTTTTCCGAGAGTGATGGTCTACACACCATCGCCATCGTATAATCGGCGATGGCCATCATGCCAGGCTCTGGAAATTGATTGAACCGTGATTTCACTAGCGGGCTGATCATGCATGATCAAAAAGTAATTACAGTCAAATTTCAAAATTTGAAATGTAAAGTTCGTTATGCTTTCTCATATTTAAAGATAAATTAGCTAATATTTTTATGATGTTTGCATTACTGACGTCCGGAATTGTAGTTTCGTTATAGTGTGGGCACACTATTGCAATAATTGCTCAGTCACGTAACTGTTCCCTTCGGCCGTCTCGTTGCCGTGACTACTACTCATGGTGCTTGAATGTCAGGCTAAAACTGTGCCTCATTGCAACTTTAAACTAACACAGAAGTAGGAGGTATTCCTAAAGCTTCACCATTGCTGCTTGTTATAGCGTATAAACCGCAAAAAACGACTCATACCATATATATATTCTTTTCAATCCGAGCCGAAGCCCACGGCGCTGCAGCGTAATCGAATACTAAGTTGCATTTCAATACAACTTTTGCCCACGCTCTTAGTTTAATGCCAGTGCATGTTCAAAGTGCATTATATAGTGCTAGTTCACTTATTCATTGACTTCAAAATAAATAAAAATTTAAAAAAAAAATCGATTCCTCATCGTCTTATGTGTAAATACGATTGGAATCCAAATTTTGAAAACAGACATGGCGTTTCTAGTTTGCTTACAAAATTATTGGACGTTCTTGTGCTTTTCAGTGATCACGATGATCATGATCACGGTGACTGTGATCACGAATATGGCTTCAAATAAAGATCTCCGAAGAATTTAAACAAAGGCTAATTGCCGGAACAACTTAAGCGCTAGCAAAAAATTTTGATGGTGCTTAAAAGCACTTTAAGCGCTATAAATATGACTGTTATGACCGGAACGTAACCCTTGCGATGAAGGAAGGCTTACAGAAAAATGTATTCTCTGTCGTGGGCTTTTCCAGTAATAAAACGAGTTTTCCGATAGTAACAGGCATTGCCTAAAATGATTTGAGATTAGTCTGTTCTTATGTGACTGAAGCAAACCGTGGGATGATATGACAGCCAGTTGCCCGTCGACAGGCTCCTGACAGCGAAAATTTCCACTTAGGGATTGACTTCAAGGACTGTAAAGGTAAAATCAACATAACAACATAAATCAACATAACCAACTGGTAAATCCACGCGCGCTGGTTCATTCTGAAGATAAATTCCCGCTTTGCCGTCACCCTGCCAGGTTTTGTTTTGGTCATGTAAAAAAAAATATTCTTTGCTGGCCTCCCATCCACCTACCGGTGAGACAGTAGGCTCGACATGCTATCCTCCTATCCACCTACCGGTGAGACAGTAGGCTCGACATGCTATCCTCCTCTCCACCTACCGGTGAGACAGTAGGCTCGACATGCTATCCTCCCATCCACTAACCGGTGAGACAGTAGGCTCGACATGCTATCCTCCTATCCACCTACCGGTGAGACGGTAGGCTCGACATGCTATCCTCCTCTCCACCTACCGGTGAGACAGTAGGCTCGACATGCTGTCCTCCCATCCACCTACCGGTGAGACAGTAGGCTCGACATGCTGTCCTCCCATCCACCTACCGGTGAGACAGTAGGCTCGACATGCTGTCCTCCCATCCACCTACCGGTGAGACAGTAGGCTCGACATGCTGTCCTTCCATCCACCTACCGGTGAGACAGTAGGCTCGACATGCTATTCTCCCATCCACCTACCGGTGAGACAGAAGGCTCGACATGCTGTCCTCCCATCCACCTACCGGTGAGACAGAAGGCTCGACATGCTATTCTCCCATCCACCTACCGGTGAG
>LQNS02278174.1:3962416-4014485 GCA_001587735.2 Parhyale hawaiensis
ATTTTGAAGTCTAAAGATCCGTTAGGTTTCCGAGTAATTAGGAGATCAAGATAGGGGAGTTTACCGTTGTCTTCGATTTCACAGGTGAATTAGATATTGCTATTTACGCTGTTGACGAAATTCAAGAATACTTCTGTTACCCTGGAAGGAATAACCGTTATAATGTCATCCAGGTATCTTTTCCAGAGAAGATATTCTAAATTATCCGATAAATATGAATCCTGAGTGTCAAATATTTCGACTTATTTTCAATGCATGTATTTATTACGGCTTTGCGCAGCTGATTAACATCCTAAGTGGTCGAATGTTCCTCATCCTAGAATGTAGTAAATAAATACTTGCGTGATTACAATAAAATGAAAAAAATTATTTACAAGCTTGTGACCAGCTATGGCTCAAGCTATACAACAATGCATTATCATTATTATTATTGGAATTAAATTACCGTAGCATAGGCAGAATACTCAACGGCGTACGAGTTCTTCAACAGGCAGCCTAGCGTAGCCCCCAACGTGATGAATTTCATGATGTTCCGGGATGCCAGGACGTAGGAGCTGGCTGTCTTCAGATCTGGAGAATAAGGAGGGTCACACTCATAACCGGCAAAAAAATGTGTTTAGGTTTCTTCTATGTACCCATTTCTATCGAAATCTGAAACTTGAACCAAAGTGGCGGATCGAACACTCAGGACTGAAGTTTAGGACAAGTCAGAGTTAATTGAATTTAAATATCTCGATTAAAGTCAGGAAATCTAACACTCCTTCTAAGAGTTGTAATGTACTCTGCCATGCTGCACTTTTTTTACTGTTCGAATCGCAGGAGGACAACTTCAGTTTCTAACCAACAAAAGTGTAGCATCGTGTCTTATTTCGCAAACTTTTTCAGTAACTCTAGTGGCATGTCTAGTAATTACCTCCGCCAAGGAGGTTATGTTTTCGTCGTGTTTGTCAGTCCGTCTGTCTCTTTGTCTGTCTGTTTGTTTGTCTGTCTGTTTGTTTCTTTGTTTGTCTGCTTGTTTGTTTGTTTGTTTGTTTGTTGTTTGTTTGTTTGTTTGTTTGTTTGTTTGTTTGTTTGTTTGTTTGTTTGTTTGTTTGTTTGTCACCAAAATAACTCAAAAAGTTATGAACCGATTTGGATGAAATTCACAGGGATTGTTGGGTATGTTAGGAGGAACAGATGATTAACTTTTGGTGAAGATATGTTTATCCGTTTGTTTGTTTGTTTGTCTGCCTCATTTTTCTCAATGCCATAACTCAAAAAGTTATGAATGGATTTTGATGAAATTAACATGAGTTGTTAGGTATATAACAAAGAGTGAATGACCAAATTTTGGTAATGATCCGTTTGTTCGTTCGTTCGTTACTGTTTTTAATTTAATTTTGTTGGCACAATAACTCAAAAAATTGTGAATTGATCTTTATGAAATTTATAGGAGTTGTTAGTAATGTTAAAAGACATAGATGTTTAAATTTTGTGCAGATCGGTATGTTCGTTTGCATATTCGACTCATGTTTGTCATAATGTTTGTTTGCAGTGTAACTCAAAAAGTTATGAACGGATCTTCAAAAAAATTGCACAAGCTGTTATTACTATCAAAAGGCACAAATGATTAAATTTTGCGGTCTATATAAAGAAAATTTTGGCTTCAGAGCCAATTTGAATTTCTTGTTACCGTTACCTCGCTTGGCGGAGGTATGCGCTCTCAGAGTGCTCTAGTTTTATCAGTTTTTGTTTATCCACATACGTTTCAATTCAGTAATACAATAATAAAATCAGCCAACGACTAATAATAATTCCCCACACAGCAAGTACGTTTGTACTTTCTAGATCGCAGCAATGGACTGGTTACTATGTTGGCAGCTTCTGCTCAAAAGCACAAAACGTTTGTTTATTTCTGACAAGAAGTAAACTAAGGCATCCAAAGCTAGTGCCAGGAACCTCATGGCTTTGCTCAATCGTGGAATGCTTAATCCGATGAAAATATTTATACAACAATTAGAGACCAAAGAATGTCACGTTGTGACTGCTGTGTATCCTGATATTTAATGTAAATACTAGAGCACTCTGAGAGCGCATACCTCCGCCCAGCAAGGTAGCGGTAACCAAAAATTTAAATCAACTCAGAAGCCATGATTTTCTTTGCATTAACATCAGAATCTAATCATTTGGGCCGTTTGACACTATTAACAGCTTCTGTAATTTTCTTGGAGATCCGTTCTTAACTTTTTGAGCTATGCTGCTAGCAAACATAAAATCAAACACAGCAACAAAAAAACGAATGGACAAACAAATAATCACAAAAAATTGATCATTTACTCTCTCTAATATACCCACAAACTCATATAAATTTTATGAAAATCCATCGGTTACTTTAAAGTTATGGTACTGACAAAAAATAGGCCGACAAACAAACAAACAAGCGGATGGATAGATCTTCATCAAAAGTTTATCATCTGTTCCTCCTAATATACCTAATAATCCATGTATGTTTCGTCAAAATCCGTCCATAACTATCATCTGTTCCTCCTAATGTACCTAATAATCCATGTATGTTTCGTCAAAATCCGTCCATAACTTTTTGAGTTATCTTGGTGACAGACAAATAGACAGACAAACCCGACGAAAATATAACCTTCACGTTACGAACGGATCTTCATGAAATTAGACAAAATTGTTTGGAATAATACTAGGAGCAAATGACCAAATTTATTTTGATTTTTGTGATGATCTCTGTGTTTATTTGTTTGTTTATTTATTTGTGTCCAACTGTCTATGTTTCTTCATATATCTGTCATTGTCAGTAACATAACGCAAGAAGTTATGGACGGATGCAAATGACCAAATTTTAGTGTTAATCAGTTTTTCCGATCATATGCTTGACTGATGTTTGCTATAATGTTTGTCCGAACGTAACTCAAGAAGTTATTAAAAGATATTTATGCAATTTGCTGGGGTTCCTAGAACTATTAAACGGCCTAAATGACTAAATTTTGTGATAATCGGTTTGTGTTTGACTTTAGTTTATGGGGGCACTGATCCATCATATATGTTTCCTCGCAGCCCCGTTTGCTTCCGTGTTTCGTCGAATGTTACGGCTGAGCTCTTTTCCGGAATGTTGGCGTGTCACTAATGTGACGCCTGTTCCGAAGGGCTCTGTTTCATTCACAAAACGCCTGTAACGCTAAAGAGAAATTTTCCCTTAAACTGCTTATATGGCCTTATCCTGAGGACATCTTAAGTCCACTAAATCTCCAATGCACACCACAATTTCAAAGGCATTTATCGTGTCTTGAAGTCCCTTTGCGTGCAAATGCTTAATATAGTCCTTAGCCCGATATCGACCAATCACAGCCCCTATTACAAGCAGAGATGGAACGCGAAAATAAAACGCCGACGACCAGCTGATTTCTTCCGTTCCTGCTGTGACTGGAGACGTTCATGTCATATTTTCTTGTTTTAGACGCCTTACAGCACATTTTAGTTCAAAAACCGATGAGCTGATAAATAAAAAATCATTATAAAAGCAAAGACAGTTTTTGCTCTTTAAATTGATTTTTTAGCTATGCGCATGCTGCAAACTGAAAGCTTCGCAGCTGGCACTCAACTATCGGAATGGAGCAACGCATATTCAACGTTGTTTGCAAGGCCGCTACAAAAAATTCTGACGATTAGATGAGAAAACTCATTGAAAAATAATTGGGACTCGCGAACAATCGTTTGTTCCCCGTATGCACTACAAAGTGTCCGAAGATTTTGTTTTTCCCTTCTTGTGTAGTACCTACTATATGTCGACCGAAACAGCAGTGAAAATGTCAGCCTAACTAAAAGTTCCGCTACTCGCTATGGAGTTGGGTGGTTCTTTCGAAGAGCTGAGCACTTTTATAATTTTTTAATCAAGCAAAAAAAATTAGAACTCGCCATACTATCAAGGAATATCAAAAGATTATGGTGCAAAATCAGTTTCATTTGCACCACAAAGTGTTCGACAGTATCCGATAGAAAATTGGATGCTACGGCTTCGAAGCCCGTCCGAAGTTGCCAGACGTGCGAGGAAATGTTCTGCCAGTTGAGCGCTTTGCTAAACATCACTAAAATAACATTTTTAAGCGATACTTTCGTAGAATTACTTTGAGAATGCAAATATTATGTAAAATTGACCAAATTTGCCCTGGTTATATGTTTCTTTGTCGAGGTTTTAGCTCTGCAGCTGTTCCTTTATTGTATTTAAGGATAGTCCCAGCACCCTTAACTTAAGTACAAAAATAAAGGAAAATCTCTTTCGGCGGGAAAGCGAAAAATCGTTTGTACATGTGCCCGTAGCTCACAAAGTGCATTTTTCTGAAGTTAAGGGAAAACATGTGAGTCAAATACACTTAGTGAAGTTTCGTGCATCCCGGCCCAGATCTTTCAACAGATCTATTTTGGCTTCCATGTGATACATGATTGCTTATATTTGTCATATGTTGCTCGGCCAGGCAGCGATGCTAACGAAACCGAACCATGACGTGACGAGTATACGAAGACTGTCGACCCCCTGCGCTTCGAGAAAGGCCTTTTATTTATATATCTCATTGAAGATTTCATGCTAAAGAAGTAAATAAGTACCGTGATATGGGTAACTGACAGCTAAATCTGAATACTTCAACACCTTTATCTGTTTGCATTACGTCCGACCGCAACCGTATCGCGTCACCTGTCGGACTTCGATGTCTGGCGCTGCTCCCACTGGCGGTGAGTTTTGATGAAAAAAAGGACGAATGATAGTTTCTTAGATAAGTTATGGACTAGAGTGGACTAATACAACTAAACACGAGCATAGCGTATAGCACACCATTTGCTTTACACGGTTTTAATCTATTGCAACATAAATAAGTTGTGAAATTTGTGCAGTTTTCGTAAATATTAAATGTTTCTGGTATTTTCTCAGAAATAGAAAAAAACATGAATTTAACATGTTTGTTTAAAAAACTATACACCAAGCTAAAATACAAGATCTTGGTTGAAAAACCAAGTGTTGGCAGTTTTGCACTAAACTAAGGAAATAAACTTGAGGTGGTGCTATGCTGTCAGGGACAGGGCTTGCACAAATTTCAGTTAAATGTCTATATGGAAGTCTGAAGCTAGAAGCACTGTAGATTAGCTTAGTGACACTCTACAGTGACCTGCCTACACATCTCCACCTCATTGATTCGCGGATGCAGGTGTTCAAAAAAGGTGGAGATATCCGCGGATGCGGATGCCAATATTCGCTCCGTCACAAGTGAGTTTTTATCTGACAGACGTCAATATGTAGTTGTTGATGGGAAGAGGAATGCGTTTTTGAACGTGGTTTCTTGTGTCCCACAGGATAGTGTTCTGGGCCCTTTGTTATTCATTGTATATACAGCGGACCTATTTGATCTTGTTAGTAATTTACTTGTTGGTTACGCTGATGATGTTACTTTGCTAGCTGTTTGCGATAAGCCTGGTGATAGGTTGGAGATTGCAGAATCCATTCAGCATGATTTGCAAGTGATTGATTCCTGGGGTTCTAGGTGGAGGATGAGACTAAATGCGGGCAAGACTAATACCATGCTCATGTCCAGGTCACATACAGTGAAACCTCCTTTTCCTGCACTCATACTGGATGGTGTGTCACTTCCTGTGGTTGATGGCTTGGTAATCTTGGGTGTCAATTTTGATCGAAAGTTGACGTTTGAGCCCTACATTCGTTCGGTTGCCTCAAGTGCATCGCAGAAAATTGGTCGTATGAGGCGTGCTTGGAGAGTGTTTGCTGGGAAGAGTTGACACGTCTCTACTTTAATTGCTATGTTCTCCCTCTTCTGGAATACTGCTCCATAGTCTGGGGTTCTGCTGCCGATTGTCATCTGTGTTTGCTTGACAAAGAGGTTCATCGATGTAGTTTCATACTGGATTGTGCTGTGCCTTGTGACCTGGCGCATCGTCGCAGAGTCTGCTTCTTGTATAAAATTGATAACTGCCCTAGTCATCCACTGCCTGATTTTCTTAAGCTTCCATTTGTTTGGGTGAGGCATACTCGGCGTACTGGTGCTCTTCATGAGTTTGCCTTTGAACCGTTACGATGCCGTACGGGCCAGTATTCTCGTTCGTTTTTTCCATCGTGTGTGGATGTTTGGAATGGTCTTGATGGCTCTGTCTTTGCTGGTGCGGGTATTGCGGGCTTTAAACGATCTGTACACAGAGCTATCCTGTGATCCCGGATCTTCTCTTTCTTTTTTTTTCTTCTTCTTCTTTTTTCTTCACTTGCTCTGCTGGTTGCGAGGTGGTTTGTCAACATCATGGAGTTTCTCCGTTCCCACGTCGCCTGTCTGATGTGATTTAATAATAATAATAATAAAGAACATAGCTCGAAAAGTGATAGCTGATCTTCGATAAAATTGCAGGAGCTGTTAGAAATTTAAGAGGCAAGGTGGCCACCTAATGATGATTATCAAATAGATATCCTAGTTTCAGGTTTATTATGATTTCTTGTTATCCACTGTAGCAGCAGGTCATGCGTGCTTGACTGGTGTACTAAAGGAGCAGAGATCGACCGACGTGCCTACCGAAAAGTCTTTGTACTGCCCGGTGCACTGAGTCAGCGAACCTACTTGGTGTGCATAGCTATGTCGAGGCACTTGCCTTCCCAGGAATGAGAGGGTGGACGCACGGGTCGTTGAATCTTCCGCTACGGTGCAATAATTCCTAACGGCCCATTGTCGGCTGCAGCTGTACTTACGTCTCTGGGGCCAGTTGGCCTTTATTTGCGGCACGAACTAGGGAGTGTAGGTTTCCCAGTAGAGGGTGCAGTCTAAGCTTACTTTAACTCTGCGTTACTTGGCGGAGATTCTCTGGTTAATATTGTTTGTTATCAGTGGTTGTCATTTTAATTGGCTTTTGTTAATTGACACCTGTCATTGTAATTGGCTATCCATAGACCGCAACAGTACTTGACTTTTAGGTCAAAGTGGCCTCTGACGCTGGAGGCCAAAATGGGAAAAATGGAATTTTCTCAAGAGCTATTATGAATATGTCCAGACACGGTCATGCAGGCAAGCGCCCAGGTGCGTCCCCGCTGTATTCAAGATAACTTCACCGCACGAAAAATGTTGGGTACCTTGGAATTTTTTCCTTCAGTATTAGATAGGGGGAAAAGAATAGCTCTTGAGAAAATCCCATTTTTCCGTTACCGACTTTTGGCCGCAAGCGTCAGACCTAAGAGTCAACTACTGTTGCGGTCTATGGGTTATAGTTAACTACCATTGTAAGTGGCTGTTATCATAACTGTTTATTGTTTCTCAATTGTCAGTTTAACTCGTTATTTTTACCTGTTAACTTATATAGTAATTGGTCACTGTTAGTTGTTATTGTCGTTATAATTGGTGGTTATTCCTTGTTAATTATATTAACATTGCTTGTTGTCAATTATTAATTGCTATTTTAATTTGTTATCAGTTACACACACAGGCTTGAGTTAATATTTCGCTAAGCGCTTTATGACAACAGTCTGTATGACAACAGTCTGTATGACAACAGTCTGTATGACAACAGTCTGTATGACAACAGTCTGTGTGACAACAGTCTGTATGACAACAGTCTGTACGACAACTGTGTGACAACAGTCTGCATGACAACAGTCTGTATGACAACAGTTTGTATGACAACAGTCTGTATGACAACAGTCTGTATGACAACAGTCTGTACGACAACAGTCTGTGTGACAACAGTCTGTAGGACAACAGTCTGTATGACAACAGTCTGTAAGACAACAGTCTGTATGATAACAGTCTGTATGACAACAGTCTGTATGACAACAGTCTGTACGACAACAGTCTGTATGACAACAATCTGTATGACAACAGTTTGTATGACACCAATCTGTATGACAACAGTCTGTATGACAACAGTCTGTACGACAACAGTCTGTATGACAACAGTCTGTACGACAACAGTCTGTACGACAACAGTCTGTATGACAACAGTCTGTACGACAAAAGTCTGTATTTCGCTTTGTGCTCTGAAGAAGGTACTGGCTTGATTTTTACCCCAACCTTTGCTATATATAACTAAGCTCATGTCCATATATATCATTTTCAACTAATAACATTTAGTCTCGACTGATGTCCAGTAACATTTTCCTTAATAGGCGCACGTGTGAAACATTCTTTCCTATAATAAATCGAAGCTCAAGCAATGGCAGAAAGTATTTATATTAAGCATCGTCTATTCGTACCTATAGCTTCCTAGTAATTAGCCAATCTCATTGCTTGTAATTTGCTTGGAACATAAGTTCTGGATCGAAACTCGTAGCAAAGTAACAAAGCCAACGCTTACGACTGCAGTTCCTGGCAAGATAAAGCTGATGAAGTTGACTATTCTTCATAAAACCATCCAAATTGACTAACGCTATAAACCTTAAGTCAGTCAAGGCTCTAATGCCAGAGCACCAACAGTCCGATGCTTACCAACAATAAAATATGAAAGCATGGAGGGCGTTCGAAGCTGAGGTAAAATATATTTATTTCGTATGCATCAAGCACTCAGTCCTTGAGCAACGTCTCCAAATATTGTATTAATACTTAGTCTTAAGGTCACTTAGAACGTTGTTAAACCACATGCCAGAGTATAAGAACAATAATTTCAGTAGCTATTCTTATATCCTGTAATATTCCAGGGTGTCATAACAGTAATTTCTGTCTTCACATATCCTACAATATTCCAGGGAATAAGAACATTAATTTCGGTGTTCTTATATCCGCCGATATTTGTCTCGAAAATATACGTCATGTGACGACTGAAAGAAAGTTTTGACATGGGATTATTAGAAAGACTTTGAAATTACTCAGTGGCGTTCTCATTAACGAATATCAGCTCCCAACAGAAGGAAAAAAGATCTAGCAGTGTGTATGACATGCAAGGAATATTAAATATATTGTCTTGAAACTTTTCTTATACTGCTAGGTCAAGACTACAATTTAGCTGGAGTTCATTTCAAACTTGAAGCAATCAAAACGAGTATTTAGGTACTATGCCTTCGAGTAGCATGCGACCTTTTGGAATTCTGGAGAGAGCAGTCCGGGGTTAAACTTTGGGTACGGGGTTGGGGTTGGAATATTCGAGGATTTGGGTACCTATATATGGGAGGTTTTGCAGATATTGCCTTTATTGAACCCTTTTTTCGCTTCTGAAAATCTCTGGATATCAGCGTAGGTGTGCACTAAGCGACAGAACTAACTTCGCTCTGCTCATTAACACTACACAGGACCAAATCCGTCATATGGCAGTTATGAAATTTCAGTTTTAAATATCTTTTCATTCGATAGCCCTACGCGTTTACCCTTACCTGACTATTATTATTATTTTTTAATGGTGACCCCAACGAAATATTAGCTCTCTGGCATGACGACTGATTGACCCTAAACAGTTAAATATTAAATACCTATTATGACCAACTGTCTAGCTGTCAATCAATATTGACGGCTATAGTCTTTGAAGGTTATTTTAAGTTTTTGGTCTTTCTAGTGTTAATGCTTTAGGCCTGTTGTTAGGTACTGTAATTCGAGCTCACCGATTCTAGATTTCGAAATCATTGCGTTTTTTCTACAAATATGGCAGTATAATTCCCACTTTTTTCTTTCTTATCGCTTCAAACTATGAATTTGCTAATCTTACGCGTGAAATTATATTTACAGAGATATAATAGGAAGAGCATTTTATTGGATTGCATTTTCCATAGATCTAATTAAGAGCAGCATACATAATGATAAGCTTGGTACAATTAACCAATAGCGTGTAACATTAATTAGAGGCTTATACATTTTGTTTCCAACTTGAAGTTTATTTCATTTGCACAATAATGAAAATTATGTAATTAGACTTCTTTTTATGGACACCTGTATAGAGCAATGGTGTATAATCTGTTTTAATATTATTTACCTGCTCTCTTGGTATCTTTATCTCATAGTTAAACATGCATTTTTAGTTCATCGGTAGGTACCAATGCAGTATTGCTGTGATTTCAACATTACTGGGTTTTCTTAACATCACTTTTGTCGCGGCTATTGAGATGAGGTCTACCGAAAACTCTACATACATCAATTTCTGATGTTATTGCTTCAAATCTGTCAATAGATAAAACTCAATTGGATGTCATATCAGAGTGCATTACGTGTAGTATCTGTGTGTCTATGAGCTAATTTTTTTCTGTAAAATTTTAATATTCCCAGAAATTGTGATGAATTTTTCATATTTCTTGGTGCCCGAAGGTGTGATATATATAAAGCTTACTGAATATATATGGTTGTGAATTTAGATTCCCTGCTCTGCAGCGCATTCCTTACGATACGACGAAGAAATTCATCTTTGTTTGAGGTCTCTGCGGTGATTAGAACTCATTTTATTAACACTTACGTTAATCTGCCTCCAGGCCAATTTTCGAAAAGCCCGATTTCAGTGTCCACTCAATGTATAGAGTGGTTTATGCTTCAGGAAATTTGCAGGAAATGTTAGGAGTTATATAAGGAGCAAATGCTCAAATTTTAATGATGATCTGTCCCTCCGTTTGTGTTCTTGACTCTCTGGTTGTCATTCTGCTTGTCAGAACATAACAGTTACTCAAAAAGTTATGAACGGATCTTCAAGAAATTTACACGCATATTACCAGAAACAGTTAATCAAATTTTCGCCAGCTTAAAAATCATGGATTAAGGGCCAATTCGAACATTGCGTTACTTGGTGGAGTTATACTCTCTCGGAGTGCTACTCTATTCTTTATTATTTTTTATACAGGCGCTCTAAGGCAACTATACTTCAAATTACACTTCTGTAATTTTAGGTTTATTCTTTAACTAACACATAGGAGCCCAATTACTTCGAGGTCTAGTCTCTAGAAATACTTTACTATCGTGAAAGAAAAAATGCGCTATCGTCATCTGGTAGTGGAGATTGCTGCCGTTCCTAGCTCCATTGAATATGTGATCTCTAAACAAGTTAAGCTTTGTGCGCTTAGTTTAGCTATCCGTTGCCGTACAAATCGGCTGCACCTTTAGTCTGTTTATTTCAGTAGTTCTAATCTTGCTATAGTCTGTCCATTTTATCAAGGCAGTTCGATCGTGCTCAAATTCCTCTATAGTGGCGTCAATTCTACGGGTACTTCTGAGGTTTTTTGTATATACAGGCAGTGGGCGGGGCTAAGATATGGGCCGAACAAAATGTCAGAAATACCCAAAGAATTGGCAACGCTGTAGAAGAATTTGACCACGACCGAACTGCCTTGATAAAATGGTGAGACCATAGTCACAACAGTGTTTTCAGAAAGGAAAAACGAATAGACATATAGCGTATTAATGAAAAGTTCAAAACCAATCATGGAACGCCGCCTAGAGCTAATGTAAATCGGTAATGAGCTTGTACAGTACAACTATTAATTAAGACATGACGATAAATTAAAAGAAGACTATAAATTTAAGCATCACTGTGACTACTAATTAGAACAGGATCATAATTAGAGCATGGCCATAAAAATACGACTATAAATTGAAGAAGACTATAAGTTAATGTAAGATTATAAAATGAAACCTAACTTAAAATTGAAACATGAGTTTAAATCTAGCACAAATGGTTTCCGATTCTTTCACTTTAAGAGAAATAAAGTAAAGTGATTTATTGTACCTTTTTCGATTAAATAGTATGGACGGAGTTTCATGCGTTAATCGCCTGCTCATTACTTTTGTAACAGATATAATAGCTCGATCTTGCATGACGCATCCAAATTGCCATTTATATTTTTACATGGGCAATAGCTGACATTATCATTCTTTTTCACTCTATTATTATTGTTATTATTGCTATTTTTTGTTTTCAATGTTGAGACAGACTCCCCCTGCCGTATAAGACTTGGAGAACCATTTCATATTTGACTCACCTTAGGTAGACTTGTTTATGAACGGATTGTAAAATTTTGCATTCTTTTTTTACATCACGGCAGTAGCCCACAGAGAACCGGAGGGTGGGGCTCGGCTCCTATCTGGGAGTGCGTCTATTTCCATCTCTCCTGCCAGCATTTTAATCTCATCTAATGGTATCAATAACGTAAAACTATTAACGTGCTTACAGGCATCGACTGAATAATATTCACTAATATAAAAAATTACATACGTAACGTCAAATTCATACCTACTGTATCTAGAGGTCCTTGTTTTGCCTGACTCGTAGAATAACGACGTTATTACCTCCACTAAGGAGGTTATGTTTTCATCGGGCTTGTCTGTCTGCTTCATTGTCTGTTATTCGGTCTGTCACCAAGATAACTCATAAAGTTATGGCTGGATTTTGACGCAATTTACAGGGACTGTTAGATATGTTAGGAGGAACAGATGATTAACTTTTGGTGAAGATCCACCCATCCGTTTATTTGTTTGTTTGTCTCATTATTCTCAATGTCATAACTCAAAAAGTTATAGGCGGATTTCCATGAAATTTACATGAGTTCTTAGGTATATTACGAAAAGTAAATCACCAAGTTTTGGTAATGATCTGTTAGTTCGTTAGTTTATCACAGATTTTTAATTTTATGCTTGTTAGCACAATAACTCAAAAAATATGAATGGACCTTTATGAAATTTAGAGGAGTTGTAGGTAATGTTAAAAGACATAAATGGTTAAATTTATTGATGATAGGTTGGTTCGT
Source organism: Parhyale hawaiensis (assembly GCA_001587735.2). Lineage (NCBI taxonomy): Eukaryota > Metazoa > Arthropoda > Malacostraca > Amphipoda > Hyalidae > Parhyale > Parhyale hawaiensis. The sequence continues at coordinate 3,975,105 of LQNS02278174.1, forward strand.
ATGAGATTTTGACTAATATATGTCAGAACGATTGTTAGCGGCATAACCCCAAAAATTATGAACAGATCTTCAACAAAATTACTGAAGCTGTTAACACTGTTGAAAGGCACAACTGATCAGACTTAGGTGTTGAAACAAAGATAATCATAGTCTCAGAACCAGTTTGAATTTTTGTAACCGTTGCCTTGCTTGGCGGAGGGATGCAGTCTCGGAGGGCTCTAGCTTAAGTTATACTGGCATGCCTACTCGTGCACCTACTGCTCTAATGATATCGTGTTTTTAATTAACAAAGATTTATTGCCTCCGCCAAGGAGGTTATATTTTAGTCGGGTCTGTCTGTTATTCTGATTGTTTGTCTGTCTGTCACCAAGATAACTCAAAAAGTTATGGACAACTTTTGACGAAATTTAATGGGATTGTTGGGTATGTTAGGAGGAAGGAATTATTAACTTTTGGTGAATATAAGTCCCTCCGTTTGTTTGTTTGTTTGTTTGTCTGCCTATTTTTGTTAGAACCATAACTTCAAAGTAATGGACGGATTTTCATGAAATTTACATGAGTTGTTGGGTATATTATTGAGAGTAAGCGATCCAATTTTTGTGATGATCTGTTTGTTCGTGCTTTGTTTGTCGCTGTTTGATTTTATGTTTGTTAGCGCACTAACTCAACAAGTTGAGAATGGATCTTAATGAAATTTACAGGAACTGTTAGTAATGTTGAAAACATAACAGACTAAATTATGGTGATGATCTGTTGGTCCGTTTGCTTGTTTGTTTGTCTATTTGTTTGTTTGACTTATGTTTGTGCCAATGTTTGCTAGCAGCGCAACTCAGAAAGTTATGAACGGATCTCCAAGAAATTTACAAAAGCTGTTAATACTGTCAGAAGGCACAAATGATTTAATTTTGGTGTTGATTTGATACAAAGAAATTCATGGTTTCAGCGCCAATTTGAATTTTTCGTTACCGCTGCCTTGCTTAGCGGATGTATGCGCTCTCAGAGTGCTCTAGTTATTATTATTATCTTACATCGAAAGCCATAATAGTCATTTAGTAGGAACAGACCAGTATAATATTAGAGGTAATAGATTCAATTTGCCCGTAACTCGTTTGGAAATTGAAAAACGATTTACTGTCTTTCAAAGCGTCAAAATTTTTAATCAGCTGCCAGAAGATCTTATACAGCCAATGAATCACCAGATGTTTAAAAGATAATTTAGGGACTATCGTATACGTAGTTATAATGACATTTGGAACAATAAAGGTGCATTTTCTTAAGAAAAGCTGCTCGGATAACGAAAACTTTTCCCCCATATGCTTTGTTTTAAATTTTATGCTGATGCCGAAATCCTCTCTAAACTTCTCCATTGCTATGCTCCTACCGATATATCCTCTTTGTTACTTCTCTTCGTAACGGATTTTCATTATGCAACCTGCTTCGTGCCTGCGAATCGTGTTACTTTCAATTTTTGTAATATATCCTTTCCTGACAATTGAAGTAAAGTGACTCCTCTGCAAGAATTAGAGATTGATTACTCATGGCAGAAATCTATATTGCCCGCTCTTGTATTGATATTGGTGCAGTGAACTGCATTGTTGCTGGGCTTTTGTTCACTCTTGAAGGCAATTCAACTGATGAAAAAATTGTGTAACTAAGGAGTGTGTTTGTAGTAATGTAGTTTAGTTGATCGTTTAATTTACATTCCTCCAATGTATTACAGCTTCATAAATAAAAAAAAAATCAGTCTGTGCCTCATTGCCCACCTGGCTCTCTTTATTTAAACTTATCTTTATCTAGTAACTGAGACGTTCGATTGGGTGCCGAAATTAAGCCTTCGAGACTTGACTTGTGCAAGACTTTACACAGGTGCTGTGGCTTCGATTCGATCAATTGAGTTTTACGTACTGACCATTAATCGATTACTTTTGACACTTCCTGAAACTCAATCTTGCTCCTTAAACTGGGTTTTGGACTAAACGACATCGGGCTGCTTCTGACGCTTCCAACACGACATCGGGCTGCTTCTAACGCTTCCAACGCGATTCAAAGTGACAAATCCAAAGTTTGTTTGTAGAATTTTGGACAAGTCATGGCGCAAAAGCTTCATTCGACTCTCCACTGCAGATCGAGTTTGAGTCGTTCTTTCGGTACACTCGGTTGCATGGCACCTCAGTTCGAGGAGCTCCACATTAATACATACAGTAGATTAGCGTTGCCTCAGTGTAACAACACGAATTTGAGCCCAAACAGGGTTTATTCTAACTAGTAATTGTATTTTTGTGCACTTTTAAGTAAATTTAAAATATGCAGTTGCAAATCTAGAATTGTGCACTAGGTAAATTTGTACTACGTATTAATTTGTATGGCAAGAGTGTATTGACATAAGCTATTAAAGATCCAGAATAGCAAGTATTGATATCTAACCAGAATATATTTGTATTAACCGTAGAATATAACCCTAGACTAATTCGCACCTCTCATCAGAGTTTGCGTAGTTGTATATATTCCTTAGAATAAATCCTGATCCGAAGGGTTGATCTAACACTCAGGGCTCAGTTTCTAGACAGCTCAAAGCTTATCAAATATGATTGGTCGTAAACCAATGCGTAATGGGATGAAACGTGGGACTTGTGCCCAGCTTTGCTGGAAATAAATACAGTATATCACTGCTTACATACTCAATATTTAGGGTAAATTTTCTGCAGATAAGTACACCATAAAACAAGCGGTGAAGACGATGTTCGATCCTTCACCAACGGTGACCAAACTATGCTATAATGTAGGTACATTACGTTATTGCTAAAAGTAATAAAACCATGAATATGTTAACCTGCATTACGATTTAGGTACATTACGTTATTGCTAAAAGTAATAAAACCATGAATATGTTAACCTGTATTACGATGTAGGTACATTACGTTATTGCTAAAAGTAATAAAACCAGGAATTTGTTAACCTCTATTATGATGTACATACACTACGTTATTGCTAAAAGTAATAAAACCATGAATCTGTTAACCTCTATTATGATGTAGGTACATTACGTTATTGCTAAAAGTACTAAAACAATCAATCTGTTAACCTCTATTATGATGTAGGTACATAACGTTATTGCTAAAAGCACTAAAACCATCAATCTGCTAACCTCTATTATGATGTAGATACATTATGTTATTGCTGAAAGCAATAAAACCATTAATCTCTTAACCTCTATTATGATGTAGATACATTACGTTATTGCTAAAAGTAATAAAACCATGAATCTGTTAACCTCTATTATGATATAGATACATTATGTTATTGCTGAAAGTAATAAAACCATGAATCTCTTAACCTCCATTATGATGTAGATACATTACGTTATTGCTAAAGGTAATAATACCATGAATCTGTTAGTAATAAACCGTGAATCTGTTAACCTCTATTATGATGTAGATACATTACGTTATTGCTAAAAGTAATAAAACTATGAATCTGTAAACCTCTATTGTGATGTAGGTACATTACTTTATTGTTAAAAGTAATAAAACCATGAATTTGGTAACCTGTATTATGATGTAGGTACATTACATTATTGCTAAAAGTAATAAAACCATGAATCTGTTAACCTGTATTATGATGTAGGTACATTACTTTATTGTTAAAAGTAATAAAACCATGAATCTGGTAACCTGTATTATGATGTAGGTACATTACATTATTGCTAAAAGTAATAAAACCATGAATCTGTTAACTACTTTCTTCTGTAACTCATTTTGTCATCATTAGAAGATAATGCTTTGGCAGACCGTTGTATAATTGTATTAATTAAACAAGCCCCAGTCTTTGAATAGATCAAATGTCAACTTTAGAATACTTCAGGATGAATGTGTCATGAAGGCCCCTTAACATTTGATTAATGTGCTCCAAATTTATTTAATAGTTTTTCCTTGTGGTAGCACTATTATTTGTATTAATTTCAATAGTTTATGTCAGCAAATCCATGACTGGCATTCCATACTTTGACTCCTCTTATCTTCTGCCACAATTTTATTAGCTTAACTCACCTTAACTATTACCAACTTTATCATTTATTTAGTTTATTTCACCTGCAGCAGTACACCCAATACTTTATCAGCGTGGAGTGGCCTATGACTCGCCTTAGTAAAGCGTGCAACGCGCGTAGGGAATTATTTGATCCAGCGAAGACTGGAACCCTTGATGACGGAGGTGACTCTTCCAGCAACGTCTGCCAGTGACACTCGCAAGCGACTGAGGTACTTGAGAGATTTCTTTGCTTAAGGCCTCAGCACAGCAGCATATTGACTGCAGTCATGTGTGTAGTATGTGTTACTGTACATGTATCATAGGCCCCGCCCAAACATATGCACTAATCTCGGCTTAGCCCAAGCAGGTTTTTTTGAGCTGATATAAGTTGTCAGACCAAAGACCCAAGACCACCGGTTCTCAAAATTTGATCCCGTTCCCCTTTTCAAGTAATTTTTCATGGACCCTTACAACGAAAGAGGTTAAGCCTAGCAAAATAAATTCTCAACGCATTCACTGAAGCTGGTGGACGCTACGCGTTCGGTTGGTGGATTCGCTCTAATTCGGAATATTGTTTTTAGGACGCAATAGGTCGAATAAGAAAAATCTACTGTAGATATTAAATTTTTTCTCTGTAGCGTTCACAGATCATGAGCAAATCGATATAAATTGCTCTCAGCGTTGTTTTAATGATCAGAATCATTGTTTTCGTAATCCCAAATAACACTAAAGAGCCCGAAAATGTTGTTTGAAAAAGCAGCCGATTGCTGTTTGATGAGTTACCTTCCATCGGTTCATCAAGCTATAAATAGCATACGAATGGGTGATCTACCTGAAATCAGACGATTAAATTGTGGGCGAGAAAAATGACTTCCAGAGTTATAACAGGCGCAAAATACACATATACAAAAATATAAAAAGTAAAGAAACAATGTCATTCTAAAACTCGCATCGTCATTCGATTGAATGCAAGACTCTTCAACTCGTAGACAGTAATTAGAAAAGTTTCGCACAGTTCATGTTCGTTCAACAGATCAAACACGTCGAGATGAATGAAGAGTGAACTCAAATCCACAATTCACTGATTCGTGCTGCAGATAGATACACACCATGGACCTCGACTTCGTTTGACCACAAATTGTCTGAGCTATGACGTCACATACGAAAGGTTCATGTGAAGAGTAGAACCTCCTGATGTGATGAGCGTCTCCCGCTCATAATGGGGTGTGAACGCGAGAAATGCTGACGCCGCCAGTCTTAGTCAAATTGGTTCTGATTTTCTTGACACGCCCGCCGTTGAGCTTAGTACAAAAAAATGTCGTAATCTCAAACGGAATATAGTGTAGGAAAAAACAACCTTTCAGCTGGAGGTGAGTGTAGAATTTATTAACGCAGAATGGAGATATTCCGCTAAAAATAAAAAATTTTCTAGGACAAAACCCACAAGACATTTTGAGAGCAGTCCAGAAAAAACGATATCTCATTGGAAGCCTAAAATGAAACTGGATGACCACGAGATATTAGACTAAATAAATAGTAGGCAATACACCAAAAAACCCGTTGCCGGAGAGAAGTCGAGGCCTAGAATCCAGCCCTCTTCAAGCTACTGTAGTAGTGTATAAGGCGACGAGATACGCGTTTTTAGGGTAACCTACCCTCGAGGCTCCCTTCGCGCGTGAGCTTCCGGTTTATAACGGCCAATGCACTACCGGTTTAGCGAGGGTCTGGGGGGGGCGCAAACCGGAAGTGGTCGGGGCCTGGGAAACCGGAAGGGGTGGCGCGGTGACCCGGCGGCGCGAGGGGAACCCACCCTCAAAAACGGGTATCTCGTCGCCTTATACACTACTGCCGTTGAGTCGACCGGTTCCAGAAGCTAACAGATTTAAGACACTCGGGTTGTGGCTGTGTTATGCAAAGTGATATGCAATCCTGAGACCCTGATAGGTAGAAATAATTCATGCAAGAAGTGCACAGTCATTAAAAACATGACATTGGGGTCACGACGTACGTGTTGGTTCATAATTTATAAGCTATTCTGATGCAATAGTTCTCGCTGTAAAGTGCATTGACCAGTCAGTTAAAGTGTTAGTGTATGTGTTTTAGTAGCCACCGTTAAATATTGAAAGCGTATCCGTATCTGTGTGAAAATTATGCACTTTGGCGTTTAGGAATTGAGTAACACAGTTTAATCAGAAGCACAGTACCGTTTAAAAGTTGAAAAGGAACTTTGATAAAAAATTCTTAGCTGTGGCTCTCTGTATCCTATTCTTTTTTACTTTCCTGTTTTTTATAGAGCTCTAATTGACTGGAAACCGAAAAGCCTTTACACCTGTCAAGCTGAAAAGATCTGTTATTCAACATTAGATTTGGTAGTGTACCTGACATTTTTACCTACACCGTAAAATTCATCTTTAGCCAAGTAACCTAAGAAGTTCGTTTTTTCATTTGATGAAGGTCTGGAATTCATGCATTATACCATGATTTTCCATTACTGTAGAACTCTAAACCCTGATCCTGTCTTTGTCGACAGGCTTCAGACCTTGTCATCTGGTGCTGAAATGTCATCCTGCCAGAGCTTTTTCAGATTCAATAATAGAAATAGAAGCCGTAGGGGGATAAATATGGTGAACGTGGTGGATGGAGGAGGAATTTTCAGTCACAGTCATGGAGGTATGTGCTGCTGCAAAGCTAGGTGAAAGATTATTCCTCTATTTTGACGACATTCCTCGTTTTTTCTTAGTGAAATCCTCGTGCAGCGATCTCAGTACAGTAGCATAGTGTTCTCTATAAAAAAGAGGAATAGGCAATTCGACCATGCACCCCAGCTGGAAAGTCTGCCAATCACTGATTCGTGCTGCAGATACTGTAGATACACACCATGGACCTCGGCTGCGTTTGACCACAGATTATCTGAGCTATGACGTTACATACGAAAGGTTCATATGAAGAGTGGAACTTCCTGATCTGATGAGCTCCTTCCGCTCATAACGGGTTGTGAACGCCAGAAATGCTGACGCCGCAAACCAAGTATCGCAGAATTCCACTGCCGGGCTAGAAGGCAATCTACAGAACTAGAGCACGCAAGCATGACGCTGCACCATCCCACCTCTGCGGGTATCCTACACTTAGGGCAGTTTTTTTTATATTGCAGATATCTGCGTAATTCTCAGTACTTTTCAATCACATCTATAAAGATGGCTTATTTATTAAGCACATCTTTGTCTCACAGCGCAAATGAAGCCCAAAAACAAAGTGCACACACCGACATGAATTTCCTAAGATTAGTTTCTCTGGAACAAGCACTGTACATATTTAGTGATGTTAAGACAAATGAGTGTACTACAACAAGAGCTAAAACAATTAATAAAACTTGTTGAATACAATATGGGGGCCACATGCATTTGCAATTAAGTACAGGCAATGATTTATGTATAACTGACAGTATCGTAGAATGAATTTTTTTTTTACCAGTTTTTAAGGGTCCAGATATCGGTGCTATTTAACCAATGAGCAGTAATTCATAGGCAAAATACGTAAAGCTGGAAATACACGAGTTGTAAAGGATTTTCTGAACCTTGAAGAAAGTGACAGCGTTATTCCGGGCGCTAAATACTACGTTCACTGATGCTTTTATTTGCATTTTGTCAAGAAAGCCTTGATGCTGTAACGTGACTTCCCTTCCGTTTCTAGATTATATTGAGAAATTACTGAATTTGGCTCCCCAATATATATTTTTTCTTTATTTATATGACATCTAATGATTTAAAATTGAAATAGTTCTTACATGAATCCTGCTTTGTAGTCACTTTGGCATGTCATGTGCGGTGCCACAGTATGAACAACAAAAAGATTGAAGAAAAGTTTTATATGTACTTGCAGTTTGATGTTAACGAAAACCTCACGAAGCTTCTGATTAACAGAAGCTTTGCAGATATCCGTTGCTAGGATAATGAACTCGTTCACTTTCAGTCACTCAAACTTTATTTCGCAACAGGTAAAATATAACCTTTTGCAGAATGCATTGTATTGTGATGATGAATCAAAAGGTCTACAAGTATCTTAGGAATTCGCTTAGCCTTATTCTCTTACACTGGATGATGAAGAGCATTCTGATACATTCAATACATGTATAGCCATAGACCACACTTACTAGTGACTAAAGAAGTATAATTGTTTCGGTTGGCGTTTAGATATTTTCTCAGTATCTCAGAGTTTCCGGCCTGTTTTTCTTATTAAAACAAATTCATTGCTATAATTCACCCATCCTTTGCTAAGTAATTCCAGGTTTTCAAGCAGTAAGCATAGCTTTTAATCTCTTCTTCTTCTTCTTCTTGTGCTTACATAATAAAGTGGATAGAACAAATAGTACTGAATTTATTCATAGAGGTTGTAGGTATCGTACCCAACCTTGTCTTCGGCAATCAAGATGGCGGCGGCTCTCGCCTCATCACTAGGCAGGTAATTCAGGCTGCCCTCCAGTCCGTTGAAATCGAAGGCTCCTCTGGCCACCTTGCCCTTCAGGTCCTCTTTGAGGCAAGCCCAGTAGCGCAAGTATTTCTCGCACTCAACAAAGGCTTTGGCGCGCAGGACATCGGCGGGAACCGGCAGGTTCTTACGACCCTCGAACGGCAGGCATTGCTGTTGAAACAAAGTGAATATATATTACAAACGAAGCAAAAGGTAGGAAGCAGAATGAAGTGATCTACGAAAGTCGTTATGGGAATAGGTTAAATTATATAGGTTAACAAAAGACAGACCGAGATCTACATTTCTAGAGAAGAGGCGATGACTATAGGCTTCTGTCGTCTCAGAGCCGCAGCCACCACAAAACAAAAATGACATAAGGGAAAATTCATACCATATTTTAGGTTAACGAATACGGGAAAACAGACATAGACACACACACATTCACAAGCTGGAATTTGTTCATAAGCATTCCAAAGGTAAAAGTAATGGACGGCTAAAAGGAATCCATCCCGACTTATGTACCATATAAGGCAGGAACCATCATCTCACAGAATTATAGACATAAAATGGGACACTCAAGTCGATGGACGAGCTTACTGATGGAGCTAACTTATAACTTAAAGGAGAGTGAAATGCGACCGCAAAAATACTCACAGTGAAGGCATAGCACTGGGACACCGCCTGGTCAATATCGTTGAGGAAGGTCGAGCTGACGTTGAGGTCGCGGTACTGCCTCATGATGCTTGTTGTAGAAATTTCGTTGTTGGCGTCGGTCTGAGAGAAATTCGTAAAATAAACTCCACGTAGGTTATCTTTAGCCCTTTGCCTACTGTACCAAATGGACCATGCCACCAGAAACATATATCATTGTTCTTTTACCTTGTTCGAACACAATACATTTTTAACTCATAAAAAGTCGACTTCCAATTTTTGGGACTGGCATATAGGTGTATTTCGAATATACTTCATAATATAATAGTTTGCCCATTTTTTCTTCCTGCTGACACTACTTCCCTGCTAGATATAAATAAACACTTAAAATAAATGCTATTTCAAAACGCCATCACAGCTGCTAGCCATTTTAGGCATTAGAAGACACAAACCATTACCATGCCATTGTTCTGGGCCCTTTAATAATTAATAGTCCTTAACATGTCAGTTAAATGGTGTTATTCCTGAGGAAACTATTGATTATGAATGGTAAAAGCAAACTTCTTCAATAAAACATGACAAAACACTTAAGTTTTGTGTGTAAAATTTAGTTTTCGATCATGAAGAATGCACCAATTTGATGAGATTCTATCTGTTTTACCATTTCTGTCACTAAGGCTGCAGTAATTTTTTATACAATAATACTTCTGCTGGCGATGTAAGCCGGAAGAGCCTGCTACTATGCATTAGGATATAAAGCACCCAGCCATATTTAACAAAACTGGAACATTTTTGCCTCGCAATAGTTCAGAGGCAGTTCTTTAGTACGAGCCTCACATACGTAGGATCCATATCAGGTAAAAGTTGAATTATTCTAGCCCTAAATCGACAGTTGACGTTCCCATTACATCCAGTTTTATTATTATTAGTTTTTTTACGTTGGAAACTACAGCGGCTGTCACACTCTATAGGTATCTATTAGTGTTATTAGCAGTTTTTAGATCTTTTAGCTGACGACGTTGAAAATACGACAAAGGGCTTCCGGCCACAAACTTCGGAAAATGGGCTTAAGGGATGGGAAAGCTAAAAATAAGTAGTTTATGTTATACGGCTGCCCACAGCCCTTATTATTCATGTAGATACTCACCGCACCAATCTCCTGCATCACACATCTGAAGATCTCAATTTTGTTAGACAGCTTATCCTTGATCCTCTTGATTTTTTCTGCTGTGAACTTTGGTGACCGGCGCTGTAACAAAATAAGTTTATTTGTAAACTAAAAAAAACTGTAACTCCAGATTGTCTATTTTGTTACCATCATATCATTATTAAAACTCCACTTCAGGGCTTCAAGGGACGCAGCATAAAAACCCAACTGGAACGGCAAAATGCTGCTAGGAAATTATCCCGACAGGGCTTTTACGGCTGACTTGAACACGTGCAGACCCACACGGTCGGCTACAGATTCCGGCAAATTAATCCCGCGTGAACACGGTTCTCGGTATAATGCGACCGAATTGAATTTGTCCCCAGACACTGTCCGACATCAAGGTAGGGACCTTGGTCGCAGCTTGCTTGTTTCTTCTACACCTTATACTATATATGCAATATATATATATATATATATTTTACTTATAGATGGCAAATCAATTGAAGATTGAAGATTTTGACGAGAAGCAAGACAGTTAGTAGAATTTTGTTACCCACGACGCGTTTCGCTGTACCTCAGCTCATCAGGTGGGAGGCACGAAGTTGACGAAAAATAAACCATTATATATATATATATAAATATAGTAAGAGATTGCTCGCAAATAACTTCTTACCAGAAACCTTCACTGACTATGCAAATACTGAACAGGCGTCTTACGTAAAATAATTATTAGATTATATTAGATAGGCGGCAGTAGACGAACCAATAAGCCCATTCCCAAAGAGACACCGGAACATACGCCCGGCACTCTATGAGCTATTAGAATGTTTAATGCCACGAAAAGTTTCTAACTTACTGATCAAATCAAAATTTATCTGTGAAATATTGAAATAAACCCACCTCCCGTGCTACGTTCGATCAAAGGGCGCAGGATTTGCTCTTTAAGAAATAATACATGTGTTTATTTTAGTCATATAGAAAAACTTGCTGGGCTCAAGTTGCTGAAACTATATGAATGTTATAAAAAAGGCAAATGACGCTTATGAACGTAACTGCACTAATGCAATTAGACATTCATCTTAATCTCAATAGTTATTATGTTGCTGCTTATATTAATATAATACTGCTAGTACATGTGGTGCACCTAAATTCTGCTTCCCAATAGTGTGTCTTTGTGTTTTTTTTCTTGAACTGTGTATCTGACACTATTGCCACTTAAGATTTCTTGTACCGTTTCTTAATATTGTACACCTAATATAAGTTTACTTAAAATGAGTTATGTAGCATAGAGATACAATTTTAATATCACCCATAAAGTATACAATAACAAGAAATCCTGGATACTGCATTAACACTACAGACAATATTACTACGAAAAAGTGATAGAATTCTTAGTAATCAGTCAACCTAGGAATAGTGGTAAAAAAATATTATTCACATTTGAATTCCAATTGCTGGCATAAAATCAGTGCCTTACCTGTCTAGAGGATGATGGAGCAAGTTCTGCCTGTCAAGAAATAGAAGACGGTACTTTTAATACAAAAAAATAACATTTTTTTCTCCCAAGTTTATACGGCGTAAAAAAAACATGACACGGCTTAACCGATGAAAAGGTGCAAACAAGATCCTGAACTGACCATGTTCTTCTAAGACATTAGTGGAGCATATTGTAATGCAGATGAATATAATTTATTTGGTTTTAAATGGCACATCTAAAAGAAAATGTAATAATATTAATTTCAGAGTAAATGTGTTTAGCATTCTTGTAGACGTAATTGTTTAAGACTGTTAAAATTTGCCTAAAAACTTAAAATTGCAAGGCTGAAGGACACTAGTTTCCAATTATTTGAGTAGCAGAAATCTGTGGATAAAGAGGAGGACAATGCTACTGCATATAGAGTAGTTACCTTCACCTTTTTTTGATATTTCAGTATCACATCTGAGTTACGTTTAAACCATGAAAGCATTGAAATTAGAGTCAAACCCAGTGACGTCTTTAGTTTCGTATCCAACATATCTTCTTTGCAAAATAACATGAACATGTAAATCATCTTAGGTGCGTCACCTGACCTGACAGAGCCTGTTGACAGAAATATTGCTTTAGACAGACTTTCTTTGACAAAATTTCGGGAAACTATTCCGGGAAACGATGGAATCTACGTGGCATTTGAAAGCTAATTATAGACAACCTTTAAGCAATTATCGAACTACCTCGTTAGCCACTAATCTGCAAAACTACTTATATTTGCTGCCTAAAATGTGCAAACAATCGAGTATACAGTAGGTGGAAAGGTTTTACTTTCCCAGCTCAGATTTACCTGTTCCCAACAAAGACATGCGCACACATATACATTGTAACCACATTCCATTGCGGCTCTTCTCCATCCTAACCCAAAGACGAGCATATTCACTCACAACTCCTATAATAAATAATAATATATTATTATATTATTATTATAATATTATTATATTATCTACTCACCATTACTGCGCTCCAGTCTGCTTCATCGACAGACCGAACGCTCACGGTCTTGCCCTCGAACCTTGTGTTGCAGGTAACCAGAGCCCTATGGAGCTGATCGTGCCAGGTCTTGGTGCCTTCTTTGGTTAGGCAGCTCTTCATGATCTGTGCGGGAAATAGGTACCATTACCAGCGGCTATCTATGCATCTTGACTTTAGCCCAAGAGCAACTGCTTCCCGAACTAAGATAAAATTATTAATAAGTGCTATTGCTATATTTTCGTATACCTCTTTGTTCAAGCAAGAAAAATAAATTAATTACAATAATTGTAAACTGACTATTAAAAATGCCGTCGTAAATTTCAGAGAAAGATACAACCTATTTATTTTTACAACAGAATTTGTCTATAACTTTATCAGGTGAAATAGCCAGCAGTGAATGACTTCATCTTAAAGTCAATTCACTACCTAAGGGATTGATTATTCTGTTGAGTCAATCGAATTATCCATTTGTAACTCACCCACGAGAGGAGATATGTCTGTAACCTTCTTTATTACAGAGTTTCTTCTGCGTGTGACATAGCCTAATTGCTATGAAACATATGTTTCGAAGTTATCAAGTTCGTGCTTACCAGTACGTAGTAAACCTGAGAAGAATTTTTTTTTTTTTCTTTTTTCATTTCACAAGCTAATACACTTTCGACCGCATGCGCAGTTTCTTGAAACATCCGAAAGTCTACGGGTTTTGTAGCTAAGTTTTAAGTATCCCGCAAGACTTTTCTTTGATTTATATTGAATGTGTGGACACTTTCGGCTTCAACTTTATCTTTTAATGCCATCGAAAGCACAACAAACCTTCAATTACTGACAAACTTTAATGTAATTAGCTACTTCTGGGCTGTAGCCGCCTTTATAGAAATACAAGTGCGCTACGCACAAAATATTCGTAAAAATGCTATTATGTTTGTCTCAGGTAAGGAGGTTATATTTTTGTTAGACTTTGTCAGTCTATTATTTATTTGTCTGATTGTCTGTGAATAACTAAGATAAATCAAAATGTCATAGACAAATTCCGGGAAATTTACAGGGATTGTTAAGGATATTGGGAGGAACAGATGATTAACTTTTGGTTTTAATCCGCCCAGCCAAATTTTTGTTTATTAATTTATCTGTTGTTTTTTTGCCATACTTTACTTAAAAAGTTAATAACTGATTTTCGTGAAATTTGCAGGAACTTTTAGGAATAGAACGAGGAGCAAATGAGCAAATTTTTGTGTTCATCTGCATCTCCGTTTGGCTGTGTTTCTTTTCGTTTTTTTCTATTCGTTTAATAACACCTTAACTCAGAAGCGTATAACAGATCTTCATGAAATTGCAGGTACTGTTGGGAAAGTAATAAAGAAATAAATAATCTAATTTTTGGGATTATCTGTTCACTGTTTACCAGGTTGTCTCTCTACCCGTGTTTGTGTTTGTCAGAACACAGCTCAAAAAGTTATCAACGGATCTTCATGAAATTTAAAGGAACTCTAAGAGATGTCTCGAGAAACAGCTGAGCATATTTTGGTGATGATCAAAGTGAAATCCTGGAAACAGCACCAATAAGTATATTTCATTGGCCTTGCTTTACTGGGCAGAGTTCTGTTCTATTGGAGGGCTTCTCTAATGTAGTCAAGTTCATAAAAGGAAAATATTTCAAGATGAAAAGTAAAATATAATATAAAATAAAATATATAAAATATAATATACCTAGATGCGCTCTTTAAAAAACTCGTTAACAAAATATGCTGACAGAATAAGGGCAAGCTCATTGTGGCACTACACTAGTTAGCACTATATTAATCCATTCGTGATTATAGCCAAGTACGTACCGTATATCTAGGGGATGCTAAATATGCACTTAGGAATCGATCCCTGTGGCCAATAGTGCATACAAAAACAATATCTGACAACTCTTTACCTCCTCTCTCGAAGTGGGCCTAAGGGTTTGTCTGCTGCCAGCTAAATATACTCTAACCATTTTATCAAGGCTGCTTGGCCGTTGTCAAAAACCTCTGTGGCGTTGTCAATTCTATTGGTATTTCTAAGATTTCTCTATATGCAGGTAGTTGGTGGGGCAAAGATATGGGCCGAACAAAATCTCAGAAATGCCCTGAGATGTAGAATTGGTAACGCTGTAGAGGAATTTGACCACGCCCACACTGCCTTGATAAAATGGTCAGACTCTAATGATACTCTAATATGTATCTTACCTTTATACCAGCATATTTCGTCCAGAAACTGTCCATGCCTCCCTTGTGTGCTGCAGCAGCGCACACGCAGCTGACCACCACAGCAACAGTGAGGAACTTCATAGTAGAGCGATAGGCTGGAGCTCTGCCAAGTTGAACAGAATTACCCGATGTATCCATAATTGTGAGATCATATAGTTATTACAAAGTACACTTGATAAGCACAGTAGCTATGAATGTGTCACTAATGCTACTGCAAACGTTGTAAGTGTTACTTCACTTATACTTTAAGCTCCCTGAAAGGAAAATAAACGCTTGAAATCAAAGTGCTTTCAGAAACTATTGATCATTGATCATAAAGGGAAGTGCCATTACTTTTAACTCTATTTCAGTATTTGCAGCTGAGACAAACAATTGAAAACTTTGCCAGAAGATTTTTAGTATGTTCATAGTTTACTAGCGATAATTAAAGCATTTATTCCTTGGCTCCCTTGCAAAATAACTTCTTGTTCATACCAGAGCTTCCAGATGGACCCAGATGGACTTCTAATGTCCTTCCATCACCCCCCCACACACACACATTTACACACAAACACCCACACGCCCACACATACATATGTCAATACAACTTCAGTATTAATAATTCATTTTTGGTGGTTATTTGTTGTTCCTATTGCATGGGCACTACTTCTCCCACTTTCCTTCTTCATTGTTATCACTGCTCCATGCAAATTTTCCCAACTCCTAGGGATGGTGGGGGTGGGATGGGGACTGCTCACTTTCGAGAGTGCCCACGAATAAGCTATTATAGAGTAACATAGCGCATATACCCAAATACAAGCTAACTCACTGAGTAGCAAAAAATCAATCAATTCACAACCATGACTTTAAAATGGGGACGACGAAGCCGTTTTTTTTATTTGCATGTTGAAACTTTCGTTATAAGCAACAGCAAGAAGTGCAGAGTATTTTACTTTAATGCATCAAATTTGCTTTAAGTTATTGCAAATAATATCTTATAAGCTAAGTAATAATCAGCATCTAACTTGAGAAAACGTATTGTGTAAGTACTGATCAGTTCAGTTACTGCTGCCTCAAAATAAACTTACCTCTTGCCACAAAACCGCACTCGCAAATGCAGCACTCACCAGCCTGCCTGACCTTATGTACCCAGCATCGTTGCATATTTTGGCTCCTCCCATTGGCCAAGATAAAAAACTCCGTCGTTGATCTGACGGCTACGATTGGCTATTGCAGTCGTTGGGGCCTGCAAGGAGGCGTGGCTTGCAGGACGACCTCTGGTTGGTTTGAGCATTTCAGGGTCACCTCAAAGTTAAGGTAGCGGTCGGTAGAGCACTTATGCTGACGCCAGAAGGCAAGTCCGCATTCGTAGAAGCCGACTGGAACAAAATGCCTAGTAATCATTCTTTGCATAAGCGGCTATTAGAGAAAGGCCTCAGGCTTTTTTCAGAAATAGCTAATGCAATTTAGATAGACTCCTGCAATGGAACACTGACTGCATTTAGCTCCTTTTCTACCGATGCATCGCCACTATCTTGTCGGTATGACTTGTAAGTCTACTGCTTTTTAGGAACCACCTTAATGCTTGCTAAAATGCTACGACTGTACTTTTTTTGAAAACTCAGAACTGTAATTACTAAAAAATATATTCCGTAAGGATGTATAAATCCTTAAGTAAATCCTGACTCATTTGATGGAGAGCTCGTGGACCCCTTCTGTACTTCACGAACGGGTTGATGTTCTCCTAAAGGGATCTAAAATTTTGCTATACATCCCATAAGTTAAAAAAGTTACACAAAGTTCGACACTTCTTTGCCATCATATTATAATTTTTAACTCTCAGCTTGAGTGGGAGCTACACTGCTCCATAACTTTATATCTATAATGATTGTGATATGACCCAGGGAATGGTTGCTGATACTGAGTATAGCACTGTCAGTGGATATGCAGCCTTTCTCTCTTTCGCGAGGTAGTTAAATTTATCCCTACCTTTAAGTGAAAATAGCCTCCATCTTATCAGCAACGACCTGTCGCTCGCTCCAAACTTTGTTACTCCATTTAAGATGAAACTGGTCAATACACCGGTCTAGAACGTTATTAAAGCAGGGCGAAAGAACAACAGAGGAACAAGTTCAAAACCTTTAACAGCACTGCAATTTTTGCCTGCATTTACAACAGCGACATCATCGCACGTCCACACAATATTCCGCCATTATTGGTTAAATTTGTACCATTCACCTGTTTGCTCAATGGCCGCGTCCATGGCAACGGGGCGCCATGTCCGGTACGCAGTGCAGACGCCCCGGCACTTCACATGACAGCCGATCAGGGCGAATGACTGGACAATTTTGCACGACGTGCAGTGCTGGGCGCCTGGTAACCGAACAGGCCCAACCGACCTCTGCTGGACTCACCAGTGCACGCTACTGTCGTCTCTTTCCATTACCTATTAATGTACACTCTTTCTCATTCCAGACAATGTTAATAGTACTTTTCCTACGGAAAATAGGGGCAGCTAGGCAGCCGACAATGACGGTTTAAATAGCTGCAGACAGTACAATTGCCCAACAGAGGGTAGAATTATTACTTTTTTCTAGATTATTTACATCTAAATCAAAGAGCATCTGCCTGCTGCACGAACTAAGACGCTCGAGCTTGCCAGTGGAGGGCCGGTGTGTCGTCACATTGACTGTACGTTTTACCAGGGTGGGCGCCTGCTTTCAATGCTTCGTACCAATGAACCTTTGGTGCCATAGCTTCGTAAATTTGGTTAACAGCAGAACTAAGGTCTTCTGGGTGTAGCGAACATTTATTTGCAGCGGGAACCAGTGCATGTGAGTTTCCTAGTTTAGGAGAAAGTTGCGGTCAAGTTGACTCCAGCGTTACGTTTGCAAGGCGATAGGCAAATTCATTAGGCGGCTCCGATACCATAATCTTGAACTAGAATGAAATGAAGAATCTTCAAAAGCTTTCATTTTATGATATTTCACTACATTTCAAATGAAAACTACATTGTGCTGATTAATTTTTTAGTCAGTTTCTACCTGTATAAATGGCCAAGCACACGTTAACTGTTCCTTTCAAAAGAGCCGAACGCTTATCCCTATATGACACCGTTGAATTGGGTCTTTAAAGTCTATCTAGGCTAAGTCCACTCTACTTAACTTATTCGAAGGTACACGTAGAAGCCCTGGGTTCGACCGGTTCGTTCCAGTTTCTGATGTTGACCAATTATCAATTACCTGCGATTATTCCAAGAACTCAATCCTGCTCCATAAAAAGGAACTTTCCGTTAACTCAACATAATCAGGTTGCTTCTAATGCCTGCATCACGATTCAGAGGAATTTAATCTTAATTCCTAGTTGTAGTTCTGCCTGGCAGGGCAAGTTGAGTCAAGAAATTTGGCTTAGATCGACTGTGACGACCCAATCGAATCTGCTATTATTCTCTCTTATTCGTTCATACACGTTCTGCCCCTGGCCTAAGTGGTCCTCAATTGGAACTAACTTCATCTGCACAAAGGTCACATCATATTCAGCGTATGATGTGTTAAGTCGAACACCTCAAGTAAAAAAAAAATCACAATTAGAGTTTAAACTGTCCCAATTTAAGCAAAATAATTGATACTCTAATTCCGAATTATGATTCAGTGTGACATGTCAAAAACATTCCTTCTCCCTCAGTTTTCACAAGTGAAATGGGGGGGGGGGCGCTCGAATTGGCTTTGTCCCCGGGCTCCCACTACACTAGTCACGCCCCTGTCTGCATATTAAAATGTATATTTTGATTCATTGTTTTCATGCCATATAGCATACTGAAATGAAGAATAGTTCTCATGAAAAGATGAATATAATACATAAATATCAAAGTCATATATGTTTGAAAATTAAGAAATCTTGGCGAGTCCTAGCATGCACTGAATTTCATTACATAAATTCTAGTGTGATAGCACAGCAAATAATATCGAAAAAGGTAATAATTCTACCTTATATTGGGCAGTTGCATGTATTGTCGGCAGCTATGAAACCCATCATTGTCGGCGGCCTAGCTAGCCCAGAGCCTGCATGGCCCACACTGTCGGCTGCCTAAACACAGGCAAAAATATTATTTCCAGCAACTGCATTGGAAAATGTCAGATGAATGAGTGGCTGAAGATGCCCATCATAATTATTGGTGTTTTTAGGAAGAAAAAAAGGAACGAAGAATACAAGCTTTCACTCGCATCAACTACTCTTTCATTTCAACAATTTCATTTTTTATCAACTACCGCGTATAATGAGCTTCATCTAAAAATCTCAGAACTGAGTGCAGCTCCAAAGTTCCAGCGCATTTTTCGCACGCAAAGTATTTTAACACGCAGCTCCGCTCTTTCTGAACACCTAAGTTTTAGATTTTCGTCTTGCAGTAATACATAATCTCGCAATAAACAGCACCTACAAGGACAACTTGTTCACATGAGTACGTTATATGTTCTTAGTTCTGTTGTTTCCAGGTCATTGTAGCTTGTCAGCAAAAACTTATAATTCTCAAGATTTGCTTCCTTGAAAAAAGATAGAAAACGGTTGATGAATATTCTAAGTAGTTCTTTTTTCAGTACTTTCCGACGTACGTTGCTCGTATACCAAACTCCCGAAATCATATTCACTAATTATTTCAAGTTGAATTTACGAGGCCACTATACAAAATATTTATTTAAATGTATAAATTTTTTCCTTCTGTATTTTAGGTCGATTAAACCGAATTATCATGCATTTACTATAAGGCTGGTACACACGCTTGTCAAAAGAACGATCTTCCTCAGCCAATCGTCCAAATGGTTTGTTAGGTCGTCGTAAGCACAGCTTTGAATCCACCAAAACATGCGTAAAAATGTTAGCCGTCAGCTAAGCTTGCCCAACGATTGCTGATAGTTAAGTTTCTGACATCTTTTCGACCTTGGATGGAATCATAACTCAAGATTCTTTTCAAGTGTGTGTTATATAAATGGACACAGCAACGCATTCTCTCGCTCGCTGAGATAATAAAACTCGTGCTTTTAACCAGCATGCATACCAGCCATCATATATCTTATATGTATGTAAATGTATGAAAAACGTATTTAATCCGTTGCAGTCTATAAGAGACATTAATATATCATAAAATTAACAACGTTCCCAAATAGGTATAGTCATCAGGCGTCAATTAATGTATCTACCCACTGACCACCATCCATGTTTTTTAAACATCAGTCGACCCTGCCAGTTGTGTAACTTTTGATTTACTCTTATAGTTTTTATCAAGAGCTGCAGGCAGACGCACTGCAGCCTGCCTGGTCATCACTCAAGATTCCTAAAAGTCATCATGTTTAAGACGCTCCAGGGACTCGGACGTTTACGCAAAACTTCACATATTTTTTTACTTTTTATATATATATACCCCTGCAGTGCCCGTGCCTTGTAAGAAACTTTGAATTAACCGAAAGTAATATATTACATGTATCTCTTTTTGCATATCGTAAAGTTTCCTAAATAAAAGTACACTCAAACAATTAGCACCCAATGCACAAGCTTTTTCGTTCATTAGACAATGAATATTGCATCAATCATTTCTAAATCTAAAGAGTTATTGGAAATCAGCCTTCTAATATGTTAGACGCAATTCAGTTAGTAAATTTTTTTATAGTGTTACATCTCTTGGGGTTAACTGTTATCGAAAGAGGAGCTGCTAGCTAGAAGGTCAGTTGGAATGTGTTCTTGATGCTTTGATTAAATTGGAATATGATAATTGGACTGAATAAGTGACACTCCATGAAACTATTCGACCTTAGAGCTAATAAATAAAATGGGCTCGCCTAAGAGTTTCCAAATTTTTAACGCATTTGCTTATTAGATGAACCCTGAAAGTTCTGTTCGCTCTTTTAAGCAAACTACGAGTCGAGTGAGGCATCAGATTAAGTCTAGACAGCTATTTTTAAAGTGAAATGAGAAGCCAGATACTCAGTTAAATTTCACATTTACTTAAATCTATTGCTGTTGATAGTTTAAACACATCTATAGCTCATGGAAGACAAAAGTTTCAAATCATATGCTTCATTGCATGTTGTACCGAAATTCCACGAAGGTTCACTTTGAGTTATTGGGGCAAGGAAAAACTGTGACGGCAGACATACACTGACAGCAACTCGAATGTCTGAATGCATCACTGCATAGAAAATGTCCTGCTCTAGTGGACAAAAATTATCATTTTGCAACACGATATCGCTAGACCCTATATATACTGCAAAAAACTCAAGAAAAAAATCAAGTTTTTAAGTCAGGAAGTTCTTCCTCACCTTCCAGACTCGCCACACCTTTCTACATTAGATGCTCACTTATTACATTGTTTAGAGCATTTCTACAGTAGAAGAAGATTCATAAATGTTCACAAGGTTGAAGCGAAGTTTAATCCCTTTTTCAAAAAGCTCCAAATAGACGGAGAAGGGTTATTTTTAATAATGGTCTCTATAATAATGGTATCTATAAAGATTTGTCAGTAATATTTCTTTCAATAATTATTCCTCACAAAATTCGGGATAGGATTTTCCGGCACCCCTAATACGTATATAGTCAGAACCTAACCAGGTATGTATATCTTAATTCCCTCAACGTTTCAAAAATACCAGCAGCCAGCAATCACGCAATTCCAGGAGCTGCAGTACTGAGCAGTTAGACCTTCGTTGAAGATTTGGCGCTGCTGGACATGCAGTGCAACTCATCATGACGGGCACTACCTGCTGCTGGTTTATAAGTATTGGAAGCTTTGGTGGTTAAAAATAGGACTTGTTGTGATGCAACAGATGTCAATGCAATGACATATATGCACGGAATTGAATAACATATGCGGTAGCTATAGTTTCCAGCATAAAAATGTACAATTTTCAAAAGAATTTGTCACGAGTGTAACTCAATTTTTTAAAGTTTTCAGCAGCGAAATTCAAATTGTCCTTTATTGCGGGAAGTTTGTTGTTTTATTGATGACTGTGAGAAACAGAGTGTCCCTATTAAAAAATTTAATTTCACGAATGACAAAATGAATTTCTTTGGTGACAAATGGACCTGGAAGTGGCAATGATTAATTTAAAATTGAATTTTTTTACAAACATTTGCATTCATTAGTTTCTTGACATTTTTGTAACTGAGGGTATAACTTTAACAACCATCATCGTCCTGGAGTAGCAGCTAGTTGTATCTTTTTTATCACCTGCGAGTGAAGCGAAGAGAGGTAATAATGTGTATCACCTACGAACAAAGTGAGAGGGGTGATAATATTTTCATTGAAGATTTAGGTATATTTGTTTATCACCCGCGAATGCAGTGAAAGAGGTGATCAGGCTTTCGCTGCAGAATTAAGTATTTTTGTCTGTCTGCCCCTCCAAAAAGAGGGAGGACGAATAGAGCAATATTTATAATTTTTTGCAGGGAATCAGGTGAGTTGACCTAGACGTGAAAAATGGCAATACTCTAGAGTAAGCTGGACACCAAAAATGACAGCGTTGAATTTGCCTTCCACCGCGGGTGATGGTCTTACGCCACGAGGCGTTCTAGATTTTTTTTTATTTTGACTCCGTCGTCAGTGGTGGGCTCATAATTTTGTGTAAGACCATTTTTTGGTTTTTTGAAATAAAAACTGAACGATTTCGTTGACCCATAAAAAGCTCCTTCTGTGAATTTGTATAAAAATGCACTTGTATCGTAGCAGAGCAATGTTGTGGTGAAAGGGAACTGGTAGATTCTTGAACTCTAAAGAAATGCACGATGTGCATTAGCTGACCAGCTCATTTCTTTGTTAATTAGAGCACTCTGAGAGTGCGTGCCTCCGCCAAGCGAGGCAGCGGTAACGAAAAAATCAAATCGGCTCTGAAATCATCATTTTCTTTGTATCAACACCAAAATCTGATCAATTGTGCCGTTTGATAGCATTAACAGTGTCTGTAATTTTCTTGGAGATCAGTTCATAGCTTTTTGAGTTATGCGGCCAACAAACATTTTAACAAACATAAGTCAAACACACAAACTGACCAACCACTCATCACCAAAATTTAATCAATTGTGTCTTTAAACATTACTAACAATTCCTGAAAATTTCACAAGGATCCATCAATAATATTTGAGTTATTGCGCTAACAAATATTTTAGTAAAAATAAGTCAAGCACGCCAACAGATCAACCGATCATCACCAAAATTTATTCTGTTATTATTGTTATTAGTATTATTATTAGTAATAGTAGTAGTAGTAGTACTAATAGTATTAGTAGTAGAAGTTGCAGTAGTAGTAGTAGTAATAGTTGTAGTAGTAGTAATATTAAATCATGCCAGAATGGTGACGTGGGAACGGAGAAACTCCATGAGGTTGACAGGTTGACAAACCCCCACGTAACCAGCCCAGCGCGTGAAGAAAAAAGAAAGAGAAGATCCGAGATCACAGAATAGCTCTGTGTACAGAACGCTCAAAGCTGCCAATACCCGCACCAGCAAAGGCAGAGCCATCAAGACCATTCCAAACATCCACACACGATGGAAAAACGAACGGGAATACTGGCCCATACGGCAACGTAACGGTTCTAAGGCAAACTTATGGAAAGCACCAGTACGCCGAGTATACCTCACCAGAACAAATGGCTCCGGAAGAATAGCAGACTGTTGATGACTAGGGCAGTTATAAATCTGATACAAAATGCAGACCCAACTAACTCTGCGACGATGCGCCAGATCACCAGGCACAGCAGCAGATGACCGATTTCACACCAAACCCTGTGACTTCCGCCCACTTCAGCCGTGCAACACTGCTTAGAACACCGTTAATTTGAAGGGAGACTGAGCCTTCGAAGGCCACAGGGACCATTTGGTCACGTTTTAAAGTGGTTCCGGAGTCGACAGGTTGAAGATCTGGCCCAGACTGTTTAGTCGCTGGTGCTCCACTCTAGCGCTACCTAGGGCATGGTGTGATTTCGATTTCTCAATGCAATAAGCTGTCAGCTGGAGCAGAAGCAATCTCGTTCGTATTTTATCTACTGAGACCGGTGGGTGTTCTTATGTATCATACCGTTCCTTATATACCATACAGTTCCTTATATACCATACAGTTCCTTATATACCATACCGTTTCTTAGATACCATTGGGTGTTTGACTGCAGCTCAACCCTGTGCTCCTAGAAACCTCTGACTCACCTCCACGAGTCGCAAACTTTTAAAGGCCACTTTAATCCGTCTGCTTCTCTCTCCCGCTCCAACTACACAGTTTGATATCTCCAAGCTCCGCTTATCAGCTGCTCTTGATCGTACATTCATGATCGTCTCTTTGGCAGGGATTCTTCCCTCTTTTTTTTCTCTTTTCTCCAGTCCTCTATATCCTACTAACATAATGGCAATGGCTGATAGAGGGCCGGGGCGTAAGTTCCGGTGTTTCTTTGGGAATGGGCCTTTTGGTTCGCATATACTGCCGCCTATCTAATCTAAAAAAAAAAATACCATCCAGCATGAACGCACATAAACGAACGACTTTGTCAAGAAAACACAGATGACAATCGGCAGCAGAACCACAGACTACGGAGCAGTATTCCAGAAGAGAGAGAACTTAGCAATTGAAGCAGCGACGTATCAATTCTACCGAGCCAAACACCCACCAAGTACGCCTCATAAGACCAATTTTCTGCGATGCACAATTCCTGAAAATTTCACAAGGATCCATCCATATTTTTTTAGTTATTGCTCTAACAAACATTTTACCAAACATAAATCAAACACACAAATGAACCTACCGATCATCACCAAAATTTAATCAATTATGTCTCTTAACATTACTAACAACTCCTGTAAATTTCATAAAGATCCATCTTTAATTTGTTGAGTTATTGCGCTACCAAGCACAAAATCAAACACACCGATAAACGAACGAACTAAGATATCATCACAAAAATTTGATCATATACTCTCTGACATAAACCCAACAACTTATGTAATTTTCATGAAAATCTGTCCATTACTTTTTAAGTTATAGCACGAACAAAAAATAGGCAGACAAACAAACAAACATGTGGACAGATCTTTACCAAAAGCTAATAATATGTTCCTCCTAACATAAAAAAAACAACCCATGTATGCTTTACAAAATCCGTCCCTAACTTTTTGAGTTATCTTGGTGACAGAGAGACAGGCAGACAGACAAACCCGACGAAAACATAACCTTCTTGGCGGGGGTAACAAATCTGGTGACATTTACAGCAGAAGCGCGAGTCATAAACTAATTCTTGTCCTTGCTGAAATTGAGAAAATGGCTTTAATTAAATGAGAAAAAACGACAGAAAGAGTTACAATGCTTACTCTATAGTAACATTTACGTACATTTATTATTATTATTTTTTTTTTATCACGATATCCCGTCGCTCTAATCCAGAACTATTGGATGTCATTTATTCAGCTACGTGCATTCAGAGATTATCGCATGAATTCTACACGAGTTGCATGAAAATTACCCCATCAGGGTACACATTTTTTTATATATCAAACCAGTCCACCTTACATATTTATGATTATTATTATTATTATAATTATTATTATTATTATAAAGAACTTCACTCTCGGGCCACCACAGACAGGTAGTGCAACACAAATGAAGCATCATGCAGCACCAGGAAGCTCGAAACGCTGCTAAGGAAAATCCAACAGAAAGCCATTAACAGCTGACTTAAACGCCTGCTGGCCGACATGACCGAAGGCCGAGTTCCAAACCGAAACGGACCAGAGCAAGAAACATCAACTGAATTCACGAATTTGGCATCTAACATTCCCTAACGTGAAAGATTGCGCATCAACCGCAGCACGTGTAGTCCTGCTAAAAATCTTGAGGGCAGGGACAGAAGAATACAACCAATGTCTCTCTTTGTTGTACACCTAATAAAAACGTGCGAGTCCGGCCACTCCTTTTTTACAATAGCCAACGACATAGCTACGGAAAGTATAAGTAATCCATTCCCCTAAGCTGTTGCACTGGCAATAACAGAAGTAAATTTTAACAATTTGCTCGCATATGCCATATTATCGTTACACAGCTGGACGACAACCGGACAGCCATGAATCATTAGGCAACTGCATTAACAAGATTATTTTGCCACAAAAAAACTGCTTGCACGTCTCACCTATGTAGTTCCTTGTGTACGGCTTGAACATTTTTTTTTTTTTTGCCACGATATCCCTTCGCTCCAATCCAGAGCTATTGCATGTCATTTATTCAGCTATGTGCATTCAGAGATTACTGCATGAATTCTACACGAGTTGCATGAAAATGATCCCATCAGGGTATACATCAAGGTACCTAACTGTATTAGTTGCATATATACCGTAAAACTTCGATCGTCAAACCAGAATACAATTACTGTTAGTATCTGATTGTTACTTGCTGCCTCTGTTTTTATTTATTATTTATATTTCGCATTGGCTCAACTGACAAAATATTAAACGAGTGTTCTTGTATTTATGATATGAATATGATGTACAATGATTTTATGTCATTTCGATTCATAATACATTATCAGCCTATTGAATACAAATATATGTAGGAAAATACTTCTACTACTTTGCGCTGAGTCATGACTTGTAGCATTACGTGATGAAATTTCATTACAATACTGAGCACATTTCTAGTGTCTCATCGCAGTGCCTGAATGCCGCGTAATTACAGCCATGGCATGGCTGACACTATGGAACAAAACAAATTCTCATTAATTCCTGCCAATGAATAAGCTGGAATCTAAAGGAGAAGGAGTTTTTTCGTATTGTCAGCAATTGTGAAATAACCAAAATTAAGGTACCTTGAACGTTCTTGCGGAGCTACTTCATTGCTATGATTAAGTTTGCGCTCAATGCTACTATTTAATTGAAGCTTGCATGCAAAATATCATTTGGTATATGCAGAATATCTGAAGCACAACGGCTAATATTATCATGTCACTAATTGCAATCTCTTTTACAGTTTGATTAGTTAGTTGGCTAGTAAATGAATTAGTGATTCGTATTAGTTTCGCATTTCTTGCTCGTATTCTTACATCCTGGTTCTAGCTTCTGCTGCCTATTTAGAAAATGCTATGAGTCGGTTTTGGTGTTATTGTATGCCTTCTGGAGGACGAGATGGAAGGAATTAACGGCGCATACTCAGCAGCATTGAAACCAACGATTGGTCAGTCATAATGTTGGCAGCTGTAGATTAGATAGGTGGCAGTAGACGAACCAAAAGGCCCATTCCCAAAAAACCAAAAGGCCCATTCCCAAGCCAAAAGGCCCATTCCATTCTTCATAACTAAATGGCAACCGAAAAGGTGTAAAAGCATCATCGTAAATTCTTCGTCATCATTTTTGACGTTCAAGTCATAAAATTATATCGAGGTACCGTACATAAGACGGGAAAACACAATGAAAAGAACTTCATGGCTTTCGTATTGTGAACTTTAAGTCTATGCTGTATAAGCACAAACGGTCTGCGTGAATCATGTCAGTAAGACTCTTGTTATGTAGCCTTTCTCAAAGGAAGGCAAAAAACTATGAAATTGAACAGAGCTTAACAGCTGCCGCTATATGATGTCAAAGTAGATGCATCCCGCTTCTTCCCTTCTTCATACCTAAGAATCGCTAACATACATAGCCCACATACCTGAGAATAGTCAACATATCTATCTGTCGAACCTACCTTCGTGATTTTAAATTCACTCAAAACTTATAGGATATTTTCACATTTTAAACGTGGAAATTCGTTTTTATTCCACCCCTGGTCAATTCTAACCCAAATGAGTTCCGTGGGCGCCGACGCGTAGCTACTATATCCTCTCAATGACCGGTGCTCCGGGAGGACTGAATCCTGCCCGTCATGATGACTTGCAGATTTTGCCTGGAGGGCGTCTCTGCAGCCACCTATTATCCCTCCCTGCATAGGTGCCTGCTGGGTGAGTTATGTCATGCCTGCCGAGCGGGTCATATAAGTGCAGGCCGGACCATCAGAGATTTGTTCACGTTCTGACAAAGAGAGCCAAAGTCATTGACTAAATTATATACCAGTCATTAAATCCCGTGATTGTTGATGAATGTGGAACGGATGCGATAGGTAGATATTTCCTTGCTGCTGACCAATATGTCATGTTACAATTATTGTTATTCCTGATATAATATAGATCCTCAGCTGTTACACGTCATTTTACTGACACAGTTATCTTTATCGTCAAGATTTTATCAAGATGACTCTTAATAGCCATAAAATTTTTTTCTTTCATTTAGTAAGTAGCCAGCTTATGGTCACCTGTACCTAACATGACGATAAAGCTATTGAATAGTCACACGAGCTTCATCGATTACAAGTGAAAATTATGAGTTTTTTCACTTAGTATGAGAATAATATTAAGGATACCGCTCCTGTAGCCACCACTGGTATTATAAATTTACAATGCAAGCTGCCCCGAAGTGGAAAGTACGACTCACTGACAATGATCGTTTCCAGTAGAGATAATCAATATTTTATCAGTATTACTAACATAATGAGATTAATATTTTTTATTTGTGATGTTACACGAAAATTTTATACATGCTGGAATTGGAAATGGAATTACCGCAGAGTAGAGTTCTGTCATAGAGTAGGTATCCAAAGACTATGGGTGTTTTACCTGCAGCACGAAACAATGCATGTGGGTTCCCTAGTGGGATGCAAGGTCACGACGACTTACCTAATTCCATCAAAATGAGAACAGATGCACAATAAAGATAATTAATTTTAGGCATAATAGATTTAAACACTACAATCAACGTGAGCTAGTTTTCACAGTTTTAACTTCTCAGGACTATCAGTGTGTCTTTTGACTTGCCACTAGGCGTCGAGTATCAGGCGGTAACCGTAATCTGATTACGTTTGAGATAGACTGAAGCTCACTTCTGCGGATCCAAAGCGCCCTAAGCAATAATAATAATATGAATAGGAACCCTAAGGTGCATCGGGCAAGGAGCAGCGCGACTAATAATAGTAAAACGGGATTCAATTGAAGGGAAGTGTTCGGTCAAATGGACGCTAAAATTTAGCCTCCGAGGCTTAGCTTGTGCGAAACTTCAGTCATAAGCGTTGCCTTTGCCACTTTGATGCCCGTTGTCAGTGTTAAGAGCAACACGATGACTTTGAGCCGGCTGAAGACTCCATCTTATAAAGGAGCAAGGTAGAGTTCCCTAGAATTCTCAATGCTGAAATATGATGTATCCATATGCTTGCAGCGCCATTCGCCGGGTCGAAGCCAGCGTATCTGTCTGCAGTTTTGGATAAATCAAGCCTCGAGTGTTTGATTTAGGCACCCAATCGAACGTGCCGTAAGTGCGTTGGTGAGGGGGTGTACAATAATGCCTTCGAGACTCGACTCTTTAAGTGTGCTGGCTGTGACCCTTTGAAGAGAATCAGGCTTAAACTTGTGACTTCTAAGAATCAAATCCTGCTTCGTAAAATGAGTTTTCAACACACCCATCGATATCGTTTTACCTCTAACACTTGCCACACGATTCAAAGTGACACAGCTAATGCTCTTCTGAAGTTCCGAATAAGTGAATCGTCTAAATCAAATCTTAACTTCACCGTCCACTCAAACGCGTTCGTTTCGCCAGATTTTAGAATTTTTAAAATTCGAGTGAGTTCGGGTTGAGGAAGTTTGGCCAGAAACTATCTACTGCTCTTGATCGTGCTTGCGTGCATTCAAGGTCGTCTCTTGGACATGGACTCTTCACCCCTCTTTTTTTTTCTCTTTTCTCCTGTCCTTTATATCCTACTAACATAATGGCAATAGCTTATAGAGTGCCGGGGCGTATGTTCCGGTGTCTCTATGGGAATGGGCCCATTGGTTTGTCTACTGCCGCTTCTCTAATCTAATCTAATCCACTCGCAGATGAGATTGACTTCAACGAGTTGGAAAGCGATTAAGTTTTGCAGCTGACTGTTATCAAAGATGCGTGAAATATGAATGAAACGTCAATTGTAATCAATTATTACAGTTGTGCGATAGAGTTGTTATTGAACGCTTACTAAGGAGTAAAGAAATGAAGCGGCCTGGGGATTTTTTTCAAACGGCAGGTTATTGACATTTGTTGCAGCTGATTGGAAGACCCTCGGAAATGTTTATAAATAATAATGGGACGGATTTGCTTGAATTCTGTGCTCTTATTCTTTAAGAATTAAAAACAGTTATTCCGCTGTCGAATACGCGTTTATAATTACTCTCTAGGTTCCCGTAAAAATTAATTACCGCTCATTTGTAAAAGTTTAAAATGCAATGCATCTCCTGAAAAAAAAAACATTGTTCAGCCCTACCCAGTGTAGGCAAAATTTTCAGCAAGAAGTTGATATCCAACTTAGAAGTTGGTGGACTCTTAGTTATTGTTCGTATCAGTAACACTTAGGTACATGAATTCTAGTCACTAAAGTTCAAAGCCAAATGGCGAAATATCATGCAACTAGGTACATGCAGCAGACTTTCAACAATGATGAAAATGAATGCATTGACTGGCTCTTCAATGCACACGGGTAACCAACACTAATGCATTAGTAAAGTCTAATCGCAATAAAAGAAAACAACATGCATCAATTTCTTTCAACGCACAACAATCGCTCACTTTTATTCTTTCGTACTACGATACTGATTACATACAACCTCCACTTGAACATTTGATACCTTAAAAGACCCGATAGATTCTTGTGAAGTATAACAGTCACCTACTGAACAGCTCGCAGAAGTTTAATTCAAACTTTTCAAGACAGAACATATTCAATTCGAAGCTTAGAAAGCCTTAACGATTCTAATTAAAGATCTAACACTGTAAGTTACTCCCCAATCACAAATGATTGCATTTTAAACTTGAGATGGGAAACTTAACGATTCTTAGAATCTAATGTAAGTTAACAAACAGAACTACAAGTGTGCTAGTAGTGGTTATATAACAAATATCATGACTTACTCCTCAATATTCCAAATCATATATAAAGCCGCCAAGGTTTGCACTGCGTGTATTTCAAAAATTTTATACAACTAACTCACACTAAAAACAACCAATGTTCAAAGTATATAATTTTCTATCTGTCGGGCGTTTGACATATTGAAACTATTTTTTTTTCCTTTTTGTTCGTTAATCACAGTAACCCTAGTTTCCGGTTAGATTCAAAATCTGCATCAATTTCTTGTTTATAGTTTATTACTGGTTGAAAATTAAATTTTCGATTGTTTTATTGTCAACAATACTGGCATTTCCTAACACAGTTCTTTGACTACGGACGTGTTCAATTGAGTGGTTCAAGTCGACTCAAAGCTAATGCTACTTCACTTGACTTGTCGGGAACTACAGATGGCAGCGTTGGCTTCGTCACTTTGGATCGCGTGGCAGGTGTTATAGCGACCTGACTGTCTTGAACAGACTAGAAACTTCACACAATAATTATTGTTATGTATAACTCTCTGATGCTAGCGTTTAGTATTATTCTTAAGTTAGCTTCAATCATGAAAACTTCAGGTGCTGTGTCCTAATCTTCTTGGCCACAGTTCCTTATGAGAACAATAAATGATTTTATTATTATTATTGAGTGCTTGGAAGTTTCGCTGGTAACTGGTAAAGAGTCAACTACTGAAACTTGGATCAATAAGTTAAAGCCATATGGCACCTGTCTGGAGATTCGGACAAGTCAAGCCTTAAAAGCTTAACTTCGCTGCCTTATCGAACGGGTCCAATAGTAACCATGATATCAATGGGTATAGTTTTACGACGTTTATTTTTAAATTTCACGATAATTCATGGACAATATTATTATATTACGTTCTGAAGGTGCTGACACGAGTAGGATTTCTTACGTGTTGTGTTTTGATAACAACGTTTGTACAGGGTGTCACTGACGTTGTATCGGTACGTTCAATCTATTTCGCTAAAATCATAAGTCAGCTTTGCTATGGCAAGCCTTAAATGCAAAGTTAACGTGTTTGACCCACGCACTTGCTGGTCTATATTGCGTCTCAACAGAGCGACATTTTCCCTAAGGCACTGTGTCACGGACTAAGGAAATGCTCAGTCAACTTGAAAAATTTATTTCAAGACAAAGATCCATATAATAAGTTCCATTACAATTATTTGGTTACTACCTAGGAAATATAAAACCTAGGGCCCAGTTTTCACAGAAAAAGTTATTAACTCCTGTCTATTTCAACTTCACACAAGTTTATTGAGCGTCATCGAAAGGGACTCTCTTGGTGTTGCCTTTACTATAGAGCTCATAATTACAGCTACCACCGTGAATGCCGCGGTTTTTTTTTCCTCTCTCTCTCAAAAAAAATGTCTATATCTTGAACCGAACACCTATTGCATATATTTTATCCCTACCGCTCATGTGAAAGGTTTGAATCGCTCAAGGTGGTAAAAATACCTAATTCACATTTAATTAAAATTTTTTGTGCGTAGCGATCTGAAGTTCATGTATTCGCTTTTACAGCAATTGGTGTTGGATATTCCTACGCGTTTAATTTAATTTGTAGAGGTCCCCCATTGCTGCCTTGCCCCAGATGAGCGCAAGCATCTTGTCATCCTCATCTACTCCGT
The DNA here is from genome assembly GCA_001587735.2 of Parhyale hawaiensis. Lineage (NCBI taxonomy): Eukaryota > Metazoa > Arthropoda > Malacostraca > Amphipoda > Hyalidae > Parhyale > Parhyale hawaiensis. The sequence goes on from LQNS02278174.1 coordinate 4,007,717, forward strand.
CCTCTGCGTCCTCAGGACCAAATTCGAACTCCTGGCTCTTGGACCGGAGGTCCTTCTTGAGGCAGCACAGGAATTTCTTGTGCTTGTAGCATTTCTTGAAGACCTTGTAGCGAAGCATGGCGGGAGTGATCGGTACTTGGATGTTGTCGGTGGGCACGCAAGTCTGGAGACACAAAAACACCATTAAGAATATTACTATTTTGTGACTTGAACCCAAACTACCCTTGTAGTTTTAGGCAAAACTACACTCTTAATATTTATTTAATTCATTTTTTAAAGTAGGATGAACGGATTTTCGGTTTGTTGAAGTTGTTGATGTTAGTACAACCTCTATTACAGAAAATTAAGCTAATGTTTTCTCAATCACTATGTTCAACATTTACAAAGAAAAATAAATCCGAGCTCATTTAGGCGGAGATTTTGACTCGGTAGAGTTGATATTTGTAATGAATTATTTACCCTTTGGGCTAAAGGCAATAATTTTATCATAGTTTGGTTCAATGATATCAACTTTACTACATGTCAACGTTGAGGCTGTTGAGGCAGCTCCCTAACAATCTTTCCAGGGCGTTGATGGCTGCTAGCTGTTTGGCAGTGCACGTATTTGCCTCTCTGAGATGCTTACCATCTAATCTCTTCATAATAATGCATTTACTTTCGTTTTTTTACTCACAGCTAGCATCCGGCAGCTCTGGACAGCATCAAGCAGATCGTCTCGTAGCTGAACATCTAAGTTTGTCTTGCCGTTGATTTCCTTTGTGAAGGCGTCATACAACAGCTCGTTGGACTGGTCCATCTGGAAAAGGTGCACCAACGTAGACATGTGAACATTTTGATATGTGTGGTCTAAAATATGCTTTCAATGCATGTGTTCACAAGTGCGTTAACAAGAGCAATGACTAGAGCTACATCCACGTTTATTGTAAACATATCTGCGTTAACATGAGTTGTATATGCAATAATTAGAGTTATTTTAGTATAAATAAGAGGAAATTAAATATTATTAGAGTTTGAGGCTAGAGCACAGAGATGTAGTACATTAGGGGAACGTAGCAACTTACATAGCCGAGCTCTTTCAACATGCATGTCTTGTTGGAAATTTTCTCAGACATCTTCATGCCGAGTTGCCGCACTCTGGCTGCTGTGAAGTACTGATAGTCTCCCTCAGGCACCTGAAATATAATTTCATGCATGGCGTTATTATTGGTAGCTTCATTTTCTTGTTTCAATACTAAAAATTTCACGTAACATGAGTTAACCGAAAAGGTCACTCAATTTACTGAAATGGCTTATATTTACATTCACTTGAGGACAATTTTAAACATGATAATTAATATCTATACCCAGAGTAAATATCCAAACGAGAATCCTAGTAAAGTGGTGAAACTGTTGAGCCATATCCTGAACAGCCACCATCCCACTCCCAAATATTGTAATCGTGTAACCAAAATACATGTATTTTTGCATTGCAAAGCCCCTCCACATTTACTACTAAGCTCTTCTTTTGCTAATGCTTGCTGCTGGCTCTCTCTTTGGTCGCAAACTGCGGCACCACAGAAGACACCCAGCAGAGTGACTCCACACACGTGGGGTGACGTGAACAACGTCACCTGGACTTCTTCCGAAGACTCTCAAGGTATCTCAAGGTAAGGTATCTATTGCAATGTTTGCCCGCTATAGATAGAGCGGCCTCGGACATAAATTTCATTTCATTATAAACTATTAAAATGTTTAGATAAAAATGGGGTTCTGGGTACCTACCCGTCATAATGCCGGCTAACATTATTCAGTTTCTGAGATAGGAAATTACTATGGGATAATCTACAGAAATTAATCATAATAAACTAGTCCAATGCATAGCTAGTGGCGATGAACTATTCATATCACTAAACGAGGGTTTTAGCTTATGCAGAATCTAGACACTCGATTGGATATTGAGCATTGGACGGACCAATCCCAGTGAGAAGAGAAAGCCTGGCATTCGGTCCCGTGTAAGCTGCTACCGTAACAATACTCACAGGAGCCACTGTTGGGTCGGTGCCGGTGGTGTCAGTCAGCACGTTGCTGTAGTCCACAGGTTTGTCTTTGCACGCTAGGTAGGCAGCACGCTTCTTGTCTTTGTACGCTCTCACTTCCTCCTTCCCGTAGCAGCTCTCCATCAGCTGCGGGATAATAAAGAGAGCAATTATACACAACTGCCCTGGAAATGTTAGGTCTGTTCCATGTATCCAATGAGAGAATAGCTGGGCTAATCAGAATTGAGGGCAGCGTTGGGTTACCTCACCATTCACCTAAAAATTATACACGTAGGTACCCAATGACCTCGCACTTTAGGCCGTATTGTCGGAAAACCCGAACTAATTTCAGGTAAGTTGGAAAAGAACCCTGCATAAGTTCGGGTAGGTTAGGTGAGGGTAGGTCTGGTATTCCTAACAACCTATTTTTTCAATTTCGGGTACGTCAAAATTAAGCTCTTAGGTGAATTGCGGTTAGGTAACCTCACCCCCCCCCCCCAGAAAAAAAAGTTATAAGAAAATGATGTAAATGAAGCGTCCCATCACTGTCAACCTGTCAACAGTGAAGCAAAAACTGCACGGGAAAATCGTGGATCATTTTTTGTATCCAATGGAAGGATTGAAGGAGCTAGCTTTTCGGAACTGAGGGTACGTTTGCTAACGGTTTCCTCTCTCCTAAAAAAAAATCAAACGTGCTAAGACTGCCATGACGATCACTGGGTTCCAAGTGCTATCAGTTCCTTATCTTTAGCAGTGATATCGGATATTATGTTTTATCCGTACACCGTTTATACATGAATCTATTATACACATATCTATGCATATGCATTACTATTACTTTCCGTATCATATTTAGAATAAATATCTTATAGACAATAATAACACACGAAGTAACAAATAGCAACATCTTCCAGGTATGAAATCACTAAAAGTAAAGACTTTACATATGTTTTCTGATATTGTGCAGTCGCCAAGACTTACCTTTACTTTTCCATATTTCATAAGGAGGGCTTCCTCCACCTCCGAGGCCATGACACATGAGGCCAGGGCCGCTAAGACGACCAAACCGAAGAACTTCATGGTGACCGAATGCCTGCTCAGGAGCATGGAAAAAAGAGTACAGTTAGATAAAGCATCATTGACAATGCTAAGTCCTATCAACATTTAGATAATTTTCCCAAACCCTAATATATTGTAACTGGTTCACTACGTACTCTTCAGTTCTCAGTAGACCTGTCGAAATATCCCTTATTTAATCTGTCGTCTCACACAGATCATAGAAATCAATAGGAAAATTCAAACAGCATCTCTTAGGTTTAATTTCAACAAGCTTTTTTTTATTCTTGACTACAGAAGTCCTGAGAACCGAAGTCAACTTTGTTTTGATGCTGACCAATATTCCCAACACTATGTCAAGCTGAACTGCAAAAAATACAATTGACTATGCCACATATCAAGCCCAAGAATCTGCAATGAAAAACAGCGCTCTGGGCAGCTACAACGATAGTATGGAACCAATACGATCCGAAATCTTTAGACTACAGGTGCCATCGAATCGCATGAAGAACGTAAGTTAATCCCAGCTCAATATCTTTAGCTTATTTCGAACTTCAGCCATGAGCATATATTTCTTTTTCTTATTTAAGGATCGTCTTTCAGGCGCTAAACTTATTTTAATCACACCCAGAGAGTCAAATTCTCCTTAAACTGCTTTACAAAATGGAGTTTTCGGTTGCCTCAAGCGAATTCGCTTTGCTACCACACTCCTGTAACATAATCCAAAGCCTCAAAACCAACACTGCGGTCTGAATTTCTATCAAGTAATACCCTACGTGTTCAGTACAGCTCGCTCTAGACCTCGAACCATGCAACTGGATGACACCCTATACCTGACACACTTACCTTGGGGTGCGTACAGCAGTGAGGGGCTGCGGATGAGGTCGCAGCTTATGTACCTCGCCGGTGGACCTCAGCTCCTCCCCGTACGTCCTCTGCCTCCTCCTCTTGGGCGGAGTTCTGCAAAGGTCCTTGGCCTTGGTGAAATATCCAGTCAGCATCACAAAAAATACTCAGGAGAGAAATAAAGAAACGAACAAAAATATAGAACCTGCAATATTCTCAACAAGCGCCGCCCGGGAGACGGATGCGATCGAGTAAGGCGCCATGCAACTACAGGCATTCATATTACAACGTCGACGGCTCTACCTTTTGCGTTCATGTCTCCTACTCCTCTCATGAAAAACACTGAAGTATTAGGCCTGCCGTAGTATTTCATCGTTTAAATTATGCGAAATGTTGAGCTGAAAACATTGCCAGAAACTAAAATAATTATCAGGAATCTTGAAATGCGCCTACAGGATACTCGTTAATTATTCTGCTGACACTTCCGGCTTCATACGCAAGGCAATTGCTAGATTGTGTTCGATTGGGTCGGTAAAGTCAAACTAAGCCAAGCCCACTAGACTTGATTTTTCCAAAACTGCAGACAGGAACTTTAGCTTTGTTACGTAGCATTGTGTTTCTTACAGGTGTTAGAAGCAACCCGATTGCGTTGAGTTGACTGCAATCTTCATTTTACGAGACAGGAGCGAATTAGTTAAAGTCTCACAGGTAATCAATTATAGGTCAACGCCTGAACGTCACTTCTACGGATCGAAGCCATAGCACCTGCGTAAAGTTTCGAACAAGTCAAACCTCGAAGGCTTAATTTCAGAGCCTAGTGCGCTCCAACCATACACATTTTGGCTGTGCTGATCGCAGGAGATGACAGAACGGAGGTTTCTTTACTTTGAACCATGCAGCAGGTGTTAGAAGCAACCCAATTATGCTTAGCCGACTAAAATTGTTTCAAGGTTAACGCCTGGAACTCGAAACGCCGGGTCGAAGCCAGCCCACTTGTCTAAAGTTCCGGACAAACCAAGCCACGACAGCTTTATATTTCACTGCCCAGTCGAACGTGCCAAAAATAAACACAAAGCACTGCAAGTGACTAGAGAAGGAAATGATAAAGCTATAAAACAGGTGTGGGCAAACTACGGGAAAAGGAGAAGAGAAAGCTATAAAACAGAGGTGGGCAAACTACGGCCCGCGGGCCACATGTTGCCCGTTTGTCCTTTTAATCCGGCCCACCTAATATTTTTGGAGTCTAAGATATATCAACCCATTTATAGCGCTTGTTATAGGATTCGTTCGAAAATTACATATATGCAGCAAATTACTATTTTTTACTTTTGTTTAAAAGTTTTTCTCTTTATGCTAGATACGCTTGCATCGGGTTCTGGTCCGGCTCGTCTGTCAATTTGTAAAAGTCCATGTGCCCCTGGGTCAAAAAGCTTGCGCATCCCTGCTTTAGGAGCTTTAATAATATATCAGTTACCAGAACCTACAAACCGATTACTTCGTGATATTGTAATGAACAACAAGAAAATAACTAAGTTCAAATACTCCCTGGTTTTTAATATATCTTCTTATATATATGATTTTTACGTACATTAGGTTAATTAACTGAGATTGCCCTATCCGTCAGCGATGCACTGGCGCAGTGCCCCCCCCCCCCAAAAAAAAAACGCCACTTTTGAAAAAAAACGACGGATCGACTCTGACGCAACGCCCCAAAACGAGTGACGCGCCCAGGTCTGTCATTCACCTCTCGTATCCTGGATACGGAGATTCTATTCATGCTTTTAAGGAATGTGTGATTGCCTGCTAGAGAGAAATTATTAAATTTCACTATATGTTACCGAAGAGAAGGGAGGCGAGGGCTCTTCAACAGAAATAAAATCAGCCGCGATTTTCTCTTTTGCGTAATAAAGTTGGCAGCTTCAATGCAACCATCACAATTAACGATAGCAGTAGATAGCAGCACCTCAACTATAATCAATAAAACCGCGTCGTTGCAGATTCCTAGCCGTCATTATTGACATTCAAGTACAGTGATAATTAGATAGTGTTGACTCTATAGTTACGCTTACATTTCCGATTAAGTGGAAAACTGGATACATCGCTACCTGCACTGTTGAAAAAAAAATGCGTTAAGAAAACGGCTACTTATGCATTGTCAAGCAATATTGAGCCAACAGTTTGGGTCACTCTTGAGAAACGCTTCATGGAAATGACCAAGGAATCATACCGTTAGTTTAATTTACGCAATATTTCAAATTAAGTATCAGAAAATTAGTCAAATTTCTGTGGCAGGGAAAAATATGTGAAGCTAATAATATTGGTTCGCAATATTGGGCCAATAATAATTTCCAGCAGTGATCCGATATTTGGCGATTTTTTTTTTTTCGAAACGACAACGCGTTGAATTAATGATGCGCAAAACACTTATTTATCAAAGAAGAATGCAAATACTATATGATAAATACTTATCTTATTGTCATAATTGTCACCCTCAACTGAAGCCAATAAATTTTAGAAAGAAGCCTGTTCACTATCTTTAACGTCGTGTATTCATGTTTAGGTCAGAAATGATTGTCTTAACGAAATTAAGAATAATCTTTGATGTTGAATCCTTACATTAGCATTAATGCACAGCTGTTCCATTTTCGATTGGGTAGAATAACCAACTGCTTTGTTGTTGGGATATTTTGTATGTTTGTTTTTACGTGTTTCGTGTAAGTGTGTGTGAATGAGTGTGTGTATACAATAATTAGAGTGTTCACGTAAAATATACAACAATGTTAATTAACTGGACAGGGATTATGAATGAGACACTAATTGGCGCTGCAATGATCTGCGTTAATACGTCAAAC
>LQNS02278174.1:4046214-4074856 GCA_001587735.2 Parhyale hawaiensis
CAGGAGACAGCGGGGGTTTTCCTGAAGGGCTAACTTACTGCCGCCATTTATCGAACACGTGCACCAGTCATTAATAACCCAATAGGCCGTCATTTACAATGACGGCTCGGGACACTAGTGTTACATAACTAAGCATAGCTTTGATGGTTTCCAGTTATAGTAACACCACAACAAAAATTAAAAAGAAAATAACTTGTGGTAAGTGCGTCCCCATTGGGGTATGTACCCTACCTATAACAGAAACATAAAATTAAACTCTTTCATGAATTCTGTGCAAAATTTGAAGCGATTCCACCAATATATAACTACCTGTAGGTATAACTACTAGTTATGAGAAATAATGTGCGGTTTAGCTTTTCCTTTGCTGTAATATTCATCATATGCTTGAAACTATATTTTTTCTCACCTCCAGGTCACTTGACACCATTAGGACTTAGCCCAGTAGTTCTTCCATCTGCCCTTTACCAATCTGACCACGTCCAAAAGTGGGATTCTTCTATAAAATATAACAATTTTTATAAATTTGATTGTTGCTATAATCGTTTCCAAAATGTATGAAGAGGATTTATTGCTAAGGCTTTTCCTATTTTTCAGACTGTCAAGCCGCCGCACGGTACATCAGCCCGACAGCTCCATGCCCGGCGGTCCGCCGAGCCAGCGCCACTTTCAGCCAGCTGGCGTGGCAGCCACCCCGTCAGTCAGCCGGCTGGCGGTTACCTCGGGGTTGCAATGGTCCAGCTCTCCATGCCCACTTGCGAAGTTGGCTAGGCAGGTTCTCTGGTGCCTACCTCCTCAGATTTCATGGACACCTACTCCCGGCAAGCCGTGGTGCTTGTAAAAGAAGAAGCCCTTTACTTATTAAGCTATATTATAATTACGGTATGTGTAGGCTAACTGGTGTATTTGGGAGAAAAAAAATTGAAAATCCCTAAAAAATTGAAAAAAGAAACTTCTACTTGCAGTGTATGGGATCTAACTCAACTTGGTTTATGGGTGTCTTGCCCATAACTTGTCTCAGAGTTCTCTTCGGACAGCAGGGGAAGTTCAAAAACTTTTACCTGCAGGGTGTGGAATCTACCCCAACTCTATTGTTGGGGTAGATCCCATACCCACTCTGCCACAATATCGAGGGTCGCGGTCATCACCAATGCCTTCCCAACTCTCTTGCCCGGGGGTCTCCCCCACTTCGGCGGGAACGCCACCAGGAGCCCCGCCCCCTCGCAAGGACTCCTCAAGAGCGGGATCCCCTTACAGCTTTGGGCCCTCCTCAGGGCCATCATTTGCGTCTAGTGTCTCACCCCCAGGGAAGCACCGCCTGATCAACCAACGGCTCCAGATTCTCCTGGGGTCGGGAGCTCGCCCACTAATGAGGACTCCCTCTGCCATCAGCTAACGAGCTCTTCCAGTGATTCATCAGCACCATCTACACCGGACCACTAAACTAGTTCCCCAGTAAGATCCGCGCAAGCAGCGGCGGGGCCTCCCACCATAGGTACCATGTACGGTGGACGCTCCACTGGCTGTGACAACCTGGTTCTTCCTACCGTCTTGAGCAACCATCAACTCCCTCAAGCCCTGGTGTTCACCTTTGCCAAAAAAATCGTTTCTAATACCCATGTCTAGTCGACCTTGGTAATTCGTAGCTCCACTACTTTCCCGTTAATCGCACCAAGACGTAAAGGCACAACAACATGAGTGCGTACGCATGCTAATAGCGGCATGCACACTATATGACAGGGACGCTCAGAGTTCGCCCAATTCCTTCCTGGCTCAGTCGCTCCTGGTGAACACTGTGCCACCAACCACTCAACCATGGAAAATAGATCTTTCAGCACAAAAAGTAGCGGTCCTCTATAAGTCTATTTCACACAACAGGCTTCCCTTATCAAACCGGTCAATAAAGGACCAAAGCTACCCTCGACTCTTACAGATGGGGACAGTTCCCCTCTGTTCGACACGCTCTCAACCAGCATCTTGCCTATGGCTTTCCAAAAAAAAAAAACAGGACATACCCTGCGTGGAGGCTGGGGCCCTCTGGAACAACGATCTATTAAGGAAGATTCTCGCCTTCGCCATCAGGCGTACCAACACCTGGCCACATTCTAATCTCTCCACCTAACCCACACCCTGCTCTCGGCAGTTGGAGAAAATAGGTCCCTCAAAGGCTGAGCTACTACAGCAGACTTCCCTGGCAGCGCAGGTACTACAAGCATGCTTACCAATCTTTCCAGATGCAAGCCCGCACCACCTCACAGCCTTTGTGGACCACAGGAGAAACCTACGTTGTTGCCCCCTGGAAGGCATGTTTCCGCTTGCGGTATCAGGTCCCCTCAGAGAAGCCCCAATTTTCTCTCGAGATGGGGATCTATTCCCCAAAGCAACTGTCGAACAAGCCGATCATATTGCAACTACCGTCCACCCTAATACCTTTCGGCCCGCCAAGAACTCTCCACTAGCTGTCAAAGAAGGACACAAAGCGCCCTATCTGCGGGCTAATAACAGCCGCAACGCGTCTGAGTCTAACAACCCAAAGCGGCGACATCCAACTATGTGAAAACCACAGCACCACCTCGTGCCATCCCTAGTCTTACCAGCTGGCAACGGCCGGCACCTTGCCTTGTCAGGACAGAATGACCCAGGGTCACTACAAAACCCCAGGCCTCCTCCAGACCATAGTAATCTTACACCATCAACCACAACCTGCCGAAAACTTGGCCGTACTACAACCCTCATGTGTGGAAACGCTAATACCGTAATCTCAACCTTGCCTGCAACTCCTGCCCATTAGGGTCACCACTCTAATGCGAAAGTGCTCGTAGCATTTATGTAGCTACCTCATGTTATACCGCTGTTGATCACTGTTGGTCGTACCTTCTCTGTTTCAAGGGCATGACCTTAGTTGTTCATTTAACCAAATGTATCTGTACCTTAAAGATCTACAGAAGTAGCTGAATTTACTTTATCCACTATCTTTACCTACCCTACATAGCATCATACCCTAATGGCTGGGACTTTATATGTCTGATGCATTTAGTCTCTGCTTTTACAATCTGATCTCTTCTACATCCATACATTTACCCATTCGGGCCGTAAACTAATTGGTCCTAACGGTGTCAAATGTCAAGTGACCTGGAAGTGAGAAAATATGCTTGTAACGTGCCAAGGTCGACGGAACATAGCTACCCTTTTTCTCTCCAAAATTTAAGTTGACAGTGTGAGTTCCTCCCTCCTCCCCGTCACCACCGTGGCGTGGGCATGGAGAGCTGCACCAGTGCATCCCCCGAGGTAACCGCCAGCCGACTGCCTGGCTGCCGCGCCAGCTTGCTAAAAGTGGCGCTGGCTGATGTACCGTGCGGCGGCTTGACAGACAATCTGGAAAATAGTAAAAGCTTTAGTAATCAATCCTCTTCATGCATTTTGGAAACGATTATAGCAACAATCAAATTGATGAAAATTGTTGTGTTGTATAGAAGGATATCACTTGTGGAAGTTGTCAGATTGGTAAAGGACAGAAGGAACTACTGCGCTAAGTCATAACAGTGTCAAGTACCCTTATGGTGAGAAAAAGGGCGTGTTCCGTCGCCCTTGGCTCGTCACAATCATAATTTATTGCATCGTATTGTGCACTTTCCTTTTGTGGTTAACGAACTTTTAACACTGCTTCTGAGGGTTCGAGACCTGCTCTTTATGATGGGTAGCGCCCTCCAAATTTGGATTAGCTAACCCTTTCATTAACGAGATAATGGCGATGTGTAGCTAATCACACCCACAAATTTCCAATGCGTAAACTCGCCCGCCTACTTAGGATTTTCTTGCATTTCGTTTCCTTCCTTTTAATCGTTCTGTGTACATTTGTTTTACCAGTATTTGCAAGTTTTCTCTGCTTGCAAGCTTATTTTTCTTGACACTATAGCTACCTAGCTATCTCCTTTTCACTCCTCTCTTCGGATTAGCATTGATAGAGGAGCGTAAATTTCGTATAGCTTTAGACTAAGAAGTTTTTCATAGTAGGTACTAGATAGCTAATATATGTTATTTTTGTTTCAGATTTTGAATTCTACCCATATTACAAGGCCAGTATTTTCTAAAAAATTCACCTGCAACACTGATTAATTCTGTAGCTACCTAATGGTTCTTTCTGTGAATTTCATTGATATTACAAGATTCGTTTCAAATTTGTGCTCAACTGTGATGAAACTCTCTCTACTTGCATTCAAAATATGATTTCTATTGGACTGTTAAACCCATTTGCATTTTGTAGCTACTTAATATGTAGCTAGGTAGGAATGTTGATAAATTTGCAAGTTCTTTATTAGCTATAGTCATATGCTCCACGAAGTGCTTGTGTCCTGAGTTCAAGCTGTCTATACCTACCGTATTTCCTTTGCATTTTCTTCACGTGTACAGTCGCTTTATTTTCGAAAGGTGCTTAAAAATGAGCGAGTCCAGAGAAGTTCGTGTTGTGGCAGTGAGCAGTGGTAGTGTCTCAGAAGTGCCTCCAGACTCCACTTCAGTTGTGTGCCCTGCAACGTCGCTCAGCAAATCTTCCGAAGCTGCTGGCCAATCAGAAGTTGATGGTGCTGTCAAAGCCAGTTCCATAGCACCAAATACAGCAATAAATTCTGCTAAATGTTCTAGTGACACAAAGCCAAATAGAACTAGTAAATATGAAGTGAATATTTCAAACTGTTCGACGTTACATTCGAACACAGTTAGTACAAGCCTTGGATCTAGTTCTGTAACGGATGAAAAATCTGGTACTAGTTCTGTTCCTTCTGTTCCTAATAGCAAAGCCCCAACAAGCTGCAATAGCACCAGCAGTGCATCTAATAGTGCTCCCAGTACCAGTGGCAGCAGTGGGGCTGGTAGTACCAGAGCACCGGTCCGTGCTTCATGTAGTGTCCCCATTAGTTCTATTCCTGCATTGCATCCTGATGATCCAGTAGTTTCCCAAGCATATTCCCTAGCTAGTTTTATTGTTGAAAATGTTACAAGCTCTAATCCAAGCAAACCAAAGGGAAAAGTGGAGGAGACTTTACTGCGAAATGTGAACCACCTGATGACAAAACATTCTATCACATTCCGAGCAATGATGAAGCGCTTAAATATCAACAAGGATACAGGCTACATCACTTTTGTCACTGTGGCTAATGAACTTTTTGAAAATGAAAGGAAATCAGTCACATGGAGCAGAATAATTGCCCTCTATGCATTTGGTGCACAGTTGGCCCTGCATTGCAAAGAAAAAGGCTTTGTGGAATATGCCAGTAACATTGGTGTGTTTATGGGCAAATATGCGGCTGACACAGCTGGACCTTTTGTGAAGCAACAAGGAGGCTGGGTGAGTTACATAGCAATTGTGGTTTGTTAATGCCAAAGCTAGCTAGTATCTAGGTACTGTAAAACTGGGTGACTTGGGACAAAAACAGGTAAAAGGAACTTAGGTACTGACAGAAAAAGTATCAAAAGTTGGAAGGAAACTTCTACAGTGTAATAAAGGTTGATATCTCTGTAGTATATCACTATGCCCACACTCTAACTAGACTAGCATAAACACAGAAAGGAATAGTCTAAGTTTTGTAAACAAAACAAACAAAAATATCCCAACAAAACAAAGCGCATTCCTTTCTGTGTTTATGCTAGTCGAGTTTGAGTGTGGGCCTAGTGGTATACTACAAAGATACCAACCCTTATTACCCTGTAGAAATTTCCTTCTAACTTTTGGTTTTTGTCCTGTCACTGCAGTAAGTTTCTTTTTACCTTTTTTTTGTCTGAAGTCAACCCCGTTTTACAGAACCTACAGAATGAAAGATCCTGGTAGCTAAGTAGGCCTACAGCATGTGCCCTAGCTGTAGCTACCTCTTTCAGTAGCTATGTGATATGCTAGGCTACATGAAGCTATTTTATCACAAGAAAGATTTTCTAGTTGATTTGACAATAATAGTTGCAACTAATATAGCTTTCGTCCATTATTTGCCTTTGTTGGCAAGCTAGCAAATGCTGTTGTATATATAGCTAGCTATATATTATGGAGTTATTGTTGCTGCTGTGAGTAGCTAATTGATGCAAAATTTAGAGTAGCTGGCCCCTATATGGTGCTAAAAGTTAGAGTTGGGGGCTCTGGCCAATTCCAGGAGTTGGAGTTGAACCTTCTATCTTCCGACTCTGCATCCTTTATTCCAGCAATGTGCCCGCAGTGCCCTCCGGGGTATATTCTGGCAGACCCTGTCCCTGCCACAATATATTTGGGCATCACACACCCAAGGTTCCCGAGTGCCTTTTCCCAGGAGATGTTGCAGCTTGCCGCAGTTCCTGCTGACGAGGTTAGTTTTGTAAAGTTGGTAGGTTCTCTACTTTCCTCTTTCTGTCCCGTGAGGTGGGCTGTCGATCGAGATACCTAGCCGACCTGGCACACGGAACATCTCTAGTCTCTCTCGAGTGGAAGGACACAAAAGGACCAACCACTCTAGTGTCTTATACTATACTTTGCGCCCGTTTCCCTGCCTGTAGTATAGCACATGGCCACGCTTACCCATGAGGTGGTAGCTACTTGAATACTGCACAAGTAGCTTCTCTGTTGAAGCGTCTGTTGAGTTGAAACTAACGTAACAAGCAGTTCTGTAAGTTGGCTTATTTTCTTAGAAGAGAGTTAGGGATTGGTTTCTTTGGGGTCCAAGTAACTTGTTGGAACTTGGTGGGCCCAAGAGGATTTGGAAATGGTCTTCATCCATTGTATTTGTGTAGTCTATTTGTTTGTTAGGGGGCACCGATCATGATCCAAGATGGATACCTACATCACCGCTTGGTGAAGAAATATCAAGAAAATAGTGCAGTGAACACTCAATTCATAATGACTGTCATACTTTGACATTGTGCATTAAAAAATAGCATCTGATACAGAGAATTTATCTGTATAATTTTTTTTGCAGGAAAAGCTTGTTGAAGAATTTCCCAGTGAAGATCAACTCGGTGACACAATGTGGACTCTGTTTGCTTGGTCTGCAATGGGACTTGGTCTTGCCACCGCCACACTTTTCTTCGCATCCAATCGCTGAACTTCAACTAACCTCCCACCTGAGCTATTTAGGATGTGGTCAGTAGGTGAGCCAGCTCATCCTGCAGCATTATGTATTTTAGCAAAGTAATCCTGCAATCGCTCCAGTGCACTTGCTGCCTTTGGGATATTTTCTGATGATGAGCTGGCTCATCTTAGGTACCGTACCGTATATTTTAGGCCCTATTTGTCAGCAAGCCATTAGCCATATTGCTTCTGTGCATTATTGTTTTTTAAGGTGTATAGAAAATGAGCTGGCTCATTTTCTGACATCAGTGCTAGGAATCATCCTAACGGCATACCGTATGCTCTCTTGTGAATATTGGGCCACGTTGAGCTTTTGTTCACAAACTCGTTTGTGGTACTTTATGCCCATATCAATGTGGTGTTGTAGTTTAAGGTATGATTTGATATTAGTCTACTCCTCAGTTTGTCTTCAGCTGAGATAAAATTTATGACCTTCTTCATGGATCTGCTGAGTATTACTGATCTAGTAGCTACTACCCACTGTCCTGTATTCTATGGCATTTGACTAGGCTATCTGCCCGATGCAGCATGCGTGTGGTACATTTCAGTAATGTAGCTAGCTACCAGTTGATAGTTGACAGTAGTTTCATTCAGGAAGGCGCTTAGTGTGATCCAAAATTTTCTTAATTCACTATAAAATGCATGTCAGAGCACCTATCTTCATGAGTTGCTGTTGAGAAAATCGAACTTGAAATCATCGGCATGTATCTTCTTTCGGTGTTTTGTAGCTACATGGAAAATAATCAGTTGAAAAATCAGGTTCTGTACTTAGATCTAAATTGATTATGAGCCCAATGTTCAGCTTATCTTGTGTCCACCTCTTTTATAGGTCACGTGGGCATCATAGCTGCTTGCCATAGTTAAATTACAAATTACATAAATGCAAACAATGTACAAGAGTAGCTATTTGTACTTTAAACCAAATAGTGCTACCATTCATGATAGATACTAATTGTTACCTCCGCCTAGGAGGTTATGTTTTTGTTGGATTTTTCTGTCTGTCACCAAGGTAACTCAAAAAGTTAGGGACGGATTTTGATGAAATTTACAGGGATTGTTAGGTATGTTAGGAGGAACAGATGATTAATGTTTGGTGAAGATCTGTTCATCCGTTTGTTTGTTCGTCTGTCTGACTCATTTTTTCCGAATGCCATAACTCAAAAAGTTATAGATGGGTTTTCATGAAAATTACATGAGTCATTAGGTAGCTAGCTATATCACGAAAAGTAAATGACCAAATTTGTGTGATGATCTCTTTGTTCATCTGTTAGTTTACTGCTGTTTTTAGTTTTATTCTTGTTAGCACAAGAATTCAAAAAGTTATAAATGGATCTTTATGAAATTTACAAAAGTTGTTGGTAATGTTAAAAGACATATCTAAATGATCAAATTTTGGTGATGATCAGTTGATTTGTTTGTGAGTTTCACTGGTGTTCGTCAAAATGTTTGTTAGGAGCTTAGATAACTCAAAAAATATGAACAGGTCTTCAAGAAAATTAGTGAAACTGTTACACGTAGCTACCTTCTTACTGTTAAAAGCCCAAGAGATTAAATTTTTGTGTTGATAGAAAGAAAATTGTGGTCTCAGCACCAATTTGAATATTTCGTTACCTTTGCTTGGCGTAGGTATGCGCCGTCAGAATACTCTAGTTTGAATTTTGCATTTTCTATGTCAAATCCAAAGTCTTGAGCTCTGGATTTAGCTAAGTAATTGAGCTGACATAAACATGGATGATTATGGTTAATTAAATGTGAAAGTGTACATTATTGTATTAGATAAGCGTCCCTCATTCTTCTACAAGGATTATTACTACCCTGCTGCAGCAGAAATAGCTACCCTCGCTGAGGGTTGGCTGGGTGATTGACGTTTGCTATGACTGGGCGGAGGGAATGCATCATCACTAACATCTTCTCGCTTCATTATGTCTGGTAGGGCAAACGAAATACTAACTCTCATTTCTTGTGTAAAGTTTTTTCTTGCCATTGAAGTGTAAAGTTTTTTCTTGCCGGCTCTGTAGACTGTAGCAATACAGCGCCATCTGTCGTCGTGCTTATAGCCATTGCCGCCGCCGGACTCAGTTGCCAACTATAAGGATATGTAAAATTAGTAGTCTTCACCTGTACAACTTCGCAATTTTCTGTGTTGTTTGTTATCTAAAGAAAATGTATTGTGAATGTAAGGGAAACAGAGGCAGTAGCTATGCCTGTCTATATTTTAGGACCTCTACTGCATTAGTAATTTTGTGTTAAAAATGTTGCTACCGCAGTATGAGACTCTCAGCTTCAATGGTGCTGTCATCATCCGAGATGTTTTTTACACAATTGTACTAATTTCCTCCATTCTTGACAACTCATGATTCTTCTTAAATGCAAGGGTTACAATACCGGAAAAGCTTGCAGAAGATGAATTCCCATCTCTAGAATTTATCTACATTATATAGGTATATGTATATAGAGGAGGGGTAGCTACTTTGCATTACCTACTCCGTATTTACCTCCTCTGTAGTAAAGCTGGCACTTTTAGCAAAAATGCTGCACTGAAGTGCAGCTAAAACATGACAGTACGGTGCCTAATGATGTATTACAACACTCTACAAGAAAAAAACACTATAGGCTAAACTTGAAGAAAAACAATGACGCTGTATTTTGTCATTTCCTCCGGCATGCAATAGCAGAAAAGCTAATTTTCTTGCATAAAGCAAACTAGAATGCCTCGTAGCCTAGGACTATCACCCGCAGTGGTGGAAGGGAGCTGAAAGTGCTCATCCAGTAGTCTTAGCTTGTATCACAAGTAGGTCAACTCACCTGACTGCATGCACTTGAGTGTGATGGTTGTTCAATTCCTGCTGGTAGTTTTTGAGTCGAAATACAGACTTATAATAGTGAAAGGTGAAATATGTATTAATGCTATTATCGTGTGCTGCCACTAACCACCCTCAAACAGGGAGTTTGCATAGTGAACAGAACCTGGGGGTAGGGTTTGGTAAGGCCAGGACTGTGTCGGTTAACATTAAAAAATGAGTCTGATTTTTAGGCGACTGTATTAGAATGTTAGCAGAACCAGTCATTGCTTCACCTAACCTTGCGCACTGGCTCTATACTGGGATAAACTTACCATGGTGTCCCTGTAACTATTAGCGCTAGCCTATATATAATATCAACAACGTAAACACATGCAGAATAAAAATATCACCTTGCTCATTTCGTTTGCGGGTAGTAAACAGTGGTCAGAGTTGTCTACTCCCCCATATGAGTGATTGTGCATATAGCTATATTACAAACTGTCATATAACGAGAACCAGGTGTACTTAAAAACTGGGATTATAAATGAAGTATTTGTTGCATAGCTTACTTTGAATGGGATACGAGATTGTTAGCGTATACCTTTAAGTTATTTTTGAAATATGAACCCACTTTTAGTCCAGTACAATTGTTGACAGGAAGAATGGGCTATTACGGAAAAGGTATGACTGCTTTTGTGAGCTATCTAGTTTTGTTAGGTACCTATATACAGTAGCTACAGTGTAACGGCCCTGTGTGTCTATGCCCCCTAGTTCGTGGATTCAATCTATGGCGTTTACATAAAGTCAATTTTTGCCAAGTAGATACGGTATCCAGTATATCAGCTCAGCTATAGCTACCGATGAAACATGTTTCTGTATAGATTTCCAATAGTGTCCCACTTTAACACGTTCACCTATCATATCAAATTGATTCAAACTATCGAAGTTGGTAGAATGTACCAAAAGTTAAAATTTTTCGCACTGGCCAGAGCACTACATAATACCGTAGTGCCTATGTAGAATTTCAAGAAACTTTAGCTACATGTATTATTCTGTAAGATAGGTACTACTGGCTTAGGCCCTACTGGCTTCAGTGCCCTCTTTAAGAGTACATGATAGGTGTCAGTACCTTCCAAGTCATTTTTCTTGAGCTTTAAAAGAGTATATGCTGCATACTAAAGTTTTCTTCAAGTTAAATGAGCGTTTCGGAGTCTATAAAATTGAAGAACCAACTCTGGCAAAATGCAGCTATGAATTGCGTAGGTAAAAGTATCCTTGTACTTTAGTAGGTTTTTTCAGATTATTTTTTAGCGAGAAATTGCTGCTTCTCTGTCTTTATTCTATCAAAAAATATCTATTTAAAATACTTAGTATTCTTTTGTACTCTTAGATTATGCACGCGAAACGAGATGTGAATCGTACTTAGATTGGATTATTTTTAAATTATGTTTTTTCTTTTTAATTCGTTTTTCTTCATATAGCTCCTAGCTGTAGTGACTGCAGTGACGTGATAGTTCCTTGCACATCAATTCATGTCTTCTGCATTTCTGCAAATGAATAATTCAACGTATAGGAATTACAGTTCAACGATCATTTAACACAAAGGAAATTTTTGTATTATCAAGAAATTTAGATTTTATAAAGTTTTGGCAATGTCCGTGATCCATAGAACTGAATCTACCCAACAACCTAACCTACGCCAACCCAACTTAGCTTAATCAAGTCGAAGTAAATTATTGTTAAGTTTTCAATGTTCTTTTCATGAACTGCTTTTGTTGGTCTTTTTTGTTTTTTGCACTGAATTGTTCTTGCTTGGAACTGTCATGCGTGACTGTTTCTACCGTACAAGATTGGTTGCAGTTGTTCTAAAGAGTAGCTACCCATAGGCCCTACTACACGGGCGGGCGATATCTGGCGAACAGTGGGCAGAATCTCGGGGAACATGTCCGCCGAACATTGAGGTGCTATTACACGAGACGGTGAAATCTCGAGGGTACTTCGGTCGGGCAACTCTTATGTTACATACATACCGTACTTTCAATCTGTATATGGTTTAACTGTGAGCAAAATTTGCAAGTTTTGCTGTGCCTTAGCTACTACATCTAGGCTAATTGAAAACAATTTTGAAGGCTTAAAAACAAATAAATTGGATGTTGGCCTGATAATGCCCGCGATTTTGGAGGCAAAGTTCGCCAGTGAGCAAACCTCTGGCAGCAGCGAATGTCTGCCGGGCAGCGGACAAAACGGGCTGCCCGCCTGGCAATTCCTTCTGTTTGCCGGGCAATGTTCGCCCGTGTAATAGGGGCTTATTATGCGTGTGCTGTATGTGATTTCAATATGGAGAAGTTAGGTATCTATTTAAGAAGAGCACACTCATTCATTTAATTCTGCGTAGGTATCTGCTTACATATTATTGGCAGCTAATGACTACTGATGTCATTCTCCATAATATTGCATGTCTGTCTTGTTAATGTTACTCTGGTCTCCACTTCATAAACGGAAACCCCTAATTTGTAAAACAATAATTTGATAGCCATTTGTTAGTCTGATTAGGCTAATATTAATAATAGTATTGGCAATAATTTTGGGTGGTATTCCCTTAACCAGTGCGCGCGGCCACTTCTGTTGATAAGACGATGCACTGTAGCTATCGCCTGTAAATACTTTTTCCACTTTTCTCTGGCAATGATCTCTCTTTTACCGGAGTTAGCAGTACCTATCCTCTCCTTGGTTATATTGGTAATATAGATTATACGTATATAGCTGACTTAAATACTGTGTAAGATTTTCTCAAAAATAGCTTGACTGTTTTTTTTTTGGGGTCCGTGTCTAAATTCGTAAATCCGTAAATACGTGCTTGCTTGTACATTTGTATAGGTAGTCACAGAATACCTATCTTAAGTACAGTACGGTAGTTATGTATTTAGATTAGTACTCTCATTACCCGCGTCGGTTTTCTTTGGTGGGCCTTATCCCCATCAGGATATTTAGGTAGCTATGGGCCTCAGGATCCAAGGGGCTGACCCGACTACCTTCTCCGCAGGGGAAGTTGCAGCTGGAAGCAGTTCCGGCGGCGAAGGTTAGTTTGTATGATTAGATTCTCTGTACTTCCCCTTCTGTTCCGCTAGGTGGGGCGTGAAATGGTTGTATGCGACCCATCTCATGGGGTTTGTATCTGCTCCCGTGTGGGGACCACGGAAGGGACCGCCTTCACGGCTGTTTCTTTCTTCTGGCTATTTCTCTTTTCTTTTTTGTCTCTTTACTCTGGGCGGCTTGGCTGAGGGTGTGTCGTGTGGGTTTGGAGATGCTCTGTGCCTTTTTCCAGCGAGTAATAGAACGCTGGTCATTTGAGACCAATAGAACTGATCTTAGTTCATATTTAACCCTTTAAGGACCAAGTTTCCGTTTCTCTCAGATTTTTGGAGATGGTCATGAATTGTAGTCCTCCGAATACCGATAGTCTTGAATTGTGCCTAGTCCTCCGAATACAGTCTCATAGTCGCGGCGCTCATAGGTCCAAAAATTACTGATCCCTTCTTTGTTTAGAAACCTAATTTTTGTGAAACGGGACTTGTGAGGCCCAGTGGTCCTTTAAGGGTTAAACATAAGACCTTCCTGCAGAAAAGCCGAGACACAAATTTATGAGAATTCGGTGCGATGCAATTAGTGTTGCTGCGCTCGTATTCCTTCTGCTGCTACGTGTACCCTCATGGAAAACTGCGCCCAATTTTGCTACCGATTGCAGAATGTGCTGTAGATGAGTGTACCATGGAGCGTACCATCTGTAGTACAAGTAGCTAGATGTAGTGTAACTATGGCATTAAACCAATCTATTCGGTACTCTCAAACTCTGTATCAAGTTGCTACTAGTTTATCAAGCCCTTCATTTACATGGAAGTATCCTAGTTAAGCAATATATAGCTATAGGCTACAGTATATGTATAGCTACATAGCTACCTATTTATATTTTACATAGCAAAATTAGTTCTAGAGTGCCGGGGCGTATGTTCCGGTGTCTCTTTGGGAATGGGCCTATTGGTTCGTCTACTGCCGCCTATCTAATCTAATCTATCTTTTCACCGGTGCTAACTTCCGCTTAATAATACGAGGTCGCAGTCTCTTCAGCAGCATAGAATGGGCCCTAGAGAAAAGTTTGTTAAGTTCGCTCGTACTGTTCGTAGGCTATGCTAAGGTCTTGTTCGCACATGTCCCACACAACGCAACAGGACTCAACACGGCGCCACAAGACAGAGATCTGGATCAGTGTTATATTTTCTTGTACATTGATATAACTGATCGGCAATTTAAATTGTTGCTATTGAATATATAACATTAACAACGGATTTTGAGTGCTGAGTGGAGGCATCATCTGACGACTCCTGACTGGTTCTATTTCGCATTAAAGATGTGCAGGACTAAATTTTTTATTCGACTGTAGGCTACCACACACGTAATTAGCAGTGCTGTTTGTAAGTAACTAATATGATAAACCTAAGTTCATTCAAATGACCTTGGATTCTTGTGTGAGCGTTTGAACAAAGGGAATACAGCTATAAAGCTAGATTTAAGGAGCAACCACTAGCGTGTTGTGTGGTGTGGCGTTGCGTGGTGTGGTGCATGTGCAAACGGGGCCTAAGGGAGTTATACCCCGATAGCTGTCTCATATGATATCTTAGCATCAAGTCTTCGGGACATTTTTCTTTGTGCTCACTTTGCTCCCATTTGCATACTCTTTTTTGCTAATTATGCTTTTGTTCTGTTAGCCCTTTGCTTTCCTGATTTACTGTGCCCTTGCGTGTTGGTCTGGTGTGAGAACACTCTTGTGCTTGGGTTGTAGGAGAATCTGCCAAAGTGCGAGTGGTTGTGACGTCACGCGTGGCTTCAAGTTAGTGCTGTGAGGATTAGCTCTATGGCAGTTACGTAGACTGCTCTGCACTCGCTGCCTGGGACTCCCGCCATGATCTGCTCTAAGCATTGACCGTGAAAAAGAATAAGGAATCCACGCGTGACGTCACTGTCTCTTGCTTGCTGAAGTTCTCCCCATCACGAGGTCGAATCCTCTGATTGGTTGTGACATCGTTCGCGGCTTTGTTTTGGTCACGCTAGCGTAATCTATGATATCTACTTTGGTAGCTAATCGCATGCGCACAGTACTGTGTGCTTACAACGTAGACAGAGTTGATAGGCTATACGATGTTCCCAGTGTGTATGCATGCAGTGATACATTTTCTAAAAAAAAGTGTCGTGAGAAAATAAAAGCATCTCTGTATCTTTAACTCCATTTGACATCATTTATAAAAATCAAAGTACCCTACTTCATATGCATTCAGTAACTAAAAGCACCAATGGGTCAGACAGCATTTAGTAACTACCAAGCAAGGGTCATAGTACAGCGCCCTCGTTCTGCGCCAGTGCCTTCCTTCACTCAAGCCATCTGTTCGTGCTGTCGCATGCTAGTACCTACAGTTAATTGGAAAACCCTGTAGTACCTAGTAAATAATAATAATAACCGGCCGTTAGTTACAGCTTCTAGCATGTGATCTTTCGGAGCCTGGAAATATGGCATTAAACATGAGGGTCGCTCCTGTGTACCTATTTGCAGTGATTCATTGGTCGGAAGAGGTAAAACGTTTGTATGCTACATTGATATTTTAGCACTCTACCTTACTAGGTGCGCGCCATGACCTGGCAGCACATTCTTTGTAACTAAATTATGCGCAGAACTATAGTTTAGTTCACCTGGTTCCTCTATAGTTTATATCATATTGTTTACTAATGTTAATTATTATAGGTAGATTTGGCTCGACGACCTTTGTCTTCCAATATTAAGAAATAAGAGTGTAGCTTTAGTTTCTATCACGATAGTACCGAGCAACCATTTTCTTATGCTTAGTGCACCTGTTAACTAGGATATTTGATTTTACTTAGATAATATTAACTCTTAATATCTTCGCACGAGATATATTGCCGAGCTTACAGCCATTCAAGAACTGTTCCAGTGGACAGGTACCCAGTGCTCCTGTTCCATAATGTGGCTGTTGAGCTTTTATGGGCAAACTACATCACTCTTATGACAAATTGGACATGTTGCTGTATTATCATTGGATATCCAGGCAGGTATCAGGGTAGGAACTGTTCATCGAGCTAGTCTCGCTCCAATTATCAAGTCCAACACCTTCAGCTCCAAACATGCCCCGCTTTTTTTTAGATTCTACTTTTTCACTGACTCGGACTCCTGGGAAAAGTGTGTTTCTAATTCCGACTGCGATTCCTGGCCTCAAAAATGTCCGACTCCAAATCGTGGGTAAAGCTCGTGTTAGACTTCGACTTTTTACAATTCCAGGGTTTTGCAAAATAGACGTAAATTTAAATAAGAACACACCTGGGGCTCAAGCTCATGGGACTTGATACGGTAGTGCATGACCGACTCCTGGCTCTCCAGAGGATCTAACTCCGACTCATCAACTTTCCTCCATAGTATTGAACACCACCGTGAGTAACCTAAGCTGTTAGGTGGGTAAGGTGCCCTTGTTGAACGTGGTGCAGTGAATAAAAGGGCAAAGCATCAATAATACTGGCATGATATTTTACGAAGTGCCGCCCCAGCAAGACCTCTTAGGTTACTTCACTTCTAACTAGACCTTTGGGACATATTTTTTACGGGGGCACTTGGTTTCCTTCTATTTTCATATTCTTAGGAATGATGCTTTGTAGCTACTGCTTTTCTTCTCAATTCCTGCCTGGTTGAAACCATGCGTGTTGGTCCAATATAAAAAGACTCTCGTACATTGGTTCCACGTTTTCTGGACATACTACGTGCCCCTTCTTTGTCCTACTCTTTATCTCAGTGTGTGCTGTGGTTAAGAAGCCTCGAACTAAGAAACTGATAAGATAGATGCATCATTTATTTCTCCAACGCGTCGAGATATTCTTCTGTTAGTACTTAAAGTACTGGTACAATATTTACCTCCGCCAAGAAAGTTATGTTTTCGTCGGCTTTGTCTTTCTGTCATCAAGATAACTCAAAAAGTGATGGACCGATTTTGACGAAATTTACAAGGATTGTTAGGTATGTTAGGAGGAACAGGTGATTAACTTTTGGTGAAGATCTGTTAATTTGTCTGTCTGCCTATTTTTTGTTAGTTCCTTAACTTAAAAAGTAATGGACGGATTTTCATGAAATTTACGTAAGTTGTTGGGTTTATTACAGAGAGTAAAGATCATATTTTTGTGATGATCTGTTTGTTCGTTCATTTGTCGCTGTGTTTGATTTGATGTGTGTTAGCGCAATGACTCAAATTCGAACCATCATGGATGGTTCGTTATGAAACTTTCAGGAATTGACAGTAATGTTAGAAGACATAATTGATTAAATTTTCCTGTGATCGGTTGGTCCGTTTGTGTATTTGAATATTTGTTTGTTGAAATGTTTGTTAGCGCAATAACTAAAAAATTATGGATGGATATTTATGAAATTTTCAGGAATTGTTAGTACAGTAATGTTAAAAGACATAAGCCTAATTGATTAAATTTTGGTCATGATCGGTTTGTCCGTTTGACTTATGTTTGTTAGCAGCATTACTAAAAAAGTTATTAATGGATCTCCAAGAAAATTACGGACACTGTTAACATTATCAAACGGCACAAGTGATTAGATATTGGTGTTGATATAAAGAAAATCATTGTTTCAGAGCCGATTTCAATTTTTCGTTACCACAGCCTTGCTTGGCGGAGGTCTGCACTCTCAGAGTGCTCTAGTTGTATTATAGCTAAAGCACAGAGTTCAAAGTTGTATATGGCGGTGCAGCGGAACTCATAAAACGAAGACGGGCAAATCAGTTGTCGTGGTTTCAGGAGCCTGCATTACAGCGCTCTAACTGCAATATCAATTTCATTGTTCTGGAGGAAACCCTATTCCCAGTAGCTCATTCTCCCGCGACTAAACACACACTGAGCCCAGTACTACCCCTGGACACAACTCCTTAGCCCCGAACAGAAACTGCTTACACGCACTATACTGTTGTCAACCCATCGTCGCTTTTGCTCTCCTAATAATTAGCT
Organism: Parhyale hawaiensis; assembly: GCA_001587735.2. Classification (NCBI taxonomy): domain Eukaryota; kingdom Metazoa; phylum Arthropoda; class Malacostraca; order Amphipoda; family Hyalidae; genus Parhyale; species Parhyale hawaiensis. Next base: position 4,064,140 of record LQNS02278174.1, read on the forward strand.
ATAATATTGACAACATGTTTGAAGGCCAAACGACATCCTCCCTCGGCTCGTCCTGAAGCAGGACTTGGATGAAGTATGTTTTCAGAGTTGTGCCTAGCGGCGCTAGAACTGGCGCGCACAACTCTCTATGTTGTATAATCAGTTAGTAAATTAAAAAGCGTAAACGTGTCATTTTGTTAGTGCCGTACGGTGAAGCTGTGCATGTTCAGTGAACTAATATTATTCCAGGCGTAATGGGTTAGTTTAGTTTAAATCTAACGCATCGATTAGTTTGAGGCGTATCTATAGGTACTTTACTATAGTTCAAATTATATATTCTAAGTTAATCTCGTCTGGTGAAGAGTAATTTATATCTGTACCCATAGAATCCACAAATCATGCTGGTAAATTGATGCAGAGAGAGAGGGGAATTGAAGAACTTCACTCTTTGGACATTTATAGTGACGAAATTGGAAGTACGTATGAGGCGCGATATGTGCGTGGGTACAAGTAGCGCGAGGGAGTTGCTCAGGTGAATAATAAAAAAATATTTTTAAGGAGTATAACTACACTACCATATCGTTTGAAACTCTGCATAAACTTGTCGAAACCTAGTTCTCTTTCGTAATTCTTTCTGGTGCGCTTCTTAACCCTTTCCTTCCCGACGGGAACTCCAGTTCCCGCATTAAAGTATTCATTATTGAAACCAGTGCGTTGTTTCTCGCGCTGGAAATTTGGACAGTATATTTTACAACTCGTCTGAAGTCAGTTCTTGTGATTTCATTTACGACTGAAAACAACGGGAAGTGGAGCTCAAGTGACTGCAATGAGAATGTCTATTAGGAGCTTCTTCTAGAGCCTCATAGCAAGAGTGGAGCTTTTGGGACCGAAAGGGTTAAGTTTTTTTTAGATGTACGGTATCGGTGATTCACTCGCTCGTGCTTAACGTAGTTCAATTCGCGGAATCCTCATACTTTTAGTATTTGTGCTCTGAACTGCTACATTGTTTCTATGAAAACGGCATCTCTAGGAGATTGCCGCATCTCTAGGAGTTTCCATTTATCAAATATTTTTTTAGAGTTTTCATGACTCGCCAAAAAAAAAATGTTTTCTTCTAAAATCTAACAGATACACCGAAGAACATAGAATCAATGGGGAATGGCGTGCTTGCAGAATTGACTATATTACCCATGGTTGCTGAGCTGGAGTTGTACGCGATATTTGGGTCCATGTAGTCATACAATTGTTAAAAGTTGTACTTGTATCTACGTTTCGGCCCGCGACTCTGATGTGAGCTTGGCACAGACTTCATTTAGGCAGCATATCCTAACTTGCAGTAGTGTTATGAATTTTCAGATATCCACGTGGACCCAATACGCACATTCCATTTCACTGTATGTGCGTGTATAAATAATCTTAAGAGGCACTTTTTATGTTGTTACAGTTACATATCTAGTCGGTAAACTTAGACTACGTTATCCAATACTTTACCGTAGTGTATGTGCGTGCTCTATTTTTCTAACCCCATTTTTTGTATTGCAATAAGGCTTGTAAATTGTTCTGCACTGAAGTAGCTTTTCCTTATCCTGTCTTTATGGAAGCCATACGCAATCATCTCCTCCGAGGATTGCTGCGTCAACACTGATCATTCGAAAAGAAATTAAAATTATAGAACACTCATTAGAGGTAAACAGAACACCACAAACGAAAAATCGGTAAATTTAATTTGAAATAAATCCAATGCAGAAGATGATAATTGCCATCACTTTAAATATATGGCGCCCTTCTACCCAGTACAGCGATACCTTTTATGCAAAAAAGACAGAGATATGCTCCGGAGACTTCATAACACACAGATGGAGGTGACCGCACAATAAAACCACGTCGATGCATATCCTAAAAATTGGTCCGTGATTTTCCAGTTTAGTCACTGATTCACAGCCCGGGCAACTGAACAGTAAAATTAATTTCCTAGTTAGTAGTTAGAATATCACAAGTCTTCAGCAACGGAATATTGCGCATTCCATTCTCCAATACTGGCCGGCCCAACGCTGCTTTGCTAGGTTTAACATACTATCGGGACCTTCCCGTTGGAGCATATCGAACTTCTACGGCCACTGAGTGACCTGCGTCACCTCTCGACCCTCAGCTTCTGTCTCATTCGTCCCATCTTCAGAGGCTGAACAGTTCGTTGTTCTATTGCGCTCCTGCTGCATACAGCGGAAAACTCCAAAAATAGTGGAAAACTTGGAAACTCATATTTGACTACGGCAGAGAAGAAAAGAAAGGACATAGCTACACAAGAAATTTTCGTTTTTGGGTCATACAGTTTTATGCAGCTTTTGCTTTGGGTTATATATTGGTTCCAACTTGTGTTCGACGTACGTAGTCACGAATAAACTGTAGTACTGTACTGTAGTATTTCTCCAGATGACAGAGAAACTTGCTGGAATCTGCGAGCACAAATTCCGAGCTGAAAAGTATACCTGTTTTTGAGTACTCGGAGGGATTCTTTACGTGGATGATACATTTCCAAAACAGCAAAAACCTTGGAGGACTGTGAAGTTCAATAAATCTGTAGCTCTATGCATTTTGTTTTCGTTACCCTGTTGCCAATTATTATTATATTGTGGGTTTTCCCGCCGTATTAGATACAAAGACTATATAACGGCGATCCAACTTTGAATGATATAGTTTAGAAGTCGAGTATAACTCAAATGAGTTCTATTAGAACAATCTTGGCCAGGTGCACCTTGTCTGGCTGGAAATAAGGCGCGAGTGTCTCCAACTCCACACGGCTCGGTCGAACGAAATCGCTTAGCCGTGCGGGACAGAGGAGACGAGAAGAGAAGAAGACGGAAGAAAGCGAACACTCGCGCGGGGGGTCCCTTCCGTGGCCCCCCACACGGGAGCAGATAGGAGTCCCATGGGATGGGTTGCTTACCACCACTCGGCGGCCCACAGGAGAGGAAATATGGAGAACCTACCTAACTACAAAAACTTACCTTTTCAGCAGGAACTGCGGCCAGAAGCTACATCCCCTGCGGAGAAGGCACTCGGGACCCTCGGGTGCGCGATGCCCAAACATATTATGGCAGGGAAAGGGCCCGCCACAATATGCCCTTGAGGACCCCTGTGCCAACATATTCTCAACGTCTTATCTTTGATAGGTTCGCGTAATCTATATCAATAGAGAACTGGAAAGCATGCACGAGTGTATTGCCACACTGGATCCAAGTAAATCACAATGGGCACTGCAAATAAGGCAAGGAGAGGAAGACCAGACAAAAAGAGATCAGCAGGAGCAGAAAATAGGAGGCACGCAAACCTTGTACGAGACTCGCATGCCCTAGAAAAGATGAACAAACTTACCCGAAAATAATAACGCTAATTTCAAGTAATGACTGCAGGTGCGGATGAGACTGCAATATTCAGCGTGCAAGTCAGTGGGAAACTTTGAGCTCGGACAGATGAGGCTCTCCGCTCTTGTGAAATATATACAACTAGTGGCCCGCGCCGTCATTATAAATGACGGCAAAACATTCACACTTCACCAAAACCCCCGCCGTCTTTTTGGGCTTCCTCATTTTTCCTATATCTAATACTGAAGGAAAAGATTCCAAGGTACCCAACTTTTTTTCGCCTTTTGAAATCTGAATTTTCTCCTATCTTATTCCCATAGAGTGTGACAGGAAAGATAAAAATATAGTTATAAATAAATAAAAAAACGACGTGAATTATTATACAGTACTGATAGTAAACATATGGATGCACTACTGGTTATGGAATATCAGTGCCAATATTTGAAAAACATAATTTTTCTTCACGAGTTAAGCTCACTGGAAATTTGTTGACTCGGTCAGTTTGATTTCACCTTCTTTTGCCCGTTCACACGATGCTCTTGAGATCCATCCACATTCTCTCTTTTTTGCTTCACTGCACATTTTACAGACGTGTCATCGACCTGATCTTGAGTTTCACCTTGCAGATCCTGTGGAATAGTCAACCCTGTCTGCATTTGCTGGCGATTGACGCTCATCATCTGCTTACTCCTTCGCGAAACTCGAGCCGTTTTCGCATCTGGCAGCGCAGTTTTCTTTTTATTTAATTCATCGAGCAGTCTTAAGCTTTCCGCCTGCCAAACTTCCTTGTAGAGACCTTTTCTGAACACCATGCCGTGAAAGTGTTCCTGCTTCTCGTATTTCACTCGAGCAAAGCCCAGCCCTGCCAAAGCCACTTGCCACGTTTTGTACAGAAAATTATTTTGCCCCTCATACTTTGAGTCGGGCGTTATGATGACGAGAATTCCCTCTGGTCTCAGAACTTCTGCAGCTTTTTGACAACACTTCAGCCTAAGCTGAGCTACAGGGATGTACTCGAGCAGTAGACAGAACACAACAACGTCATACGTATCACTGGAAAAAGTTGTAATTTCTTTTGGGGGTGTAAGAGATTCCCCCACTGGAACGGTCTCAGTAGATGCATCCACAGTTACTCGAGGTATTTTGGATTCTTTGTTCGTAGGATTCCTTTGTGCTTCCAAATGCTGATGCAATGCGTGGTCGTTGGTGCCTGTCGGATTTTCCTCATCGTTACAGCACATCTGTTTAGCTTTTCCGTTACTGTCCCCATTCTGCGCATCAGAACAACTGCCAGGTGGGTCACAGCAGAGGTGTGGGTCCGCCTCAGCTTGGGTCGGGTGATCGATGGCAGCTGGTGCCACAGTCACGTTAAGGAAATCGCATTTAAACACCGTCTGCCCAATAAAAAAATTATCAATGTCTGATCACAGTTACTCTCTCACTCTACGTTCATAATTCACAACATTCCAATGTGTTGCAACATCTGTTTGAACGACAAAAAAAAAATAAAATAAATTTGCACGGCTTTCTGAGTCTTAACTTGCTCCAATTTGACGAAATTCCAAAACTTGCCAGTGACATAGCATCAGCCACTCGGGCTAACATTTAAACAAACCTTCAAGTGTAACCACACAGTATAGTGACTCCAACAATACGACGTAACATTCAGATGCTTTGAAGTATGAGCAGGATGGATGAGTTGTAGCAGAAGAATTACTAACATAGCAATTCTACGTCACATCGCGCCGAATTGCCATAGATTTTTTTCTGGCTTTTCTACCGGACGTTTCATGTTTAATGCAAACTCAGATACGATCTATTGGTCTCACATGGCGAGTGCCACTACATACTGGCAGGAAAGAAAACGCAGAGGAAAGTATAGAGGACCTACCTAACACTCTACAAACTAACCTCTTCAGCAGAAACTGCGACCAGCTGCAACATCTCCTGCGGAATAAGCGCTCGGGACAGCCCCTAGGTCACTGAGGCGCATATATATTCACGCAGGGAAGGGGCCTACCAGGGCATACTACCGAGGACCATTGAAGTATGAACACTAGAGCACTCTGAGAGCGCAAACCTCCGCCAAGTGAGCCAATGGTAGCAAAAATTCAAATTGGCTCTGAAACCATAATTTTCTTTGCATAAACTCCAAAATCTAATCATTTGTGCCTTTTTATATTAATAACAGCTCGTTCAATTTCTTCGAAGATCCGTTCATAACTTTTTGAGTTATACAGTTAACAAAGGTTATGACAAACACGAGTCAAACATACAAACGAACCAACCGATCTGCATTAAAATTTGATCATTTATGTCTTTTACTATTACTAACAACTCCTATAAATTTCATAAAGATCCATTCATTATTTTTTGAGTTATTGTGCTAACAAGTATAAAATTAAAAACAGTGACAAACGAATGAACGAACAAACGGACCATTACCAAAATTTGGTCATATACTCTTTGTTATATACCTAACAACTCATAGTAATTTTATCAAAATCCATCCATAACTTTTTGAGTTATAGCATTGAGAATATTGAGGCAGACAAACAAACAAACAAACAAACGGATGGACATATCTTTACCAATAGTTAATCATCTGTTTCTCCTAACATAGCTAACAATCCCTGTAAATTTCATCCAAATCGGTTCATAACTTTTTGAGTTATCTTGGTGACAGACAGACAAACACGACGAAAACATAACCTCCTTGGCGGAGGTAATAAGACAGAAGAAACACTCGCGCGGAGAGTCCCTTCCGTGGCCCCACACGAAAGCAGGTAGTAGCCCATGGGATGGGTCGCTTACCCCCATTGGGTGGCCCATCTCGCGGAACAGAAGGGGAAGCAGAGCCTACCTAACTCTACAAACTAACCTCGTCAGCAAAAATTGCAGCCAATTGCAACATGTGCGGCAAGGCACTCCGGACCCCCGGGTGAGTGATGCCCATATATATTCTCTCTGGTAGGGAACATACTCCTGACGGCAGCCTAAGGCACAACCCTATGATAAACAATGTAAGGCTAAGTTACTTCAATGAAGCCTTCCCTTACAAACGTTACGTAATTCTGTGACTTTGTACGCCGGCGGAAACGTTACTGCCTTGAATCCATTGTTCCTACGCTTGTTTGCATTTTTGAAAAGCTTACGTACCGAATTTCCTCTGCGAGTCAATGCAAAAACCGAATATACTTTCAATTCGTGAGATATTTCTCTGCGAGTCCAAACACTCCTACTATTACCATTTTATATCACCTTCACCCCCTCCTCCATATATGACATCCTCGCTACACTCTACCCTGTGCTTCCGGCTTTAGCCACAGATCGCTACTGATCATCGTAAAATCAAAAATCAACAGCCCAATCTCAATATTATAATAATAATAATAATTCTCGAGTCGAGGTTCTACTCGAGATAGAAATTGGAGATATTTAGGCTGCGTAGTACACGAACCTCCGTGGCAGGCTGCAGATCGACAGCTGTAACGTCCAAGTCATGGTACTGTGAGAATGGGTTGTAGCAGCTGCCTACGTCCAGTACTTGAAGTTTACCTGCACTGCAGATGAAAGAAAAAAACCGTGCGTTTCAACCTTAGAGAATAACTTACTGACAATTCCAGCAGAAGAGACAGTTGCTCAATAATTTTCACGGGCAGAAACATGTTTCACACGCCATGGAAAAGTAGTTTCATAGAAAACTTTTTTAATATTTAAGCAAAGAATGGTCAATCAAACCAACTGGTCACCGACTCCTAGAATATCAACAGAAGTAGATTTTCCTCCATATAATATACCTATCCTATTGGATCCTGGCATAGTACGAGACCTACCTGAGACGAGATAGGAATTATAGAATAGATTCCTAATTTAAACTATAAGCACACATACTACCTATACCTGAATATCTCACGGCAGCCACATACTATCTAAGCACCATGTCCCGACATACCGAAACATTAAGGCTATCTAAGTACCATGTCCTGACATACCGAAACATTAAGGGAACTACAAATGTAATTATCAATAGCTAAATATATAAAGTATTACCTAAACATAGGAACCAAATATGCATCGACAAGCGCACAGAAGTCAAGAATAGCTTCTCCCGTGATGAGTTAATATTCTTGAAAATAGGAATTAGCGGAATTTATGGAAGGTTCAAAGGTACAACAACAAAAATATGTCACACTAGTTATATCCAACACTAATTCACCTACCCTTAAATATTCATCAGCAACATAACGCATGAATTATATGTTCTACAAAGATTTCCAGTCACAGTTATCAGTTTCAAATAATCCTATTTGGTGCAATTAACAACAACAGCAACTAGTAAAGAGCTAATGAGTGAGTTGAATTCAATCGACATTTTATGAAACTAGAATGCTACGAGTCCCGACTCACCTATCACCTTGTAAGTCATTACTGGAGTCGTTGACAGACGACAGCAGGGTAGGCATTAGGAACTCTACTTTTCTTTTTTCTTTTTCCCGAGCTTTTTCTAATCCGCCGTTCCGGAAATATTCCGTAGCCGCTGCGTACGTCCAAGATATTCTCGATGTGTTGTTTACACCCTTCTTCTGAGGAAAAATCCAAATCATGTCAGCAAATGCAATAGAACATATTTAATCATATAGATAATGCTTATAGCAATGCACAAAATTTATACATCTGAATACAAGTAGCTACTTTGAATGAAAACGCCATCAAATTTTATTTTATTCTTTAATCCTATCGGTACTCCACTCAACGTTATCTATCGGTACACTAGCTAGTGCCATGGACGTTCGCTAATAATGCACAATTTTTATTGAACAACACCGTCAATTTTATCCCGTTATTCTACCATTAGACCTATACAGCATTTTGTGCATGAAATGCTCCACACAGAAACTTAAGTTATCGATGAACCTGAGTGGAGGTCTCCCAGTGCTGTGTAGCCAAAGCGTGCATGGCGGCGGAGTACTGCAGGCGACCCCGAGCATCCCTGCAGTGGTCCCGCCAGGCCTCAGCAGGGTCTCCTGCGGCACAATGGACGTTACGCAATAGGGTGCAAGAACATCTAGTTTGTAGGAACACTGGGATATATCCTTCGCTAGCTCGTAACTTTAGAGATATACTAACTTCATAAGTGTACCATGCAATGTTTTCTATGAATACTTGCGACTTTTATTTAGCCTATCATTAGGCGAGCGAAAGTTGAAGCAAATTTCTATTACGTTGGCTTTTGCTTAATCTCCTTAGCTACCCTATGGCCCATCCTATGCCCAATGAAGGGCCACAAAATACTATGTTAAGACTACATTAGGGTGGAATAGAATACAAATATTAGGATAGGCTATGTTAAAATATCGGATGCGGAGTCGGATGTTAGAAGCTAAGACTCCGACTCTTGACCCTCCAATTTAGGAAATTTCAAATCCTGGTCCTCAAATTTTGCCAACTCTAATTTCTTATCAAGTTTTCTAACCTTGAATCCTAGTTGGTAAGCAAGTTTTTCAACTCAGATTCTCTGACACAAATATCATTCAGACGAATGTGACCATTATTAATTACCCACCTTTTTACAAAAATGTACACAGTAGGAGTATGAAAATGGAAGAAAAAAAGTGGGCACGAAAGACAGACGTCTCGAAGGCCTAGCTAATGGCTAGTAGTAGTAGAAGTTTTACTAGCGCTTCAGTGGCACACTGCCTATATCGCGCCGAACTATTCCTGTGTTTAACCACAGGCTCGTGCGCCACTAGGGCGCGTTTTAAATTGTCAATGACTTTTGTCTCGGCTTTTCTGCCGGTAGGTCCCAGAGTGGTCAGTGCGCTACCGACAGGAAAAAGGCGCAAGTTGAGCATCTCCAACCCCCGGGCGCGGCTGAACGCTTTCGCTCAGTTGCGCCGCACAGGATAAGGAAACGAAATACAAGAAGGTAGAAGTCTAGCAGGAATAGGTCAGCCACCTAGATCGGTAGCCCATCTCCCGAAACAGAAGGGGAAGTATTGAGAGCCTATCTAACTTTACAAAACTAACCTCATCAGCAGGAACTGCGGCAACTTGCAATATCCCCTGCGGAGAAGGCACTCGGGACCCTTGGGTGCGTGATGCCCAAACATATTGTGGCAGGGAAAGCTAATGGCTAAGGTAACCTACACGAGCCCCTGGGGTCGCCACGCCCCGTAACATAGAATGAGCGAACCTATCTAACCTAACCCTATGGCCCATCCTATGCCCCCTTAGGGGTAGCCAACAGATTGCACCGCTTCTAATTGCTATTCTAAAAAGTGAGGAAATGCTGAACACTAACCTTGCAGACACTGCATCCTTAGTGCCCGGTGAGTGGTCTTCACAATGTCTGCCAGCTCTTTGGCAGTCTTACCAGTCATGTCCATCGTGTGGTTGCTGAACTTCGTCAGCTGTACTTAAGAGTGAAAGACACCACAGAAAACTACAAATAAATGCAAGTTTTTTCTATTATATATTGAATGGAGCTGGTCTTTTGTAAATAGTTTAGCAAGAGGAAAGAAAGGCAGCATGAGTCTGTCGTAACAGCTCAGTTATGCAGTAGCAGCCAAACAGCACAGGGCCGTTGTTATCTGCACTCGCAGTTCGTCCCATTGAAGAGTATAGGTATACTATATAGGTACCCTTAGCTCAGTCAGTGACACCGACACAATACAATAAAATCGAAACTGCATTAATTACACTGCTATTTTTTTCTTTTTATTCTTTACGGTGATACTTGCCATTAAAACTTGTACATAATAAGGTAAAATCCTGTTAGTAAGGCAGAGTCCACCATGCATTTTCATCAGTTTAGTCATGTTGTTCCCTACATGAGGAGTGCATATGCACAACTTCCTTTCTTTCAGGATTCCAGTTTACTGAAAAAAGCTTTTCCACAAGTTCTGTAATCAACTCGTTCTGGGCTTGGTGATGCTCTAGCATGCTGGTCAACAAAAATACCATCATGTGGCTACGTCACACGCCATAACACTGGTAATCCTTTGTTTTAATAAGAGATTTTCCTCACAAGAAATATGTTTTTCCATCTTCAGAGTCAGTTTATCTTCACATCTCTCTCGACATGGAAGCCAGACCTGTCGAGACTCCAGTAACATTAGTACACAGATTAGATTATTGAATAGTTTAAGCTTCCGTCTCCACAACTAAGATGATCTAACAGAGTTCTTCGAAGAAATAAGGGACATATAGCATATTGATAAAAACGGGAAACCCATGTATGAAGGTTATTATTATTATTATTACATTGGTATTGTCCCGCTATTTCTGAAACTTAGACAATCAATAGCGATCTAAGATTGATTTACTCGGCTTACAGCCGGAACCACAACGTTGTGCTCAGGTGGCAAGAGATG
>LQNS02278174.1:4075125-4088249 GCA_001587735.2 Parhyale hawaiensis
GGGGAAGGGGCCCGCCACAATATGCCCCTGAGGGCATGTATGAAGGTGTTTCCGCACACAAAGTAGCTACGCAATAGCTACTGACAAGGCGCAAGCGTTCTAAACTAAGGTATTAAGTGCCCTAGTTAAGCTCTTAGTCAGGATGCCCAGGGACTGCCGAGATCCCTTAGATGTTACATGCAGCAGCACCAGCTCTATAGGGCTCTGCATGCAGCAACATCCCCCTGAGGCTGTTTATGTGCATGTACAAATCAGAACTGCGGAGTCGGATGTTTCAAGTCCGACCCCGACTGCAGATGTTCCAAATTCACAAACTCCAATTTTGACTTCTGGTAAGTGCAAGTAGGAGTACAAAATTTTACTAGCGCATTAGGCACACAATGTCTATACTCCGCCGAACTATTCCTGTGGTTTAACACAGGCCCTTGCGCCACTAGGGAGCGAAGCACGTCTCGTTTCAAATTATCAATGATTTTTGTTTCAACATTTCTGCCGGTAGGTCTCAGAGTGGTTAGTGCCGGAAACATAAATAGTTTGAATAAGCTAGCATCAAGCAAGACTCTGGTTATGTCACTGGCAAACACCTAGACTAAGCCAAAAACAATATCTGTTCACTTTTCCAAAATTCTTGAGGATTTTCTCAACTTAGCATGGTATTCCGAAGTCGGGCTCTAAATTCTGACTCCGACTAATGGAGCAAGGTTTCAGACTCCGACTAAGGGAGCAAGGTTTCCGACTCCGACTAAGGGAGCAAGGTTTCCGACTCCGACTAAGGGAGCAAGGTTTCCGACTCCGACTAAGGGAGCAAGGTTTCCGACTCCGACTAAGGGAGCAAGGTTTCCGACTCAGACTTCTCCTCAAATCCTGACTAAAGCCGTCACCGCAACCCTGGTACAAACGGCTTCTGAGTCTGTGTCGGCGTAAGGATCCTCTCGGGACTGTGTTTAGCCTATGTATGTGCACAAGCGTCTTCGGAGTCTGTTTACGTGCGCATGCACTAACAACTCATGGGTAAGATTTGTGTTGCCAAGGATAATTCCTACGCCACACAACTGGGAAATCCACAAGTACTGGTTCATGCTGCAAGTATATACCCACTGGCTGCAGAGAAGTGGACGGCTGCAGTCGATCACAATTAATAATCATCACAGCTCACAAGGCCAACATAAAGCCAATATTATACAGTGAGAGATCAATTTTTATTTCTAAAGTCTATATAAAAATCTTTTCTACTTACATTAGTTGCTATAATACGAAGCACAGGTATATATCCCTGATAAATAATGGTTACAATAGTGACGAATAACATACATATATCCACTCCATATCTACAATATTATATGGATTAATCAGATAAACAAAAATTTAAGTGGGTTTCTCGAAGTGCCGACTTTCGAGAACACAATCTGCAGGGCGAGCTTTGTGGTCCACACAACTTAACGGACCGGACCGTAGGTTCACCTCAGTGTTGCCCAAGTCTGTTTATAAGACCTAAGCCAACGCACGACCCAGGGACTCTCTGGAGACTCTTAGACTGCCGGCCAACCGTAAGTTAAATACGAGACAACATTCTTCAATCGAAAACTGAGCTAGAAAATATCAAGCACTACTGACATGAGGTTGCATAGTACAAAGTTAGGCTTTATTTACACGCACTCAATATTACACGAAGAGCGTCTACAGCAAACCAGGCTAAAATATCATGGCCTGAAAACTTGCCTCAGAATACATACGTGCATTTCAGCTTAAGAAAAAACGATTAGCTCGAGAAAATATACAATTACTAGAACAGTATATCTCATTCAAAAGAATGTTCCCAACATATTCAGAAGCTGTCATAGGACAGAGTAGGCTAAGCCACCTTACAGGCTTAGGTCTTCCTGGTCGCAATGCTGGTTACCCAAAGAGGACACGGACCGAAAGTGGGGCAGCACTACATAAAAAAGCAAAGAACTCATGGACGAAGGCACCTGCACAGGACCAGTGCTCTTCATGAACAGTCACATGTGGTGAGCTTGAGTTTGTTAGCTAACCCTACTAAAAAATATCGGTACTAGCTCTCTACGAAGGCTTTTCTTCCAATAACACAGCCTAGTATTAATAGGGTTAAGGTTCCCTCGAAACTAAACGGCATTCCAAGCAAAAAATGAGAGGAGATGAAGTACGTCATGAAACATATACATCCAAGCACGAAACACCGTGCAGAGCAATAACAAATTGGGAAAGATGAGCAAGAAAATACGAAACAAAGCTAGAAAAAACTAGCCAATATTAAAGAACAGGGGACATGAAAGTGAGCAATCCCAAAGGCATAGCTGAGGATTGAGTCCTAGAAACGCGACTCTCCTAAATGGAGAATAGTCGAGGCTAAGTGACCTAACTTCTTAACTTATGCCCGACCTATGTCTCCCTTCTTCCCCTGATAGATTGCACGGACATGGACCCCACGATACCTGGACTGTCCACTCCTCGCAAGTGAGGTTGATTATCATTATTATATTGAGTAGTTTAAGTCTCCGTCTCCACAGCAACGGCGATCTAACAGAGGAAGAAGCAAGGGACACATAGTGCGACGATAGACACGTGGAACCCATGCACGAGGGTGTTGGGTGTGTCCTAGTTGCGCGTACCCAACAGCAAGTCGGGAAAGAAGAGTAAGAACAGATTGAAGAAAGATCAGTACGAGTAAAAGATGGGAAGGAAGCAAAGTGGGCACGAAAGACAAAGTGAGGTTGATGGCAAATTGACAAGTCCTAGATAAAATTTGCTCCATCCAACGTACCGACTTGAAGCAAAAAAAATAAACTGTTCTTGGAGACGCAAGAAGTGTATATATCTACTGGAAAGAAACACGCATGCCTGAGCACAGGCAAACAAATTGCAAAATTTATTTTAGTTAATTTCAAGTCATTTTGCTTTCTCAAGCTTCAATTATCGTCGTCCACAGTTGGTATATAGCTAGCTACGATTTTGCGTTTCTTGCATCACCGAAAACAGTTTCCTTTTTGTTTGAGGTCGTCCTGTTGCCTGGAAAAGATTTTATCGAAGTTAAATCTATTTACAATGAGCCTCATGTGCAAATTTCAGTAGACAGTCAAGGTATCGTGTGGTCCACGCACGAAGTCACACAATAGGTGACAAGAGACAGTACCTACCTATCAACAAAACACGTATAAGAACATAATACACCTCTAGGTGGTATACAACAATACCGTCAACCTCTGCCTTTTAGAAAAATTCGTCACTAGCTACAGAGTCTATATCACTGTAAGAACTTCGCAACTCAGCCAATAATACAGCCCCGCTACTATGCCTGATAACTTACTTGTGTTAAAAGAATATCACCGGCTTTAGGAATAAATCAACATATTTGCTCAAGTTTACACAGAAGCCTCTACCCAAATACAAAGTACTGTACAGCAAAAACACTAGTAGCTATTACACAAACAATTTTAGAATTACAACTGAAGTAGCTACTCATAATTCAAGCCTACAGAAGAGATCAATATCCATCTTTGCCGTAGAAATATGCAGCGAGCATGAAAATACAAACACCATGACTTATTGAACGTAAAAATGAATCTAACACTGCAGAAGATAATCTCATCTATTTATTGAATCTGTTTTATTTTCTACTATGAAGAAATAAACTTTGTGGTAGTGGCATAGGGGAGTCATGTTATTCAAACAATTTAGTCATCGAATCAATATCCACCATGGATGTGATAAAGTCCAGTGAGCCCCAAAGAGCTCCATTTGTGAATGACCCTTTCTCCTCGGCGGCACTAACACTCACCGCTTTTGATAATACCGAGGACTCACAAAATAAACACGGGCTATTGTAGCGCACGGGCGGGACCACCAGCAACATGGCAAATACCAGCAGAGCACCACATATATCACCGGAGCTGAAGAACCACATGCCAACGTTGCTCCAACAATGCAATATACTAAGAGATAGCTAATTCAATGTAGAGTGAAAGCGCATTTCACCAACACTGCATGCGTGTCAATAAAAGAAAGTAGCACGCATATTAAGTAAACAACTGATGCATGTCGACAAATTATTGTTAGCAAAGGAGAGGCCCGCATGTGTGCTCTTTAAAGCTACTAGTGTAAAGAAGCTATTTCGAGGTGGAAGAAGGAGACATGCCGGCAGGTATAGATAGCGACGCCGTCACAAGATCATTCATAATGGGGAAAGTAACTTTGGCATCCATGAGCTTCTCCTGGGCCCAGAGCAGCAACTTCAGCAACTCGCTCAGCAGTGGTGACGTCTCTTCGAAATTCTCGGCTTTCAAAATGGCGGCGTTTAGTTCACTTGCGACCTGTAAATATATAATTCATGTAGCTACCCCATCAAGCACAATGTTGTTTAGGGAATTAGCTAGCACCTTAAGTGCATTTATAGGTACTGATTCATGAGGACACGGCATATGAAGGATTTGAAAACTGCTGAGAAGTTAACAAATAACGCGAAAGACTCGAAGTGTTACCTGTAAATACCTATAGTTAATAGGCCTATATTGGGCATGGCCGTATATCGTTTATTAGCTACCTTGCTACTATCTACAGGCTTTGTTGATGACAGTATCTTCATCAAACATCACCCAACAACATCAACTATTGAACATCCTGTCAGTTACTAGCGTTGAGGAGTGAAGAGGTAGAAAGTAAAACTCCAACTCTTGGGACTAGTCATTAATTAATGAACTCCTTCCACCCATAATATCAGACTGTCAAGATGGGAAAACTAGTAGCTAGCTAACTAATTTTATCCCACTCAAAAGACCAGTGGTAGCCTACCCATCGTTGACTCCACTCAACCAAAAACCTCCGCAACCCTGATAGTTACAGCGGAGTCGAATCAAAGGAAAGAAAATGCACCATATGATACAAGTTGTGCTGTTCATCGCCCAACACCGGAGCAGCAATGTAGTACCGTAATTTGAAAGCGCATTACCTATTAATAAAGTCTAATGAATATTGAGCTCTTATCTCTATTTCATTGCATTGCAAGGCAGCCAAATTTAGTTTTTTTAATAAATTTCAGATACTAACTACAGTCACTGGCGCCTGAGTTCAACAGCACGTATAACGGTAAATTGACTTGGTTTGCTAAACAATTTGACTAATGAGCTTAGTCACAGTGATGCAATATATAGTTACGTTGAAGTAGCTAGGTAGTTATCGTCACTTCAATTTCTGTAGGTCAAAATAAGTTGCCGAGTCGAAGTTGGGCTACTTTCAGGCACCAGATAGGTATCGGCGTTAGAGTCTCACATCTCCCAGGAGTCTGAGTGAGTGAAAATGGGTATAGCTTATTTTCTTGATAAAAAGTACCTATAGGTAAAGTATGAGCTCAATATTTTCGGGATCCTATAAGTTGGAGTCTAAAGTATTGGAGGTGGACTTGAGCCATCCGACTTGGCAAACCTGGTAGCATCCCCTCCATCTGCAAGGGACTACCAAACACAGAATAAAGGTATTGTACGGTAACTAACTTTCTGTCTGTGAGATGGATGCAGGAGATCAGCAAAGGGGGAAGTGAGAGGTTGCGGGAAGGCCAACAGCGCCAGGGTTCTCTCGAGCTGCTGCCTAACATTGGCATCAGTAGCGCCCCGTTCTGCCAGATGCTCCTGAGCATAGAGAACGGCTTCCTCCACACGACCTTCCCGGATAAGCTCCAGCA
Source organism: Parhyale hawaiensis (assembly GCA_001587735.2). Lineage (NCBI taxonomy): Eukaryota > Metazoa > Arthropoda > Malacostraca > Amphipoda > Hyalidae > Parhyale > Parhyale hawaiensis. The sequence goes on from LQNS02278174.1 coordinate 4,080,818, forward strand.
AGACCAGTTGCTGCAACACCAATAGTTAATTAAATACAGGGTTGGCAAAAACCATGTTTGTTTTTGGTTGAATCCAAAAGCAATGGTTTATTCGGTTAAAACCAGAAAAACCCATGTTTTTTTTTGTTTACATGGTTACTTTGAATAGCTATTTTGTTTTTTTTTTTTTTTTTTTGTTCTTCATCCAACATTTAAAGGGTTTTCTGCTTTGTAAACATGTAGTTAGCTAATCATCAACAATCTTAGCCACTTCATTTCAACTTTCTATTGTAGAAGAATGACTTAAAGAAAGGGGTTGAGACAAAGCAGTTAGCAGGGTAGCTACCTGTAACTATTTGTTACGACCACATTTAATATCTAAACTGCAGAGAAGCTATGATTTATCATTACTGCTATACACAATCTTTTGAAAAACTTAAAAACACTTCAAACTACAAATACAACATGACAGAAATAGCTATAAAATCCTTTAAAAAACACTTAAACACTCCAAAATAAAAAGAAAACTGGATAGAAATGGCTAGCTACTAGCTAATTGCAAACAGAGTATCAAACTAAAGAAAATGAAATGACTATATGGCTACATCCTTCTTATGAGCTCACTATCTAATAGAAACTGATTTCGCCGCAAAAGCAGTTTTTTTATTGTCACAAAAATACGGTGAGGATAATGGCAAATGTTAGTGCAGTTTATTTGCATTCAGGGTTTTGGCCATAGGTGTGCAGTAGCTATTGATTTTTTTCTAAAAAATTTTTTTTTTACCTCTAATAAGGACTTAGAAAAAGTGGTACGCGCGGCAAAAACACCCCGCTATCGGGGTGATTTCGCCACCCCCATTTTTTGTTAGGTAAAATGGGATGATTTTGCCGTGGGGTGAATTCGCCGCGTTTTTTCATTACTATTATTTACTGCCCCTCCCCCTCCCTATAGCAATTAAATGCATCTTAAATAGTCTAATTTGATCCTTAGTAACTCCTCTACCACTGGACACTTCCAGATTTCCCGATGTCAGTTTCATTTTGAGATATGGGCTCTATAAGGAAAAAAAACACCCGCGGCGAATTCACCCCGCGGCGAAATCCCCCCCGTCTTACCCTACTACTTCTAATTTTCAGTAGCTGCAGGCATACCAGAATATAATTAGAAAATCATCTCTAAAATGTTATACATAACATAAAATTCAATAGGTTATAGGTTTTTAATAAACATGAGCAATAATTGACCCTGACTATCCTAACAGTCAAACGTATTCCTAAATAGAAACAAATTAACTCATCCTTTTAGTCATGTAACTGAAATTTACCTACCACAAGCCTATAGATTGTGTAAGTACTCTAACAAGGCCACAATAATCATTGATCTCAATTACCCCCATTATACTCAATTGCCCCACATGATTTCAATTACCCCATTCTACAGTACACAACCTGAGCCCTACCTAGTTTACCTAATGCACCCACCTTATCTTCAGTCTACTGTACAGATTGCCTTCATTTGCTTGCACCAACAGTGGGTGAAACTTTTCCAAATGCAGTAAAACCCCTCTAATCCGCACCTCAATAATCCGAAACCCTCCCTAATCCGAACATCTCATTACTGTTCAAAATGCTATCTGAACAAGTGAGCATTTTTCGGATTAATGGGGTAAAGTACGGAGTTCCTACAAATACCTCTGTAATCCGTGCAAGGCGCTTCATTTTTTGGATAAGAGGTGATGAGCGAAAAATCTGCGCGAGGTGCTATGCAGAAGGTACGAACAAGCTCTCTATAATCTGTATTAGTGCGGAATAAAAAGGTTATTTTCGGATTTGTAAGTACCCCGATAATCCAAAATCCCCGCTAATCCGTCAACCCCTTCCCCCCGTGCTGTGCGAATTAGAGGGGTTTTACTGTATTATTATTACTGTATTTTATACTGTATGTTCAAGCTTCCCTTCCTCACTACAATGACAATGAAAGTGTGGAAGAAATTAGAGGCAAATATTAGGTCTCGAGAAAAGTGCAAACCAGCAAATCCATGCATCTGGCTGTAACCCCACTGGATCAACATCCCTTAGTAGCTACAGTAAGTCAGAAAAACAAGAGGAAGTAGCAACAGAGGGAAGCATCAGCAACTTGCCAGAACAGAAGAAGGATGAACACCTAACCTATCCCTAGGACTCAACCTATATCTAGTTCCTGAAAGGTTGTGGGTGGCTAATTCCTAAATCTCATGCAGAACAGCCTCCTCCTCAAGGAAGCAGCTATCCTGGTGTTTAAAATGGTAAACTGCATGGTTCAAACAGTCGCCATATCTGCGCATCAAATTACACAGCCTCTATTCCTGGTAACACGCTACAATTCCAAACAGGATGTATGATAACTGAAATAAAGCCCCAATAGGATAGAAGCCCCAAAAGAAGAAAAAAGCCCCAATAGGATAGAAGCCCCAAAAGAAAAAAGCCACCCACAAAAAACCCAGGCATAAAAACGCCAGGCCAGTCTCTTGAAATTATATTTGGGAGCTCAACTCAATCATCTGGAGTAGCTACTGTGCATTCAAGTAAACTAAATTATATTGTGCTAGCTAAATTTTACCTAGCATTTGGTTGTGCAAACATGGGCTGCAACAGCCCCTAATATACATAGGAAGGTTACCCTAAGTGAAGTTATATTAGTTTGTTTAGGATTGGTTTGGTAAAATTAAGTTAGGTTAGCATAGACTAGTGTCATAACCCTAAAAAAATATCGTAAGCAATCAAACTTCCATTATTGCATGATTAAAGACGTTTTAAGTAAATTCCAAACATGAGCAAGTCTGTCAAGCTATTATATTTTGGAGGAAAACTCGAGTCCCTGAGGTTTACGCTAACTGCACAATTTGTCTTAAATATACGGTATTGTAGCTCTAAAGGAATTGTATGTCTTCGTACTACAACCCAGAGATTTAAACACAACGGGCTTGGTACCAAGACATGGTATTGCGCCGCTCAGTTTCTCCTCTCCCCCCTCTCAGTCGCCCTCTCCGCACAGTAATTGGCTTGCTTTGAGTCTGTTCCATTACCGCTTTGTAAGGATGCCAGTTATTACCAGAAATATAATCTTTTACGCAAAATACCTAGTAGAAGTTTGGGTTACAATAATGTAAGATGGTGACATGTATTCGCAGTGGTAAGGAAAGAGTTATTCAAAATGTTCCTAGATATTGTAATGTTCGTAAGTACAATAAACTTCATTGTGTGCACCCACCAAGCCCTGGTAACAAAGACGGTAGGCTGGCAGTCTGAGTGCGGCAGCCGTAGAGTTAGTGCGGCTGGCTCTATGCAATTTTTGACGGCCACGGCGCTGTTTTGGCGTTCGGGGTGGAGAAGTTTTTTAGTAAATTCTCTTGTGAAATTCTGGCATACACTGAATTCATCGAAACCGAGTTTACCTTTGAAGACCCCTACAATCCTTTGATTTCCCGATCCGTAGGAAAACAGGGGCCCAAGAAATAACAAGCCTCATGACACTAGGTTAAAATAAATTAGGTTATGTTAGAGTAGTCTAGATTAGGTTAAAGTAGACTTGGTTAGAGTAAGTTAGGTAAGATTATGTCGGAATAGGTTGGGTTTAGTTAGGTGTTATGAGGTTAAATTAGAAGAAGGTAGACTAGGTTAGGCTAGGCAAGGTTAAAATAAATTAGTTTTACTTAGAAAGTTCAAGCCTCAGTTTCTGAGCAGAACAATAACACAGAGGAAAGAGCAAGAGGAATGTAGTACGTCGATAGAAACGGGGAACCCATGCATGAAGGTGTTCCCACACAGAAGCAACGTGTATGGGAACAACAAGTAGGGAAAGAAGAAAAAGGCAACAGTATGAAAAAATTCAAATTGGCTCTGAAACCATGATTTTTTTATCTACTCCAAAATCAAATACCACTGTAAGCTGTGCCTTTTTTGATAGTATTAACCATTTCTACAAATTTTTTAAAGATCCCTTCATAACTTTTTGAGTTTTGCTGCTAACAAACATACCTATGTCAAACATACAAACGAACCAACCGATCTGCACCAAAATTTAATCATTTATGTCATCTTAACATTACTAACAACTCCTGTAAATTTCATAAAGATCCATTCAAAACTTTTTGAGTTATGCTGCTAATATAGCTACATTACGACAAACATAAATCAAACATACAAATAAACCAAGCGATCTCCACTAAAATTTAATCATTTATGTTTTTTTAACATTGCAAACAACTCCTGCAAATTTCATATAGATCCATTCAAAAAACTTTTTGAGTTATGCTGCTAACATACATTACAACAAACCTAAATCAATCATACAAATGAACCAAATGATTTGCACCAAAATTTAATCATTTATGTCTTCTAAGATTACTAACAACTCCTGTAAGTTTAATAGGTACAGATCAATTCAAATCTTTTTTGAGTTATTGCATTAACAAACATAAAATCAAACAGCAACAAACATATGAACAAACAGGTTATCACAAAAATTTAGTCATTTACTCTTTGTGATACACCTAACAACTCATGTAAATTTCATAAAAATCCATGCATAACCTTTTGAGTTATAGCATTAAGAAAAATGAGGCAGACAAACAACCAGATGAATGGATCTTCACCAAAACTTAATCATCTGTTCCTCCTAACATACCTAAATATCCCTGTAAATTTTGTCAAATCCATTTTTAACTTTTCAAGCTATCTTGCTGACAGACAGAATAACAGCCAGGCAGCAGACAGACAGACAAACCCGACAAAAAATAACCTTTTCGGTGGTAACAAAGCATGACCATGTAGGAGTACGGAATCAGGAAGGAAGCAAAGTGGGCACGAAAGAGACGTTCCGAAGGCCTAGCTTATGGCTGTGGTAACCTGCACAAGTCCGCTGGGTTTTCGGGCCCCATAACATAGTACCTACAATGGGTGCACCTCAAAATAAATTAAGTTAGCGTAAGTTAGGTAACATTACATTAGAATAGGTTGGGTTTGGTTATGGTATGTGTGCTTAGGTTAGGCTTGATTTGTTTAGATAAGAAAAGGCTAAACTAAGTTAGGCTAGATAGAATTGGTTAGGTTAGGGGTAAAAGCCTGAAGCCCAATTTCATTATGGTGAAAATTGGAAAAAAGGAAAATAGGCAAACCAGACCTATGCTCAACTACCCTGCCTAACGTTACAAACCCCCATATTCCTAACTACCCAATTAGACTTAGGGTTTTGTATTATTTTATTATTATTATAACTAACATTTTGTTTAACCTCTGTAGTTGCTAAGGCCACGTGATAATTTGCTCCTCATTAGGGTAACCTTAGAAACTAGTTACAATTTTCATTTCATTTATTTGGCATAGGCCTACCTACCTTACTTTAAAATAACTGAGTAGAGGTAATAAATATTCATTAGGTGATAGGCATGGGTATTTTTCCACCCGCAGCTTTTTTCCTTCAGCTACCCCCTCAGAACAGTCAAGACTCAAAATAATTCCCATTTACTAAAAGTTCTCATTGTGCAGACTTCAACAAAATATACCATATTGATTGCCAGCCGAAATAACCATTATAATCCAGGAAACAATGAAATATTAGTAGCTACTTTGTAAAAGTATTGGTAAGTATAGCAATAATAATTAGCTTGCCAACTAGCTACCACACTAAAGCTACATTGGGAAGAATGTACTTGCCTGTAAATGAAAATATAACTCTGAATTATCATCAAGGATTTCAGGATGAAGAGTTGTCACCATCCGCATGGCTTCTTGTATGCTCCCAGCTTGAATGGCTGAACGGATCCGAATACGCTCATCCATCAACCCAAGATCCATAGGAGCGGTCACCCCTGCTTCCTCTGCAAATTTTTCTGCAGCCTCTTTGAATCCCTCTGTCAAATAATAAGTACACAATTAGAAAAAACAAAGGTTACTGCCACACTAAGTATCTACAACCTAGTAGCTAGACTCACCAAGATTGAGTTAAATGGTTGAAGGTCTTAACTCCTGAGATAAGCAGGTGTAGGCTATGGTACAACTCCAGAGACAATCAGATGTATGGTACAACTCCTGAGACAAACTAGTACGGTATATGGTAGCTATGTAACAAGTCCTGGGACTAGCAGGTCTCCAATATTTTACATTGAAAAACCTTTAATTCCTTAAAAAAATAAGCCATATGGTAGGTACTGTATTTAACTACTAACTATAATTTTATTTTGACCACAACTCAGACTTTTTTGGACAAACAGGTATTTAAAGCATGGTTGGAAAAAAGGAGGAAAGAAATTTTAAAAACCGGACATGGTGTTAATAGACTAGTGGGGTAAGTGATGGCAATGTTATATAGGTGGCTAAGTCTTTTCTTTTTACCTTTGTTTTCTTTATTCAGGGGCTTGGGCAGATCATATGGTATTCTTCTGAGACAGTACTGAGCATATGTTGGGAAACATTTTGTTCTTTAGAGTGAACATTGTTCTGTAGCTATACGGTATACCTTTTCATCAATTTCAAAAAAGCTGATTCACAAGAGTTCAATGACAATAATAACTGACAAAAGCTTAGTGGGCCTTCTTATTTTTTTAAAAAATAAGTTAAATGAAATTTCAAGGCAAATATCAACTAAATTTTGGCACTTCAGTCCTTAACATAGCAACACTTTGAAAAAATCATTCTCAATTGTCTCGAGTTACCCCAAGGGTCCCCAATAGCCCCATATGATATTATATAGGTGGCTAATAGCTATTAAAACAACAGTGATGTAATACACAGGATATCAAATATTTTGTAACTTACCTGTTACTAAGTAATTCATAACTAGGTTGTTCATATAACTTCTCTGAAGCTGAGTTTGGCTATTCTCTTCCTTCCACTGCTTGATGTCCGATGCCTGGGCACCATCGACAGACACATTCATGTCCTCTGAAGAGTCTGAGTTGCCCCTCATTGCAAATATTTAGCAATAGATAAACTATTCTATACTTATTACAAAAGTGCCTAGTCTGCAGTAAGGCTAAAACTGCAACTGGAATTAGTTTAAGCTATAGGTTTGCAGAAGTCACCCTAGACACAAATAGCTGTAACAGCAGAACAAATAACTAATGGTTGTATACTGTATATATAGCTGGGTATGCTGGATAGCTAGCTACTAGGTAATAGAAAGTTAATACATGGTTTAAGCATCCCTAGCAACAATATAGCTAGTAAGGGCTGTGTAGCTAGCACACTGATGCAAATGTGGAACCAGGGTTGCGGAGTCGGAGTCGGCCGGAGTCGGAGGATTTGAGGCGGAGTCGGAGTTAGAGTCGGAGTCGGATTCTCACTTGCTCTAGGAGTCTGAGTCGGAGTCGGAATTTTTAGCCCGACTCCGACTCCGGAATTCCACTTATAAACAAATATCATTCAATTCTGAATTTTCAGTAGCTAACAGGTTTGAAGAAAAAAAAAATTATAA
>LQNS02278174.1:4108126-4133787 GCA_001587735.2 Parhyale hawaiensis
ACGAGTCAGAGTTTCTCTCGTCTCTTGACCACATTATTGATATTCTAGGCGATATCGATCATCACAATCAAGAAGGACGGGGAATTCCTGATGGGACAAACGACTGAGGTGCCGTGCAGCCGCATTTCCTTTTGACAAGACGTGATGCTACACAACCAAAAGGAGCACGAAGAGAACAACGAGAACGAGCCGCCATCGCGACATCATCATCGAGGATAAGAAAAGGGCATATATCTTTCATCTTGTTATATTAGAGGTAAGCTAAACTCATTAGGCTTGACTGTCCGGGACTTCAGACATATGCTCCGGCTTCGACTAGTTGAAACAGGCTTCAGGTGTTGTTCCATAGTGAACTAGAGCACGCTGAAAGAGCATACCTCCGCCATGCACGACAATGTGAGTGAAAATTCCAAGCTTTAAGGCGTCTTTTTGTGACCACCGCGAGGATGATTCCCCCTGATCGCTCATGATTCGCGCGTTTTTGTGACCGCATTTGACGTGATTCTGATAGCAATCCACCGTGATCAGGGATGTCGAATTGATCGCAGCATGTTTTCCTCCGCAGGCTAATCATGCGTGATCAAAGAGTGATTCCAGCCGTTGGACAAGTAAAAATTCAAATTTTGAAACGCAAAGTCGTGATGTTTTCTTATATTTGTGGATGTATTGAATGATGTCATGATGATTGTTTGTAATATTGACTTCAGGAATTGTAGTTTCCTTACTTTTATGCCTGTGTATGTTCAAAATGCTTTAAATACTGGTAGTTGTGTTATGCGTCAACTTCAAAATAAATACAAACTCATAAGAAATCTATTCCCAACCATATTAAATAAAAATACGATATAAATATATTATACAAAAATTGACGTGGCGGCTCTGGTTTGTTTACAAAATCGGTGACCGTTCTTGTGCTTATCAATGCTCACGATGATCATGATCACGTTGTTCTGATTTCGAGCGTGGCCACAAAAAAAAGCCTAAAGTCTTGAAACCAGGATTCTTTACGAAGCGACGCCCACGAAGCGCATTTGTTTTTGGAAGTTAATTTACGTTACGAAGAAAAAATAGACAGATGAGCAAACAAACGAACAAGTAGCTAAATTGATCTTTACGTACAGTTAATCATCTGTTCCTCATAAGGAGCCTAACATTCCCTGTAAATTTCATAAAGATCTGTCCATAACTTTTTGAGTCATCTTGACGGCACGCAGACTGATAGACACTGACAAACTCTTACGAAAACATAATCTCCATGGAGGAGGTAATTGCTCATGTGCTTTTCAAAACCTCAACTGTACTCCTTAAAATGGAATTTCTAATCCTTTTAAGCGTATTCGGGGTGCCGCTGACATGCGCACCATAGCTGTTTGGGACGACAGAAACATAATTATCTTTATGAAGAAGATCCGGATAAGTCTTATCCTAATGGGCTTGACTTCCGCGTGCGAACTGATGACGTTTTTCCTGTGATCATTTTTTGGTAGCTGGGCAGTTGAGGCGTGAAACTCTTTCAGCACATCGAAAGATATCGGTAGCAAGGAAATCCAAGCTGAGGGTCTCGTCACAATCAGGATCGATACTGATAGCGTCAGATGCACCTGCCATGAAGTCACTTCCCGCAAGAGGAGTCTTGCCACCGTCTTATTCACCATTACCAGTGCCGGCTTGCTGCCTGTGAAAGGTGAATGTGTATTTATAAGGGTTGTTTGGTAGGCTTTTCAAAGTCGATCTAAGTTAAGCCCGCTCGTCCAAACTCCCGACAGCTATGTCCGGTTTTAATCTCACCTTTTAATGCTGTGTTGCACAAGAGTTTGAAATGAACAACAAAACTAGTTATTTACTCCCTATTTTGTATGGTATATTTAGAACTTACACATACTGCAAATAACATGGAGTACGGCAGCCGCCATTTACATCGGGAGGCCGACGATAATATCGGCCGCAAAGCTTCGATATGTTTTACATTTGGCCTTCTTCTTATTCAAAGTAAGTACTTCTCTAATATATATTATGCTACTACGTTCCATATGTTAATTTGAATATATTTAAATTATGCAAATGCATGGATTGATCTGATTAATCTGATAAGTTCTCATTTTACATACACAAAAAAACGACACACTATGTCACTGCGAACAATCAGTATAATCACAGTTCGTGCGTGTGCGTTATTGCGCAGATTATTTTAATAACTGAGACGAAATTGAAAGGGGAGCAACAAACACAAATTGCATGCTGATATATGTTTGTTTTTACTTTGCAGGCGTGTGTTGCCAACTGGCAGAGGTGTTGCCTTGGTCGTACAGGGCTGCTGGTGATGGTGAGTACTTATGCGTGTTATGAGTAACCGTGAAATATACTAAAGGCATGTTGTGCTTACATTCTTTTGCTACATTGCCTGTCGCGATGTAGCAATTTTTTAAATTTTGATTAAGTCACGAGAAGACTGAAAACAAACTTCACGTCTGCAAAAAGACATAAAAGAGAAACGATAAACCAATTACTTGTAGTTGAATTCAATGCATGCAATAAGACAAGTTTTTAATACTTAGCACAATAGTCACAGAGTTGATAGATGCGTCTAAGTGTCATGTATCTTCACCATTTCTATAAGTAAACATAAGTGAGTTCAGAGCTTTTAACAACTAAACTGAAAACCGAGAAGCACTAAAATACAAAACACACATCAGACTGTAACATATTGAAAAACGTCTGGGACGTTCTCCATCTCAGTCCTTCTGCAGGCAAATACCTATTAAAGGAGGCGAGCAGATCTGCAACGTTTTCACACATTTCAACTCTGCTCACCTGTCCCTGCCTGCAGGTCCCCACCAGTGGCCTCAGCTGTTCCATGAATGCGGGGACCACAACCAGTCCCCCGTGGCACTCAGCAGAGCTACAGCCGTCTACGCCCCGCTCGGCCCCCTCTACATCAAAGGTCGTCACCGGGCGCCTGTTGTGCTGAACGTTACAAACATCGGACACACCGGTTGGTTAGTGGGACACACCGGTTGGACACACCGGTTGGTTATGAGGCACTGGGAGTGTGTCAAAGTGAATAGTATACAGCCCAGTAGCTACATTCATATCACGTGACAGTAACAGAGCAGTCGGTGACGTCACAGCTTCAAAAGCCAATCAAGTATCTCAGAGTTGTCTCCGCTCTTTTTTCAACCCTGTTTATTTTCGTGTTGTCTAGCGGGGATGGCTACAGGAGCAGTGGCCTCGTTTCAAATAGAGGGTAGCATTGTTTGGGGAGAGGGAGCTTGAAAATTATATTTGATGCATATTCTGTATAAATGCTAATTTTATATTTCAGCTGATTTCGCTAAGAAGACTATCTTCTTATCTCATAATAATTCCGAGTCAGCAGCCAGCCATTCGTGAGTACCAAAGTAGAGATGCTGCCCAGTTCCAACCTACGATATTTGTCATTCTGTCATAAATTGGGTTGTATTAGTAAGAGCGTTATGGCAGCAGCCCGCAGTGTGGGGTTACTTTTTTCCTTTCCAGTCCCTTTACGGCTCTGCAACTTCCCCACGGACCTGGTTAAAGGCTTGACCCTGTGCGACTGCGACTTTACGACTCTATTTTTTAGCTCCCATGAGCGACTTTCGACGAACGACTTCGCCGCTGTGACTTTATTTCTCGGTCTGACTCGATCTGCACTTATCTGCGTTTAAAATGCAGTATCTATTTCTATCTAAAACAACTGCAGATTATTAACATCGTATTACTAAATATCCAGAGAGAATAAAATACTATATGCGGGACACTGTGTTCAGGCATGATGCTGAGACAATACGTCACAACACGTAAAGACATCCGAAGTTTACTTCATGATGGAGGTTACATCTTCCATGATGCAAGTGACTTTGTGTATTTCATAGTATTGAAAAAATATTCTAAAGTAGCGGAAAAAGCCATGGAAAATTGCCGTGCGACTTTGCTGACAGCGGTTTGGAAACGTTGGCAGCTTTGAAATCGTCAATACAGCATAGTCTACGGTCGTGACTCGATGCTGTAACCCCCAGTTGTGGAAGCCGTCCTCTATATCGCTCACGACAAAATTACCAATATCCTGGTATGGTACCGTGCAACACCTTCACATCAGCAACAACAGACCGCCACTGATCTCAGTCGTAGGTCTTACATTTGAGTGTTTGCCACATACCGGCACATGGTCAGGTACCGGCCGCAGACATCTCGCACCTGACATCTGCGACTCACGAGAGAGATTGTCGGACAAGGTCCTGCTAACGGTACATTAGTCAGACTAACAAAAGCATCGTTAGTTTTACAAAAAATGCTTTCGTTTTAAAATACGTCCGTTTTCCACCTCAGTGCAGGTTACGATGGCGTCAAAAGGACATGTTTTGCTGTACGGAGGATCTCTGCCCACCAGTTACATCTTTGCTCAGTACCACCTCCACTGGGGCGCCAAGGATCGCAGAGGATCTGAACATACACTGGATGGTAAACGGTGAGTTATTAGTGGCTAAAACTAAATTGAAGAAGTCATTGATTATCACACTTATATGAAAATATTAATTAATATAATTATAATAATACCATTAATAATAAAAATATAATTATAATATTAATAAAATATTAATTTGTGTATTAATATTAGGCCTATGCTAATCACATTATACAGTCCCGTTCGATTGGCCGGGAAATTATCAGGCTTTCGAACCTTGACTTGTCAAAAATTAAAACATGTGCACTGATTCTGACCTGTTAATTAAAGAGTGATACGATGATCTTTATCGATCACTTGTGAGACTTGTAAGAACTCAATCTTACTCCGTAAAATGGAGTTTTCAGTCAGCTCAGTGTAATCCGATTGTTTATAACACCTGCACCACAAATCAAAGTGGCGAAGCCGAAGTGTCTACTTGAAGTGCAGGCAAACCGAGTCGAGTAGGCAGTAGAGAGTAGGGCGACGAGATACCCATTTTTGAGGGTATGTTCCGGCTCCACCTACTTCCGGTTTCCCTGGCCCCGCCCACTTCCGGTTTGCGCCCCCCCAGACCCCCGTTACACCGGTAGTGCATTGGCCGTTATAAACCGGAAATTCACGCGCGAGGGGAGCCGCGAGGGTAGGTTACTCTCAAAAATGGGTATCTCATCGCCTTACTCTCTACTATGGGCTGGACTTATATCGACTGTGACGTGCTAATCGGACGAGCCTTGGCCTCAAATTGTTAAACGGCACAGTTCTGGGCGTTGATACCGCTACTTCACATCAACACCTCAAACTTTATCCAAAGTAGTGAACTTTTTGACAGCTAAAGCGAATAAGATTAACTTATCGTTTGACACGGTTCCCATCGACGGCACTTTTAATCCAAAATTCTTTTGCAACTTTTATATGAGAGTAACGCCACCAGAAAACCAATAACTCAAGGGTGAATTGTCGTTATTACGAAAACTTTTCTGCACGTCCGGTTAACTTGCTATATATTAGGATATAAACTGTACTCTTATACAGCTACAACGGTCTTTGGTTTGGTATCTGGAATTATATGATGTGCTCTATAATAAAATGAACATGATACGCTGGTGTAAGATTTAATTAGCATGAATATAGCATGAAATTGTTTTAACGGTGTGAACCGCCTACTTCAAGTGTTATGCGCTGTTTGGAGACACTCATGGCGATGATTGCCAGTTGTGTATTTACTTTCCACGTCCTTGAAGGTTACAGTGAAGTAGCAATAGGTGCACTGCATATCGATAAAAGTATAAGATATTAATGGAGCAGCTGAGAGTTTCTACTCTGAGTGTCAAGTTTTATCGAATGAACAGGCTCCGTGAGCAATTAATTTCGATTATTATTATTGGAAATGTACTCAGATTTAAATTACCGTAATATTAAGCGCATTATCAGTTCTCACCCTACAATACATTATTATTAAATCTTTCAGCTTATATTTGTCAGGTACTTCGGTCTTGGGCTTTGGGTAAGTCGCTGAATTGCGGTTTCAGGCGGTCATCGCAAACCGATCACGCTTGACACGGCCACATGCAGTCCTTTTCAGGATTGATTTTTGTGGCAAACTTAAATCTCATCGGCTTTCCATTAGCGACAGAAAAATCGATTGCAAGCACAAAACAAAAACCCAATTAGATTAAAGCCCGCCGATCGCGTTACAGCTAATGCGAATGGATCATCTCGATTGTACTGTGCGAAGTAAAAACTAGTTAACATCGAATCTGACAACTGTACAAAACTGGTTCTTTATTGCAGGTATCCCTTGGAGATTCACATGGTGTTCTACAACACAAAATACTCCAGTTTGCAGAAAGCGTCAACAGAACCAGAGGGTCTAGCCGTGCTGGCCCTCCTGTGCTCGCTCTCCCCCAGCGACAACGAGCTACTTTCCCCATTGCTAGACAAGGTCCAGGGGATATTATGGGCAGGTAGGGTATTGCCAACACGGGGGCGAATGATGTTGAGAAACTCTAGTTTTTAGCTCTAAGCATCAACCAAAACTGAGCAGGGCATATTGCGGACACGTAGGATTGAGCAAATTCAGTGGTAAGAAATGCCTGTTAGTGCCTGTTAATACACTGTTAGTGTATTATTTCTTAACATCAAACTAAGCTATACGCTTGGGAGTATGGTGGGCAGAAAAGGTCGCTGAAAGTCTGTGAGAATGATATTGAAAAATTCCAGTGGATCGGTGCAAAGGATGAAATTGGGAACCAAGCAGGGAATATTTTGGTTAATATCATGGTCATTTGGGAACGCGTTTCTCTGCCAAAGCAAGAAGGTAAAGTTTTCCTGTAGCTCGGTGCATTCATTAGACTCGTAATGCGCCTTAGTGATAGAAGTAATACAGTAACTTACTAATAAAATATTCTTAAATAACAGCAATATAAGAAATAATCTACTTTCCCCTGCGAAAGATTAAGGCAGGAGACACAAATAGGGAAAGACCACATGCATGATATTATGTAACATTTTAATTAATTTCCGAATAACTGCTAAGGTTTTCGATTATTTTACGCGTCAGAAAGTATTTCGTTCTTTTGTATTTTTTTGCTGCAGGTTCGTCAGTCAAGTTCGTAGTTAAGCGACTGCTTCCACTGCCGGACTCTGTAGCCGTCCGGAAATATTTCCGCTATAGCGGGTCCCTCACGACGCCGGGGTGCCACCAGTCCGTGCTGTGGTCTGTGGTCGCCGACACCGCTACCGTGTCTCATGCTCAGGTGAACATAATAGGAATGTAATTTCATGTCTCTTGAGACCCATAAATATTTTAATTGCCAGCATAGACACAAGAACAGAACGAGCGATTGGGAGCATTTTCCATGATATCCCAATGAGAAATTTATAGGCATTTATCCGATATTATCAGATACTACCGCTCACTATTTACTCGTAGACAGCCGGTAAATGCCTATAAATTTCCGATAGGGACCTCTTTTGTTATTCGACTTTTGTACTTGACCTGGACACCGACTTGCTCTCAATTTATTGCAGCTGCGCGACTAAATTTATTGCAGCTGCGCGACTAAATTTATTGCAGTTGCGCGACTAAATTGGTACAATAATCTAATACAACTGCCGGCAATTTATGTTAATCTTAAAGGTCTCTTTTACTTTTTTCCTTAAGAGAAACTGTTATTGGGTTTCAGTTATTTTGCAATATTTACATGTTACGTGACGATTAACCAACAATTTTGTAAAACACACGTCTCGCCATTATTATTATTATTTCCTAATTCTGGTAGCGCTACGTTCTGCTTTATTTCAACGCCTTTTCTCCTAGAAATTTACTATTTCTAGGGTATGTAATGCCAGATGACTTCGAGATTTCATTCGAAAATACGCAATGGCCCTGTAATAAATTATTAACCGCCTGAATTAAACTTCAAGTTTTCCAGAACTGACGCTATTTTAAGGGCATCATATCTGTCCATGGCTCAGTCTCTTGCCTATCATGATTTCCATAACGTACTATAAATATTCACTCTGCTACCTCAGCATTTTTCAAAATCAATTGTAACATCTCGCTGAAATGAGGCGAAAGCATAACTGCATTGAGAACATGTGTCGTACTGTTTGAGAATATTTTGGGGGTTATGTCTGTTCAGGCGGACACTTTTCATTCATACGTCACCTTGATCTTCATCTGGATGGTGGTTTCGCCCAATCTACAATAGCACGTCTGTGTATCCCCATTTGTATATCCGAGTGACGGTGCATGCCCTACCGGGCTGCATGTGTCCGGGTGGACTTCAGTTTCAGAGGTTGGGTGTCTCACAACCTATGATTTTAAAACTTGATGTGAAAGTGATATGAACCAGGCACTTAGCCATTGATTGCTCAATATTGGAACAGGGCTGTCTGTAGACTAATATTTCAAACCCTGCAAGGTAACCTTCCCCCACCCCCCCCCCCCCCGCAAACAAGTGAAGAATTTAAATTTACAACTTTTCATTGTTTTATCATCGTAGTCATAATTCTGCTTTAGCGGTTACAGCTTCTATTTGAAGTTCTGTGAGAGGAATTATCAACCTTCGAAATGGCATCAACAATAAACTATCGTTAATAAGTACCGAAGATTCGGTTGGAGTGAATACAAAGGTCTACTCCTACCACTCACTTCGAAAAATTCGTTTCCCGATCCTTCTTAGCTCTGGACTAAGCATCTTTCAAGCACAAAAGAAAATTAACAGTAAAGCAAGCAAATAATTAATGGAACAAGTAAATAAATACATATCAGTTTTAAATCTAGCGTTGTATTGATTGTAATATAATTTTTTAGCACTTACGTTACAATTCAGATGTTCCTGAATTATATTTTATTGAGACAAAGTAATTGCTGAGCGCCTAATGTGTAAGCATATATACTTTTCTCTCCCAGTTGTCACGGCTTAGGAGGCTACACGACTTTCGTCTTCAGAAATTGGGGGACAACTACCGACCCCTTCAGGACCTCTACAACCGCACTGTGAGTTCTGCCACGTATTCCTGTGTGAGGTTATCTTAACTTTCTTATATAGTTCTGCGATGATTTTGAAGCGCCTGTACTATGTAAGATCTTGATCTAGTTCATGCTTTATTAAGTAATTTATTAAAAATGAGGTGGAAGCTCTCCACAAAAACCGGTTGTTTTTTAAGATGATTTTCGCAAAGCGAAGATATTTGCTTAGCAAAAATATTCGCTCACTAAAAATAGTCTCTCAGCTAAGAATATTAGTGACTAGAACTTAAGCTTCTGTTATAGTTTTATAACATTTACAAAAAAACTAGTTGCTAAATGAAAATAAATTTCACAATTTCCCTAGCCTTTAATATTATTGCAACAGAAACGAAAGTATTTTATTACTCTTTTAGCTCTGTTGCATAATCAGTTACATCATTTATCGAATGTGGGAACCTTCCTCCATATGCGGCCCACCCAATGTGGTAAACATGGCCGTATACTTACGGTCTTTTTTACTCATGTAGCTTAGCCTATTTAGACCTTTTGCTTCACATAAGAAATGTGCAAGAGAGCGTCGAAGCCGATCTGGGCCAAACCCACTCCACTTGACTGGTCCAGAACCACGGGCAAGAACTTTACCTTCGTCACGTTTAGTCGAGTTGCTCTCGTAGAGGCAACACGATCATGTTGAACCGACTGATAGATTCATTTTACGAAACAAGATTAAGTTCTTGCAAGTCTCACATGTAATCGATTAAAAGTTAACGCCTGAAACTTGAATCGCCTCAGGTCGAAGCCAGGGCACCTGTCAGAAGTTTCGGACTAGTCAAGCCTCTAAGGCATAATTTCGCTGCCCAGTCGAACTCATCTTTTGTCATATTTGTCTCTCATAACCAAGCTTGCGCGTGTCCCTGGCAGGTCTACAAGTCTTTCGAGTGACCTCCTCGAGGAACGCTGATCTTCGTTGTAGAGACTCTGGATACCCGGGGCACATGCTGGACGCTCTGGACGTGACTGGAGACATTGCATGGATTTTCCGGATGCATTCTGGTTACTGTTGGCAATTAAACACATTTATGATAGACTGCAGTTGCTTTAAATTGGTATGTTTTTATAGGGCTGCTCATTTTAGCATTATGTATGTGTTTTACCTGAACACCTCTTTACTCTTTCGCATCTTCTACTGTTAGACTTATCGCAAGACAACAAGTTAGTGATGTTTCAAAAATTATATTCTTCTTTTTTTTCTTCTATCTCATATATATTTTAGTCTTCGAGTACCCCGATTTGCATTTGAGTGATATTTTGCAGTCTTTAATGCAACTATTAGAATCATGCACGCCAACCGTTGTAATTCCGATGGAAATGAGTAACCATTAGTGGCTAATGAAACTTTCTTGTAACTTCCGTAGAGTTCTGACCGGTACCTTCCTGTCAACCCATATATGCAATAATCCGATACCTATGGAGGGCTTCAGAAGATATTAGGAAATGAATGTCTATTATCTCGTGAGTAAATTTAGCTAGTGTTTTTGTTTGGCTAAGGATGGCCGTACATACGGACATTTCCATGCTAGCTGCTCCTTGGCATCCGCGGGGGATCCTTAATTGTGCCTCCTCAGCTATACACTCGTCCAAATCCTCTGCTATTAAGCTTACTTCGGTATTTAAGAACACTCCCAATGTCATTCCGTCACCCCTTACTGCCAACATCTCACCCCTGTCAATTCTCTTACTTGTATTTCCTTCACAAATTAAAGTTCCTCAGTTCCTCAGATTCTTCTCCCCCTCTGTTTCTATTTTTTTTCTCTTTTTTCTCTTTCGTCTTCCGTTTTTTCTCCTCTCGTTTCCCCAATCCTCTATATCCTACTAACATAATGGCAATAGCTCAAAGAAGCCGGGGTGTTAGTCCCGGTGTCTCTTTGGGAATGGGCCTATTGGTTCGTCTACTGCCGCCTATCCAATCTAATCTAATCAAAGACGTCATTGTCACAGCAGTGTTTACGTAACAGGTATTGCTAGAAACAATTGTAGTTTTGTACCTACATAAGTGCTGTATCAAATCAATTTTTAATATCAACATGATTTGTTCGGCAGTGCAAGTGCTCTTTCATCAGTAGGAATTTTGAAATTTCACTCTGCATTTGAAGAAATTTTGGCAGCATTGCATGCTAGTCAAATTTTGAAGGACATTTAGTTCATCTTTATGTTTCATCAAATTAATATTTAAATATTAACTCTTCTCAATATTTTGCGTTTGTGTGTGAAGAAAAAAAGACAGAGGTACCATCTACGACACAAAAGGGATCACAGAAAGAGACAGCTGCATTTCAAAACTTTTATTGGTCAAACTCACATTAAGAAGAACAAAGCCACTAGTTTGATCAATTTATATTATATAAATAAATAAATAAATAACGAATAAACGGTTGACTTCATCTTGACTAGTAAGACATTCTTAAATTCTTATAAAATAATTTTTTATAACAACATATGAACACCAACAAAATGGCAAAATGCCCAGTTGTTACAGCACTCGTACAGTAAAAAGTAATAATCAGAACATGCCTATAGATGATGTCCACTCAAATAAAAACTCAACACCGAGTAACTAGGGTTAAAAAGAGAAACACCAAGCTCTGTTATAGAGTAAAGCCTCTAGTATGTACATTCTACTTGCGAATATAGCTGGTGAAGGTAGTTCGTAATTACTATATTACTATTTAGGTAGTAAGTAGCTTGCAGACATCCGACGCAGGAAAGTAAAACCGAGTTCATGTGAGACGTACTGCACCTTTTTAAGCAATATCCCCGGAAATTAATATTACTGGTTTAATTATTTCTATGCGGCATCTTGAGAACGTATGTAGCGTCAGAATTGTTACGTATATTTCAAGTGAGCGAGAGCCACATTGCACCGTGTGACCCAAGCGCTTTATTTATAAAGAAGCGGTGTGTCTTGGAAGTGAAGTGTTGAATGAAAATGGTGTCGTCAGAGGCTAATAAAGTTGTACGTAATTACGTACAAAGTTCACCGTGCGATCGCATGTAAAAAAAAAATCTGATACTTCGGTCTGAGGCAATTTGCAGATCTTCGCTAGAGGTCATTTTAGAGGAGTAATTTTTTACAATAAAATAAGTGATGTGTTTAGGTTACAGGTCTACCTCTAAATTGCTTAGTTATTTATCCTTAGCATTAAATTTGCCATTGTATTCAATAGCATGCAAATGCAAGGGTGATTTTACAAAAAAATGAATGCTCGGGCTGACGGTGAGTATGTAACTCAAGTGCTGAAGGTACCGGAGACGCGGGCCGTGCTGCAGAGAGAAGTTGACAGTGCTGCTGTTGATCTCTTCGTTGTCTGTTCCTTATTACCAGGAGCGGTAGACCTGAAAGAAATATTTTAAAATATTATCAGTTAAGTGGAAATTTTTTGTTCAATAAAATGCTGAAAGAAGTATTCGTAAAACTGACCACCAATTTGGTGTCAGCTTAAATTGTCTGGATAGGTATATATTTTAATTTTATTGTACCTACTTTCAACGTACTATTGTCAATTTATGTAGTGGACTACTCATTAATGAACAGATTTTAGACCAGCTCACTCATAAGTAATTGTGAGTGGTGGGCATCTGTGCTGCTAGTCATTCCTGAATTGACGTTCGGTTATCCGACGGCGTAAAATAAACCAACCAACGTGCAACACCAGTGTCAAGGAAGCTCAATATATATATATATATATATATATATATATATATATATATATATATATATATATATATATATATATATATATATATANTATATATATATATATATATATATATATATATATATATATATATATATATATATATATATATATATATATATATATATAAAGAGGTAACAACTGCTATGAAAATCTGAAACTACTGGCAAGGCTGATGGCGCTGATCGGCTGTACAAATGGCTGGGAGCCTATGATTGGTGGGAAGGGACAACTGGGAGCCTGTGATTGGTGGGAAGGGCACAACTATGTAACAACAAAAAAAATTCCAAGGCCACTACAGCAAAGTAAGTGTGTGTTCTCTCCTTATATTAAACTTTTTTTGTCATCGTCGACTCTACTGATTGGTTGAGACGAACTGTGACGTCTTGAATTTGTTTTTTTTTTTTTTTCATGTTTCGAGATTGGATAACGT
Source organism: Parhyale hawaiensis (assembly GCA_001587735.2). Taxonomy (NCBI): domain Eukaryota; kingdom Metazoa; phylum Arthropoda; class Malacostraca; order Amphipoda; family Hyalidae; genus Parhyale; species Parhyale hawaiensis. Next base: position 4,121,257 of record LQNS02278174.1, read on the forward strand.
CATGTTGGGTCTGCCATGGTCGTCACTCACTATGAGGACACAGGTCTGTGGTGGCATCAGTGTTGCCGTGTTTTACTCACTGTACGGCCGTTAAGGTCCTGAGGGTTGCGGTAGTTGTCGACGAGGTTGTTGTCTTCTGCAGCGCTGTCCTTCAGCCCACGGAAGATCTCCAGCTGAAAGAGAGGAAAATTTCGGTCAGTGATGTTGGTCGTCGTACGTATGGCACCAGCGTGCGCGTGGTCCTAGGGTTGCGGAGCCCACTTAAATATCGGTGACTCTTGAATAAGTGTTTGTGAAGCAAAAAGCTGTCACTGAAATAACGGTGAATCATAAAGTGTTTGTGAAACAACAATAACAACGACAACAACAAAAATTCCCTATAAGTTAGAGCTGTGTGGTGCATGAAAGAAGCATCATTGACGTATCAGCAAGCTTCTCCTGGTACTTAGAGCTGCCATACGAGGAAACAGTTATTGGTTTTCTCAACGCCTATCATTATTTTTATTTATTTTTGTGACAACAATATTTCAGCTAGAAACGCCTTTTGGGGTAGAAATTTATATACAGATTTCTCAAAGAATGTTTGCCAGCCAACTCCTCCAAACTTTCTCTGAAACTAAATAAAAAACTATGAGTCTAATTTAAGGTATATGCTTTTAGAATGTCTGTGGCTCTTTCGACCCCCATGATTTAAGGGCGATATCTATTTTGACCCTGTGAATGAGCTAATTAAAATTACATGGAAAATTCTCATAAATGCGTGCTTTGAAAAAAGTTCACCTTAACGGAAAAGTTGTTGTACTTGATTGTTTACAATATAATCTGAACACGCAAAAAACTTATCATAATCACATACTTGTTTGTTTAAACTCATAGGGAAAGTTAAGATACTTGCTTGCTTCAAAAATAGGCTAAACTTATAGGGAAAGCAAACATACCTGCTTCTTTGAATAAAATTTAAACTCACTCGGCAATTTGCCCTACTGTTGTTCTTTTTTAGACAATAAACTACACGTATACAGAGAGTTACCAAACTTCATTAAAAAAAAGAGTAAACAAAACACATAAGGCAAATTACCTGGGCGTTAGAGATGTGGATGGTGTCCTTGAATACAGTCCAGATGACGGCTTCGTTGCATGTAGGGGTCGTGAGACTGCCCTCGTAGCGGTAGAAGCTGTCGACGTCATCCGGTAGCAGGGAGTCCAGAGCCAGAGGGTTGGCCACATCCTCTTCTGCGTCTGCAAAAGAGAGAAAGCAAGTCATTACAGCGAAAACTCACCATGGACTTTCGCTTCTGACGCTTACCCATATTTGTATCTATATAAATAAGTGTCTTCAATAGTTTTTTAGCGTTTATGTTGTAGATCAGTTAATAGTCTTCGGAGTTCATTATGTCCTAGCAATCATAACTGCACATCAGACAAAATTTGACCGAAAGGTTTGCAGTCGAATTAGTTCACTTAGCAAGAGAAATTAGTAAAGGTTCGTATATCGCACAAAAACTACAAAAAAGTTGAACACAGAGAAGCTTGTTACAGTGCTTATATAGGGAAAAATATAGTATGGCTCAGGCTTAAGTTGTCTACAATAATGACAACAAAGTGTTCTCATGGTTGCCAGTACGTAACGTACAGTCCTCAAACCACAGTTCTCGGACCAGTACTTCTTCTCTTCATGATAGATGATATGTGACGAAAATATTATATTGTATATAGACTCATTTTCATTTGCTGATGACACGAATATTAGTTACTGTATGATCAGAGGAAGGCGCTCACGTTGTCTAATTATATATATGGTGTCTGTATCCATCTAACTGGCCTGATAGCGGTACACCTCCTGTGAAAACCTTGTGGTAAGGAAGGCAAGGACAGGTTCTGCTAATATCCGAAGTATATATAGGTAGATATACGGGTTCACTACAAAATAAACTTTACATAGCACTAGCAGAACAAGTCCTTGCCATCCTAACGTACAAGGTTGGTGGGGTAAGAGATCATTGTGAGGGGTGCTGTACTACGGGGGCGGGGCAGCATAAAAAAATTTGAACCTTTATCTGTCAAGATGTGGGCATGCGTTCCAACGTAGACTCAATTTCCTTTAAAATGAGACCAAATTTGCAAAAATGTATTGTGTTTTTAATCCTTTTTTCACTATTTGAAGCTAACAGGCCGTTAGATGGCCTAGATTTTTTGTACCTCTATGGAGACGCCGGCCTCTTAACAGGCCGTATAGGAATATTGCTGGCCAACTAATAGGCCGTATCGAAATATATATCTATATAGTTAACCCCATTAAATTCAAGCTGGGAGATACAGAGCATACTATAGTTTTTATTCCACATTGTAGAGTATATCACAAGCAATGAGCATGATATGGCAAGGCAACATTTGTAGAAAATCTTCGCTTGACAACATAAGATGTTGCAATTTTTGATGATTTTATGTTGAACGCTTTATAAGTGATGAGAGCGATAGCATGGAAATGTGATTAGAAGTTGAGACCTAGCTCACATACTGTATAGGTAAAGGTAACGCTTTAAATAGATAATAGGACTGTCACGTTTTCCTCATTCCCATTCCTGCTGAGATGAATGAAAACTCCTATTTACAGAGCAGGATCCGTTGTTGGCCGTCTTCATGATAATAAATTCAAATTTGATATTTATTAATGACAAAAACCCGATTCAAAGTACGGAAACTATATCGCTGCTCCCTGAAGTTTCAGACAAGTTGAGCCAAGTGAACTTAGCTAAGATCGACTTTTTTCCTACGACCGATGACTTCTCTACAGCCGGCAATACATCACTTCTTTGCTCGTTAGTATAAACACGTGCGCGACAAGCCTGTAAACAAGACTGTCATAAATAGATAAAAAGCAATACAAATTGTTCTGATACCAGTTGAACTTGAGTAACTCAACGCACAACCGATCAAGATTTACTTAGGCTCCCTGTTGGTAATATAAAACATTTTTTGGCAACACCGTTTTGTTGCTTGCGATTTTCCCCACGTTCATGGGAAATTACTCCGATACATAGATTTTTGAAATTTTTGTTTCACTTTTTTTTTTGGCGTAATAGTTATTGTCAATAACTAATACGCCAACATATGAACTTTATGTTTAATTTATTATTATTTTTCGAGCTAAGAATGTGGGAATCATAGCAATGATTTATTTAAGCCCTTTTCGCATTGCTTTGCTTCCCGAATCAGGTAAATGAATGGAGAGCACTAGGGTGGATAAATTTTCCGGCCGGGCATGGGAAGGTGGAAAAATTCGTATAATGAAAGTTACTCAAAAATCAATGAGCCTTACCCACTGCAGACTAAAAGGTCTTTCACAATACTGCTGTCTTACCATAGGCAAGTCCGTTTATGGCGTCAAGCAGAGGTGTCAAGGCAGGATTATCGGTTTTCGACACCTCAAAGAGAATGCCAAGCACAGCCAGACCGTCTCCCCTTGCAAGTGCTTCGTCCACTGAGAGTCCCTCACGAATGTGCACTATGTGGAGTTCTATTGGGTACCTGGGGTTAGAGAAAAAAACTAGGTGTTACCAAGAGGGCCTGCGATAGGCAGACTAAGATCCAGAGAATCTAATCTGAACAGCTTTAACACGGCTGCAAGTTCTGTCGTGAGTGTTTTATGCTGCATGTTCATAGCATCTAAAGTAGAGAAGAGCTCCATTTGCTACTGAATCTTGCATAATTGGTTTTACATTTCAACGCGTTACATGAATTGAAAGTGTATGCCAGTATATTGGAAGTTTGTATTAATATTTTGTCTATTAATTTCCTAGGAAAATTAAGTATCCCTGCTTGTTAGCTAAGAAATGACGCCTTCACTGCCCATTAACTGGTTCGTATTACTGATAATTACCTCCGCCAAGGAGGTTATGTTTTCGTTGTGTTTGTCTATCTGTCTGTCTATTTGTCCGTTTGCCAGTTTGTTTGTTGTTTTGTCTGTCTGTCTGTCTGTCATCAAGATAACTCAAAAAGTTATGAACCGATTTGAATGAAATTTACAGGGATTGTTAGGTATGATAGGAGGAACAGATGATTAACTTTTGGTGAAGATATGTCCATACGTTTGTTTGCTTGTTTGTCTGCCTCATTTTTCTCGATGCAATAACTCAAAAAGTTATGAATGGATTTTGATGAAATTGACATGTGTTGTTAGGTACATAACAAAGAATAAATGAACAAATTTTTGTAATGATACGTTTGTTCGTTCGTTCGTTTGTCCCTATTTTTAGTTTGATGATTGTTAGCACAATAACTCAAAAAGTGATGAATGAATCTGTATGAAATTTATAGGAATTTTTAGTAATGTCAAAAGACATAAATGATCAAATTTTGGTGCAGATCGGTTTGTTTGTTTGTATGTTTGACTCATGTTTGTCATAACGTTTGATAACAGTAGAACTCAAAAAGTTATGAACGGATCTTCAAGAAAATTGAACAAGCTGTTATGAATATATAGCGGCACAAATGACTAGATTTTGGAGTTTATACAAAGAAAATTATAGCTTCAGATCCAAATTGGATTTTTTTGCTACCGTTGCCTCACTTGGCGGAGGAATGCGCTCTCAGAGTGCTCTAGTTCTGTGCATAGGGCTTAGAGGAGGGCGCCGACGACCTCAGATTGCCCGAGCTATGGCGTCGAAGGTGGAATACTTGAACATGGCAACTGCGTCCCCCACCTCTAACACCACAATCCACCCCTATCCCTTACAAAAGTTCTTGGCCGTCTCAGATCCTGTAGCTGACACTCAAGTTCTGGGGCGGCCGAAAATTTTGTTAGGGGGCGACGACTATGAAAAGAAGGAACGTTGGCGCTGCTTTTCCGGTCACCATAAGTTCTTTTCTCTGGCTTGAGAATAGAACGTCTGATATCCAGGCAACGAGCAAGTCAATTCCCTCAACCATTCAATTAAACCCTTCCCCAATTGAAATTTCTTAGGAATTTATCCGATATTACCCAATACCGTTTACTATCTATGTTATACTAAAAGTCTGTAAACCGTGTTTGGCTGCTTGTTCATCCACTTGTGTTTATTTGCTTGTGTCTTGTGGGACACAGCTTCTTCGTTCGTTTTTAGACGGGAAGAAATTCGAGGGACTAGGGCACAGCCGCATTCTTTCCTTTGATTAGCTCTTTAATTCGATTGAACCTGTGATACGGAAGTTAAACTGAGCTCGGCCTCAAGAATGGACATGATAAGCTTATCCGTTCCATGGGCAATTCAAATGAAATACGTAACATATAATTTGACTTTAATTACAGCTTGGATGTTGAATATTCGTTAGAGAAGGAAATTATCTGTTGATAGTGAGCTGTACGGGCAGCAGAGGACGGCCGAAAGCGGATGGTCTATGCCCAGGTAAATAACACCTGCTTTTTTTTTATGTAAGCGAAGATGATCGCAATGACGACCCAACGGGTCATGAGCCGTCTAGTATACTGCTGAAAATCAAGTCAATGCTAATGGTTTTCCCTATGCATGGTTGTTTCGTTGTGGTGCCGATCAGCAGCGTGATGTACCTGACGGTGTCGATGGTGTGCTCGGAACCCTGGGCGTTGATCGATCCCCAATGGAAGTGGAACTGCAACACTTCATATTTCCCGGGTAGTCTTCCTCCCTTGACGTATGGAGTGGAATCCCACTCGTGACTCACAGCCACTGCCCAAAAAAAAATAATAATAATCAGTTTTTTTCAGAAACATAGAGTTCGTTTGATGAATCTATAACCTTTTCCCATCAATATTCTACAGTTATATGAGCACAGCTGCACAAGATTATAGGAAATAGTTCTTTCAGACTCAATATTTTTATAATGGTATCATTATTGCTGTTTTTATTTCAGCTGCAGTTCAACAACCCTTTTCACTCGATCTCACTAACTTATCTATTTTGTAACTTCAAAAGAAAGCCTACTAATTTCCTAGCAGAGCCAAGTGCCCCAGCTATAGTCGGGAAAGCCGCCTTGACCGCACATTATCAGGCTCGTGCTGCGAATGAGTCCCTGCATAGAGCTTAGAGGGCGGTACGGCTGCCGACGACCTCAGACTGTCCGAACTATGGTGTCCTAGAGGGAATACGTGAGCGTGACCCAGCTGGTGAATTAATAGGCTACTAATTTATCAATAACTCTCTATTAAACGCATCACTGTGTGTTTCAATTCTTAAAAGTACATTATGTAAATACACGAGGACAATGAATAGGCCTATCTTAAGAGCACTGCCAAACACCCAAAATCACATTTTCTTACGCGCAGCAGCCGTAAATGCAATCATTACACTACCGTACACTAAAGCTAGAGTTCTTTGTTTAGTTTGATAACTTACTGTATTCATTACTGCGCAATAATTGCAAATTTACCCTAACGCAGTACTCACCAGTATGTCCATTGTTCTTGACAGTCTGCTTGGTTGGGGCAGCATCGTAACCGTTGAACTTCATGTCGTCCCCGAACAGGAAACTAAACAGGTCGAATCCGAAAGCGCTGGTGGAGCGACGCTGGATGTTGATGGGGGACTGCCTGTCACCCCCGCAGTGTTCAGGGAAATCAGTGTTCCACTGATCCGGATCTGTAATTTTTAACATTGATAATTCGTTACATAACAAGTGCAATAATAACTAGAGCACTCTGAGAGCGCATACCTCCACCAAGTGAGGCAACGGTAGCAAAAATTTCAAATGGTTCTGAAACCATAATTTTCTTTGTATAAATTCTAATCATTTGTGCCTTTTTATATTAATAACAGCTTGTTCAATTTTCTTGAAGATCCGTTCCTGACTTTTTGAGTTATAGCGTTAACAAATTTTATGACAAACATAAGTCAAACATACAAACGAACAAACCGATCTGCACCAAAATTTGATCATTCATGTCTTTTAACATTAATAACAACTCCTATAAATTACATAAAGATCCATTCATTATTTTTTTAGTTATTGTGCCAACAAGCATAAAATCAAAAACAGTGACAAACGAACGAACAAGCGGATCATTACCAAATTTAGGTCATATACTCTTTGTTATATACCAAACAAGTCATGTTAATTTCATCAAAATCCATCCATACCTTTTTGAGTTATGGCATCGAGAAAAATGAGGCAGACAAACAAACAGATGAACATATCTTTACCAAAAGTTAATCATCTGTTTCTCCTAACATACCTAACAATCTCTGTAAATTTCATCCAAATCGGTTCGTAACTTTTTGAGTTATCTTGGTGACAGACAGACAGACAGACTAACATACAGACAGACAGACAAACACGACGAAAACATAACTTCCTTGGCGGAAGTAATAACTGGAATGCCTAGTGGCGTTCGACCATCACCTTCGGGAAACGGAGGCATAAAGCTAGTGAATATAATAACTAGCTCTTCAATGATAACATAAAAAATAGAACGCCTCGTGGCTTAAGACGATCTGCCGCGGTGGAGGCAAATTTGCCGCGGCGGAAGAAATTCAACGCCGTCATTTTTTTCCGGCAAGCTAGGCTTAGTTTTTTGGCATGGGTCACATCTAGGTCAACCCACTAAACTCCCTACAAAAATTATGAACGGGCAGACAAATGTATGCATTCAGGAATATGCATATTGATATATATATACAAATATGTGCATACTTAAATCTACAACGAAAACATTATCACCTCTCTCTCTTCGTTCGCGGGTGATAATAACAAATTTATGTTAACTGCAGCAGAGATAGGTAGGACTGGATTCTTATAATTAACCACTGTAATAATAGGCTGCCCCAACAAAATTAAAGGCCGTCGTGGCGCTGTCCAGAAGCTGAATAAGGGTTTTAGCTTCTGCTAAACACCACTAGATCTAGAGCATTTCGCTAAATAAAAAGAAGCATAGAACCGCATTTGAATAACTGCTCCTTTCCAATTTTTGAATAATGGTATTGGCGGAAAACTGAAACTTGCTGAGTATGTTTCAATGCGTAATTCACACAGTTACATAGATCGAAATGCTAAGAAGAATACTGCCCAAATCTTCTGGTCGTGGCAAGGGTAATGTGATCAGTTAATGTTTTTCCTCCTTCAATTCCCTAGCTTTATATGGCGCTAATTCTACGAAAATTGCATGTTCGCTAGCACTAGTTCATGTAGGCTACTGCTATTGCTGATTGTTTTCAAAGAGTCAAGCTTCCACGGAACTGTAACCAACAACAACACAAACCTTATTTGGTCATCAAAACAGCAGATTAATAAATTTATGCAAACCAGAAATAGTGAATGCTTTTACCGAAAGTTTGTCAAATAGGAAATACGGTGGATTCCAGATTATCATATGGCAGTAAATAACAGAAAGAACTTGTAATGCTAGCAAGTTAATTAAAAGTTTGAAGTAAGCTAATGAAGGTATGATACTTTCATAAAATCAGTACAGTCAGTAATATGATGAAAATCCTTTTATATACAAAAAACGTTTCAAATTTTCTATGCTTGAAGTTGCTGCAGGGCCATGACCAGAGTGGGAGCGGCCGTATAAAATATCGTTTCATTTCTAGCTTTTCCCGCTAAGGATATTTTTCGCAAACTTCGCGCCAAAACGTCGTTTTCAGGCTACAGATTTTAGACAGGATGTGCGTTCCTTTGCATGGGGAATGAAAGATGTCTTGTAGCTTTAAAAATGAAGGGAACTTGCTACTCTATGGCGCTGATGCCGGGTTGAGAAAAAATAAAATTCTAACATCATTATAACAGCCGAAGGAGCCATAGGATTTCCAACAGTTGGGTCTGGACCACAGGCCGTAAATCAGAGAACAAGTGGGTCAGAAGGTAGAAAAAAGTATGGCAAAAATGTGAAATTATTCTCATAGGATAGGATCCAGCGTATAGCATGTTAACTAAACCGTTTTGCTCTAGCATTAAAAATCACTAAATATCCATTGAAATACAACTCAACTTTTATCAAAACACTGAACTTTACTATATAAACCAAGTTTTCTTTTACCTGGAAAGACATGAAGTACAACTTCAGACAACTAAAGCTGAACTAGAAATTTATAGATGAAGTTCAACTGCGTGCAACTGAAATGTAATTTAAAAGATGCAGCATAGACCGCAACAGTACTTGACTCTTAGGTCCAAAGTGGCTTCTGACGCTGGCGGCTAAACTGGGAAAAATTGGATTTTCTCAAGAGTAATCATGAACATGTCCAGACACGGTCATGTAGGCAAGCGCCCAAGTCCGTCCCTGCCGTATCCAAGATACCTTCTCCGCAAGAAAAATATTGGGTAGCATTGAATTTTTTTCTTCAGTATTAGATAGAGGGAATAGAATAGCTCCTGAGAAAATCCCATTTTTCCGTTGACGACTTTTGGCCGCCAGCGTCAGACCTAAGAGTCAAGTACTGTTGCGGTCTATGGATGCAGTCTAATTGAACAGAGATGAGTGTTATAATAATAACACTATTTCATCTTTACTTCATGCTGTCAGTGTTCTAATGAACCCACTATCGAGTCTCTGGCGAAAAAGGGTGGAAACTATAGCAGCTGCTAAATGCATGGTGCTTAATTAAGGCTGCTGCGAATCCGTTGAACTCCATCAACGTTGGCGCAGAAGACTTGTTCATTTTTAAGTTCACCTACGCAAAGTTATTCATTCAGTTAACTACGAGAAAATTAACGTAATAAAAGAAACTAAGCCAAGAAACTTCTCAACTTAGGATTGGAAGATGAAGTGGAGCATTTGGATCCAGGTAATGTAATGTTCAACTAATCAAGTGGTACTGTAACAAAAGAAGACAAAGAAGTATTATCTACAGGTCTGAGGTTCAGTATACCTCCAAAGGAGGTAAACTACCATATCATCGGTGTTTTGTGTCTTTCGAAAAATTATTTCGTGAACTTTAAAATGAACACATCATTTGCGCGAACGTAGATGGAGTTCAGGAGGTTCACAGCAGTCTTAAGCACCTTGCATTTCTAACCCTTTTCCGGCAGAAAATAATAACAGTGTTTACCATAAATGTTCGGTAATATCGATAATGTTCTCGAGGCTTAGTTTGAGTGTTAAATTTGCATAACAGTGACTTACACGGGTTGTCATAATGTGCGTATAAATTCAACTCGTACAAAATTGACTTTATAAATGGATGAATACCTCTTGGATGAATTCAAATTTGATTGTAGATTTTCCCTTTTCAGTTGGACAACGACAATATTATTTGAGTTCATGACAAGTTCAAAACAACAAGACTGGTTTTTGAAAATCCACCGAAGTATCAGAGAAAGAAACACCGCATTGGTTTCAATATTTGGTTTCAACAGCTTTCCAGTTGAAGCGGAAAGAATTTAGTATTAGCAGCTGAGCTACGACCCCATGTTTCACCAAACTACAAGCCACTTTCACAGCTTTCATGTAAAATACACAACACAATTTCACAGCTAGAACTCAAGTTACCGATAAAGTGTCATTGATTGAAATGGCTAGGATGACGCTAAACACGTCATGAACCTTAATTTGTCTGGATTTTTTTTTTTAATTTGACGATCCACAGTAAACAGAACAACACAGGGAGATGAGCCTGGACCAATAGGCTCATCTCCAAAGGCAAACCGAAACTCACGGTCCAGCCCTCTATGAGCTACTGCCGAAATGTCATGTCGAACAGACAGATGCATTAGTTTCCGAGCTTTGGATGGAGTATTGGGAGCTAATACCAAAACGTTATCCCTTGAGCTCACCGAAGGCTCAGTCCTAATCAAAAGTATTAGGAGGTTCATCCGATATTATCTGATGACCCTCACTATAGTGTCCACTTGTAGACATCAGGTAAATGCTTTTGACGATATAGATTTTGGTTCGCAAACTGTGTTTTGACGTTTCAAAGCAGGGTTGAGACTAGAGTTTCGTTCCCGGGAAATTGAAATCACGATTTCATTAAATTTTTCAGAAATTATTTTTCTTGAGAATCAATAAACACAATTCGGCTAATATTCGTTTCATCCCCCACTTCAGAATTATATTAACATATTTTGAATCGTTGAAAATAACTGATTCAGAATATATAGGTCTTTATTTGTGGAAATTCTGTTTTGTTTTATCAAATGCTCGCCTTTTCATCTTCTTAATTAACCCGTCGGCGTGCACTGCAGTTTTAGTTTACGTAAGGTTAGGATACATGCATACGAGCTCTAATTCGCCCCTCTTTAGGCCGTACTATCGGGTAGTTAGGCATAAACTCCTTCATAATATCGGGCAGGTTAGGTAAGACGTAGGTCTGGTTTGCACAATTTCCACAAAAAAAGGATGTCATTTTCGTTTTCAACACTCCTCAATTATGCTAGAATTCCCTTTCTTGTCCTATTAATCGAATGGGATAAAACGAATATTTATCCACAATTCTAGAGAATTCTATTCTAGGAAAATTTTAATCCTAATTTCCTGGGAAATAAGCCCAAGTTTAGACTATAGCATCTGCAACACCAGCTAATGTGACGAAACCAAGTTCATGAGCTTAGATTAACTTGTCCTCTCGCGGTCAATCGATGACTGACTTCTGCGCTCAACCTCGCCGTATTTACGTAGCGCACTCAATTAAAAAAGAAATTCGTCAACCGTATAGATTTACGCGAGAATTGCGAAATTATCGATGATACGCATGCACGACTTAAAAAAAATGCAAAAGCTCTATGTGATTACACAAAGTATACCGTACTTACTTTCGTAGTTGTAAGTCGCACCGTAGGCATCTGTACAGAGAAAAAGGAGTAGTGTTAATTCGTGATAAAATAATAGCGAGTTCCATCCATTAAATAGTAAAAACTAATTAAAAAATCAATTTTTACATCGTTACCGAAATGCCAAGTTTGACACTCTACGGTACTCTACCCGAAAAGCATCTTTTGCTTATATTACGGCTTCACTAATGTCCTTGACATCCTGTTTATAAATTGTGGCTACCGTTACATTATGTTTCTGTGTTTTATGTCAGGTGGAATTTTCACTGTTCCCTTTACCAAGTTTTACTGAAGTGGAAATAGACTTTTTACAGAAGTGGAAATAAACTTTTTACAGAAGTGGAAATAGACTTTTTACAGAAGTGGAAATAGACTTTTTACAGAAGTGGAAATAGACTTTTTACAGAAGTGGAAATAGACTTTTTACAGAAGTGGAAGTAGACTTTTTACAGAAGTTGAAGTAGACTGCTAAAAGATTAAGAATCTATTGTGTTGTCAGTACTTTTTTCGTGATGTCTGCTTTCTGCCGTTCCCCTCCTGCCGACCAACTGTGCGGCGTGTGCTCGGAGGAAGTTGTCGGAGCCGCTCTGAAGTGTTGCGATTGCGGTCAGCTGTGTCACCTTCGTTGTTCTGAGCTTCCTGCTTACCACTTGGCACGCTTGGATCTAACGAGGACTTCATACAAGTGTGCTGCTTGCGTGGAGGGAGAGAGCGGGGATAAATTTGTGCCCAGCCTGAACTTCGTTCTCTCTGAGCTTGAGCGGGAACGGGGCATCAGTGGTGCCGCATCGTGGTCGGCGCCTGAGTTACCTC
>LQNS02278174.1:4158535-4170748 GCA_001587735.2 Parhyale hawaiensis
GATCGATCGCGCAAATCCACCAAACGCGCACATCACATTCATTAGACTCGTAATGCACTTTAGCTACTAATAAGAATATCGTAATTTACTGATAAATATTCTCAGATTAATTACGAAATGTAAAACATCATTTGAATTTATCCTTAAAAAATAGTACCACTGAAACAGCTCAACTCAGTGACTTCCTTAGTCACAGCAGCGTTCAAATCAAATATAGTGCTAGAAAATTCATAATCCCATCCCTCCCTAAGTAGTTACATCAAATCAATTCTAGATATCAAAATTGTTTTGTAGGGTATGTGCTTTCACTTAGTAGAACTTCTTGACGATACTTTAGCTTATCTTTTATCAACTTGATATTTGAATTTCAACTATGTTTAATTTTTTGCGCTCTCCGTATCGAAAGGAAAAGAAAGGGATACCATCTAATACACAAAAGGGATCACAGAAAGAGGCAGTTGAATTTTCAAAGCTTTTATTTGTCAAACTCACACTAAGAAGAACAATGCCCCTAGTTCGATCAATCTTATTTTGCATAAATAAATAAAAATAAATAGTTTGCTTTATACTAACTACAATAAAATTCTTATAAAAAATTTTTGGATAACAACATATTAGCACCAATAAATGGCAAAATACCCAGTTGTTAAAGCACACGTAAAGTGATAATTATAGAACATACATTGATGAAGGTACACTCAAATAATAATCAACACACAATGACTAGCGCTAAAAAGAGAAACAGAAAGCTCTATTATAGAGCAATGCCCGCAGTACATCGGGCCAGCCAACACTGCTGGTGAAGACAATAATTATATTTACTATTTAGGTAGTAAGTAGCTTGAGGACATTCGACGTAGAGACATGGAACCGATTGCGCGTTAGACTTTCTGTACTTTTTAAGCAATATATATCCTATAAAATTATTTCTTCTCATCTAATTATTTCAATGTAAATTGAAAGCAAACTGTTTATCATATTTGGACTTGAGAACGTATTTAGCATCAGAATTGTTACATATATTTCTGAGGCAACTGTTGATCATCAACAACGTTCGAGCTCGTCACAGATTTTAGAGTAGTAATTTATACAATGAAATAAGTATTGTTTTTAGATAATAGCTCCCCCTATAAATTGCTTAGCTATTTATTCGTTTCATTACATCTATCCATATATTCAATAGCATGCAAATGCAAGAGTCATTTTACAAAAATGAATGCTTGGGCTGATGGTGAGTAACTCAAGTGCGGAAGGTACCGGAGATGCCGGCCGTGCAGCAGAGAGAAGTTGATTTTGCTGCTGTTGATCTCTTCGTTGGCTGTTCCTCATTACCAGGAGCGGTAGACCTAAATAGAGATAATTCATTAGTTTCTTAGTTAGCTAGAAATAATTCTTTTAATTAATATGCAAGCAGATATATTCGTAACAGTGATACCATCAATTTGTGTGAACTTAGATGGACTGGAAACTAATTTCAGTTTCGTTATACCTACTTCTACGCCCTATTTTCTCTTCACATAGCGATATATACTGTACATGTTTGACATATTTATCACTCGCGAATAAAGTGAGGGAGGTGATAATGTTTTCTTTTGAGATTTAAGTATATATATGTATATATATTTGTATGTCCACCCAATAAGTGGTCGAAGGAGTTGAGCAATGTTCATAATTTTCTGTAGGGAGTCTGATGGGCTATCCTCAATGTCACCCATGCAAAAAAGAAAAAATATGATTAGCTGGCCATAAAAAATGACGGCAATGAAATTTGCTCTCCACCCAAAAACAGATAGAAGGAGTTGAGCTATCGTCATGATTTTTTACAGGGAGTCTGGTGGGCTGTCTTTGATTTGATCCATGCCAGAAAACTAGGATTAGTTGGCCATAAAAAATGACAACAATGAAATTTGCTTCCACTGCGGGTGATAGTCTTACGCCACGAGGCGTTCTAGTTGAGCATATGTTAAAACAAGCTCACTCGTAAGTATGTATGTGTGGCTGGCATCTGTCTGGTCACACATAGTTGCACTAACACATACGGTAGTCCGAGTAGTAGTAGAAGTAGTAGTAGAAGTTATTACCGAATAATACGGTAGTCCGATTGCGTAAAGTAAAAAGGCAAATGTGTAACATCAGCGTTGACTGTGCTGATTGGCTGAGACGAGCTGTGACGTCACACGTATTTTCTTTGTTTATGCTACGTGATTGGATAACCTCGTGTTCGTCCAGCCGCGGTTGTCACTCACTATGAAACACAGTTCATTTATAGAAAATCATTATGTCCGATTTCGATGTTTGTGCACACGTTTGTACATAACTTCAGAATTGTGACGTCAAGCCAATAGCGTCACTCCATTTGCTGCGAGGAATTTTGGGTAATTTCACAATGACGCGACGCTATTGGCTTGACGTCACAATTCTGAAGTTACGTGCCAACGAATGCAGTAACACTCAAATCTGACATAATTATCTTCTGTAAATGAACTGCATGTGCTATAAGGCCATATGCATGTCTTAGTACCAGTGCATATGGTACCACTCACCGTACGGCCGTTGAGGGCCTGAGGGTAGCGGAAGTTGTCCACCAGAGGGCTGCCATCGCTTTCCTCCAACTTGCGGAACACATTCAGCTGAAACAGAGGGAAACTTTGGTCAGTTATGGATTGGTTATCGCGCAACACAAGCGGACCGCACTGAAATATTGCTGAATCATAAAGTAGTATCCGCAAAACAAAAAATCTGTAAGTTTTGGCTTTGTTGTACCGTAGATGCATCACTGATATATCCGAAAACCCCCTTGTAGCTAGAACTGCGTTCCGAGGAAAAACGTAATGACTTTTATCAATAAACTATAATTTTTTCTATTTTTTTTTTTTGTGACAACAATATTCCAGTTACAAAAACAATTTGTGGAAAAAAGATACAAAAAAATTCTTCAGAGAATGTTTGCTACACAACTCTATATGAGCTCAGAGCTAGGTTCTGTTAAACGAAGTTCACTATGAGTCAGAAGCTAGGTAACTATTTTTCAGAGTAAATAAGCTTATTTACTTAAAATTGAAGTAATAAGGGAAGTTTCCACACTTGTTTAGTTTGAGAATAATTTAACTTATAAGGAAGATAACATACATGCTTCCTCAATGTAAGTTAAACTTCTCGGGCAAGGTGCTATTCTTGTTTGCCATAGAAATAAATTAAAGTTATATTTAAAGTTATAATATCTGTTTGCTTTGAAAATAAACTGTACTTACTGGGCAAGTTGTCGTACTGGTTTGCTCCAAATATAAACAAACTAGACCCCTAAAGAAAGTTACTATACTTCAATGTTAACAAAAAGTAAACACAACTTGCTGTAAGATAAATTACCTGGGTTTCAGAGATGTGGATGGTATCTTTGAGCACGGTCCAGATGACGGCTTCGTTGCAAACTGGGGTGGTGAGACTGCCCTCGTAGCGGTAGAAGCGCTTGATGTCGTCCGGCAGAAGAGAGGACAGAGCTAGAGGGTTCAGAACTTCCGCAGTGTGCCCTGAATATAAAAAAAGAAATCATTACAAACGGCAAAGCGAACAACGGAATTTTGCAGGCGAGACTCTCCTACCCTGCAACTGTCTAACGTGGCTTTTGAAGAAGTACGGCGAGGGACTCCCGAATCGACGTTCACCACCGACTCTTTCTCTTGCTCGTCTCACGGTCACATCTTCAAAATTCTAAAATTAAGACAAAATGAAAACCTCGCTCGCTAGGTGTGGCAACAGTCTGCGAGATAAAATGTGCTGATTATTTTTATTTCTTTATTATTGTAATTCTTATCATTAGTATTTCTGTCAAATAGAACCGTAAAGCGAGTTGACACTGCAATTTCATTCCCAGTGCTTAGTACGAATTTAGTTATGCTCTCGTAAGTCCTGCTGTAAACAAAAGTTACTGAGATTTTAGTTTTCCAATTAGTTTACTTAGCAAGTGTCATTCTTAAAGTTTTGGATATTGCTTAGAATATGCAGAGGATTAAAATTTGAATGTTCAGATTTTTTGTGGTTTTCGAAGAAGTAATAAAACAGTAAAACAGTTTCTACTGCTTATTTATGAAGAACGGAAATTGTTGTAAGAATCGGGCCTATGTAGATGATTCAGAAACAGTTTCTTCATAATGGCCGATACTTGATATGCTATCACCGTACTGTTTGATTTCACAATTGATGGTACCCGGCAAGGAAGCAAATACCTAAGAATGCTCTTCTTCAGTTACAGACGACGCGAATTCCAGCAGCTTTCCATGCAATCAAAGAAAGAAGCACGCTCCGTACAACCAGAGGTAACCTCTGCAATTCTAACTGTTAGACATAGAAAACACTATAGTTTTTTCTGCAACATATTCCACAACCAATGATGAATAAACTATTAGATAATTTTAGGGATTCTTCGCTTGAGACTGGATGAAGATACTATTATGAGAAATTTTGTGGGTGGGCTCTAAATGGTGGGTGTGTAAACCCCGCTGCAGACGACAGTCTTTTGTCCTTTATTTTCACTTCACAGCGTTCGAATGTCTTGCTGTTTTTCTATAAAGAACAAATACGAATGCAAATTCCTGAGCCGACATTCTCTAAAATTTCAATCAGATACAAGACACGCACTAGTGACTCAGGCTAAGCCAGAGAATACGACGGTAAACATTTCATCGAAACTTTTGTTGACAAACAGTCGGGCTTGCATGGACATTACGAAGTATTCGAACGTTGTGAATTGAAAACACAGGACAGAAGACTATCGTCTGCAGCGGGCTATAGCAGGGCAAATATGTTTAAAAATAAGGACTTTCTTTACGCATTGACAAAAACAAAAATGCTTTATAGGAAATAGCAGAATTACATTGTCAGTAATTCGCATACTGTTGAGAAGGCTGGAAACTCTAAGTTACAGAGCACGATAAATATTCTGCCTTTCTGCCAGGTAATTGATTAAAAGTTATATAGCATTTAAATACTATTCGAGAGTGGCCCTAACGCTCCTCTCTGAAGGTCTGGACAAGTTTCACCTGATGAGATTAGCTTAAATTGACTTTGTCGCGATAATCGATGATGCCTGCATAACCTTTAGCCACTTCTAGTTTCTTTAGCATTAACGAGTACTTGACAAGTCCACGAACAAACAAGAATGAACAATATAGATATAAAGACAATAAAAGCAAGAATATAAAATATAGTGAAAACAATAAGAATTTTATGGTATTAAGCGAAGTACCTTTACACACAGCCGATCAAGTTTCACTTAAGCCCAGTTTAAAGAGTACACACAGCATTTTTGTGAAACCAGCTGTACTGTTTGGGAATTTCCGGACGTCCATGGGAAATTACTCCTTTGCACTTAAATTTGGATTTTATTTCGTTTTGGGTGTGCCCATTAGTTACAGAAATAAACCCTACGTTAATCATTATTATTTTACGCTAAGTACGTGTGAATCATTGGAAACGTTGAATAAAAATCCATTCGCATTGCTTGGCTCCACAGTATCACGTAACTCTGAGTAAAATAAAGTAAATCAAAATATAACGTAAAATGATTTACTTAATTCTTGCAGGGGGAAGTTTTCATCACCACATACTGCAACAAATTATTTCGTAAAACAAGAATACAGAGGCGCCCGCGTACTAAATTGCAGATCTATGGCCCTGTTTTAGGGATATATAACAAACAATCATTTAACACAAGACATAACAGTAACAGGATCATACATAGGACTACATTGGTTAGAGCATTATCAGCGTATTAATTTAAAGGCTTCTAACGTAGCACTTAGTGGAGAGAAATTTTTCGCCCAGAGAAGGAGAATAGGGAAAATTTCGAACAAAGAAAGTTACTCTAAGTCAATAAGTCACCCAAGGGAAAATAAAAGCTGTTTTTTGGTCGCGAGTTCTTACCAGAGGTAGCGACTTTATCCACAGCATCAAGTAGGGGAGTCAGGGCGGGATTGTCGGTCTGTGATATTTCGAGGAAAACGCCAACCACAGCAAGACCGTCTCCTCTGGCAACTGCTTGATCCACAGTCAATCCCCTACGGATGTGCACGATGTGGAGCTCTATTGGGTACCTGGTGTTAGAGATAAAACTAGGTGTTACCAAGAGTGCCTCTGTTGTAGAATCTAATCTTATCTGTTTGATCCTTACATTGTATTCACATATTTGATAACTGCACGATCCTATTTTTTTCAGATATTGTATTGCTGAAGATGACCTAAATTTGTGGTCGAAACGTTCAATATGAGATTTTATTCGTTAGTGCTCGTTTTTATATACCTATCTCTTATCAGTTGTAGCACGGCTAGAGATTCCATTGAGGTTTATGTGAATCGTTATACTCAATTTTAGATCATAATCACAAATTTACAGCGTCAAAGATAGAGAAAAGTTAAATATTTGCCGAATCTTGCATAATTGATATGGAATTAAATACCTAAGATACCAACAAACGGGATGAATAAAATACGCCCTATAATACATTCTATGCCAGTATATATAAACTTTATATATACCTACACTTATGTATATATATTATGCATATATTATACATATATTTACTGCCTTATAAATCTACCATTGTACTTGCATTTGCATACATTTAGTTACTATAACGTTGAAAGAAGACAGAGCACTTAAGAACATCTTCAAGTGTCGCAAGGAAATTGTAATTATTAAATTACTAGTATAATTCAGTGTCAAATCGACAAAGCATTACAACTTTGAGTTGAGTAGTTATTAAGACCTTTAAATGAAAAGCCCTTTTAAAATATATCTTTCTCATTAATTTCCACGGGGAAAAAACTTTTTTTGAAATTGGACCTTGAGATTCACCTGGTCCGCAAGAGTTCACATTTTGTTGATGAAAGCCATTACCGGGAGACAATGACTTCTGAATACTACTACTAATTAATTTCCTAGCAGGGCTAAGTTCGCCAGTTTGTTAATTAATTTGTTAAGAGACGGCGCCTAGACTGCACATTCATTGGTTTGTGCTGCAGATAAATCACAGCATAGGGCTCAGAGAATAGCACGGCTGCCGACGAGTTCAGGTTGCCCGAGTAGACGATTGTAGACGGAATACTTGAACGTGGCAGTGGCGTCCCCCTCTTAACAAAACAAAATCCACCCCCATTCTTTACAAAAAATTTTAACCGTCCCAGATCCTGAAGCTTGTAATCTGCTTCTGGGGCGGCCGAAAACTTTGTTAGGGCACAGCAGCTGCAAACGTGTGAAACGCAGGCACTGCATTCTCGTGCATCAAGAGTTCGAATCTCTGACGTGGGAATAGAACGTAAGATATCCTGGCAATGAGCAAGTCAGCTAACTCAACCGTTCAAGTATACTTTTCTCCAGTGGTAATTTTACGGCAATTATCCGAATACATCCAGTGCCTCTCACTGTAGAATAATTGCTAGATATTGAGTCAATGCTGACGATTTCCCTATGCGAGGTTCTTGTGTCGTATTAAGAGCAGCAGCGTGACGTACCTGACTGTGTTGACGGTATGCTCAGATCCACGAGCGTTGATCTCTCCCCAGTGGAAGTGGAACTGCAACACGTCATATTTGCTGTACAGTTTTGCTCCATGGATGTATGGAGTGGAGCCCCACTCATGACTTACAGCCACTGACCGAGAAAAGAGAATCGTTATAACCTTGAGTTCATTTGCTGAATCTATAACATTTTTGCCTATGAAAATTCTGCCCCAGTATGAGTATAATTCCACATGCTCGTGGGAAATAGTTCTTCGTCACACAATATTTTTATCATAGTTTTGTTATTTCAATTATTATTAGAGCCATATATTTCTACAACCATTTCTACTCTATCTTAGTAACTTACAGTATTTACGCTGGGAAGTTGAATGAGTAAACAAAAGCTGAAAAAACTCTTGGATTTACAAATTACCCTGCTGCCACAATTTTCATTCAGTTAAATAAGATGCAAGTCATATGAAACGAAAATAGATGCCCGATATATCAAAGGATGTCCCCAGGAGCTACAGGAATGAAGCCTAATGTGCCTGTAAACTGCAATTAGCAAAGCAATAGTTGAAAAAACTGCGCAGCTTGCACCAATGCATAATTTCGTTCAGTTGCACAAACTACATATCTCTTAAGCCCTGTACTCCCGTTACAACTTTTGTTGCTGCTAGCAGCCTAGAGCCAATTCAGCTAATCCGTTTATGTAGCCGCAACACGGCTTCGACGTACGAAAATTTAACTATATAAAAAATAGTTGAATATCTCACGTACACGCATAGCCCATCATCCAACTGGTGACGATACATGAAGAGGACTTGCTAATTGTATACTTGCTAGTACTCATTATCAATACACTCTGGAAAACATCACTGTGTCGGTGTCAATACTTAACAGTACAGTATGTAAACACTATAGTACAATGAATAGGCCTTTCTCAAGTTCTATCTTATGAGTTTCGTCCAAAATCTCATGATCTTCAGCGCAGCAGTCGTAAATGCTCTCATTACGCCAAAGCTAGAAAGCATAGTTTTATTTGACTACGGATCATTATTATTGACTGCGTAGAAATTGTAAGTTAACCGCAGCGCAGTACTTACAGGTATGGCCGTTGTTTTCAACTGTCTGTTTGGTTGGAGCAACGTTGTATCCTTCGAAAGTCAAGTCTCTTTTGTAGAAGATCACCTCCCACCACTCGTGTTTCATGGTGACTGTCGAGAAGCGGTCGATGTCAATGGGGGACTGTCTGTCACCCCCGCAGTACTGAGCGAAATCAGTGTTCCACTGATCCGGATCTGTAATTTTTTACAGTGATAATTTCTTATATAACTGCTTCAATAATAACAGCAGTTACTTTTTACTAAGGGCAGCAGCGATAGGTTTGACTCGAGTCTTATAATTAATCGTAGTAATAACAGATAGAACTAGAGCACTCTGAGAGCGCATACCTCCGCCATCATATATGTCTTTCAACATTAGTAAAAAACCCTATAAATTTCATAAAGATCCATTCATTATTTTTTGAGTTATTGTGCTAACAAGCATAAAATTAGAAACATTGACAAACGAACGAACAAACGGATCATTACCAAAATTTGTTCATATACTCTTTGTTATATGACAAACAACTCATGTTAATTTTATCAAGTCCATCCATAATTTTTGAGGATAAAAAGAAGCACCAACGTGATCACAAACATGTTATAAACTAGAGCACTCTGAGAGCGCATACCTCCACCAAGTGAGCCAACGGTAGTAAAAATTCAAATTGGCTCTGAAACCATAATTTTCTTTGCATAAACTCCAAAACCTAATATTTGTGCCTTTTTATATTAATAACAGCTTGTTCAATTTTCTTGAAGATCCGTTCATAACTTTTTGAGTTATACTGTTAACAAACGTTATGACAAATATGAGTGAAACATACAAATGAACTAACCGATCTGCACCAAAATTTTATCATTTTCATTTATGTCTTTCAACATTAGTAAAAAAAACCCTATAAATCTCATAAACATCCATTCATTATTTTTTGAGTTATTGTGCTAACAAGTATGAAATTAAAAACAGTGACAAACGAACGAACAAACGAACCATTACCAAAATTTGGTCATCTACAACTCACGTTAATTTCATTAAAATAAATTCATAACTTTTTGAGTTATGGCATCGAGAAAAATGACGCAGACAAACAAACAAACGGATGGACATATCTTCATCAAAAGTTAATCATCTGTTCCTCCTAACATACCTAACAATCCCTGTAAATTTCATCTAAATCGGTTCATAACTTTTTGAGTTATCTTGGTGACAGACAGACAGATAGACTATTTCTTGTTTCATTTTTTCTGTTTGGAACCCGATGAATGACAATTGCAAGTATAACTGTTTTGCATACAGTGGGGAATTTAGACTTCTGATGAAATTTGCTGTTAGAAAGTATTTCAATTTTTGGTCAACTAAATATAACGGGAAGTTATTCATTAAAAAAAATCGCAAAAAATCAGTTTCGAGGTGAAACAGTGCAAATGTTGAGGATATTTCATATGCTCTATTGAGAAAGGTTGTTATTATAGAACTTTTGTATTGGAAGTAAATGTTGCTGAAAAATTTTGTCCCTAGGCTGGTAAAAGTCTCTTTTCTAAAAACAGAGGTTGAAAATTGACTGTTTTCTTTACAAACATTGACGTCTAAAAACGACAGTTTTCTGTTCTGTTCTGTTCAGTGTTCATTGTGAATTTAACATTTGCGTGACATTGATTAAACTAATCAAAAAATACGTGTGCCTGCTGATGATTCCTAAATAAAATGAAAGCATCGTCTAGATAGCGTCGATAGAATGCGGGTTTACAGTTTTCTGGACCATTCTCTAAATACCTAGACTCAAAATCATTAAGAAAAATATTAGCGATAATTGGTGACAAAGCTGACCCTATTCCTAAACCGTCAACTTGTTTGTAAATCCTGCCATTGAATCTAAAATAAGTATCCTGCGAAGCTAGTTCTAAAAGTTTTTTAAATTCTAAACGTGACAATCCAAAAGGTGCTGCTAACTGCTGTTTAAAAACCTTATTCAAAATAATATTTACAGCTTCATCGACGGGAATATTTCCCTACAGAGATTCTATATCAAAAGAGCACATGTAGTATGCATCTGTGTTCTTCATAGACAGTATAGATTTAACAAAATCGGTAGAATTAATTAGAGACTAGATAATCATTTTGTACTAAGGGTTGCAAATACTGAACTAGAGCTTTCCCTCGAGAAAAATGAGGCAGACAAACAAACAAACAAACGGATGGACAAAATTGGACATATCTTAAACAAAAGTTAATCATCTGTTCCTCCTAACATACCTAACAATCCCTGTAAATTTCATCCAAATCAGTTCATAACTAAATTATCTTTGTGACAGACAGACAAATTGACAGACAGACAAACACGACGAAAACATAACCTCCTTGGCGGAGGTAGTAAACACCAATAGAACTAGAGTGTTTCGCCCTGTCAAACGAAAGATGAAAGAAAAAAAATCACAGAGGCCCGTTCGAATAATTGTTTTTTTTTTCGATTTGCGAAAGAAAGTACAAATTGGTGTAATGCTGAAACTCTATGATTATTTTACTTTTAGCATATAATTTACACAATTGTATAGCTTGAAATACTAAACAACTGTTGCCCAAACTTTCATTATATGATTGTATCATGAGCAATGTTATCAGTTCACCTTTTTCTCAACAGCGTTCCAAAGTCTTATTTGGTGCTACTAACATAAAAATTGACTATTCACAAGGACTAGTTCACGCGCTATCAATGTTGCTTATTTTTAAAGAATCAAACTTCCCTCAACTTTCAAAACGAAAACCAAGTAGAGTTAAAAAAAGTTAAAAAAGGGAAAAGCACCAAAATGAAAAATTTACACCAAACAGCAATTGTGAATATTGTTGCTGAAAGTACGAGAATTAGAAAACACGGCGGATTGCAGTGTGTTGTGCAATAGCAAGGCTTTGAAAGAGCTTATTCCGCAAATTAGTACATTAAATTATAAAACAAATTTTAACTTATCTTGTATCATAATTAAATACTGGAGCTACAATGCACGCCTAAGCATGCTCATACAGCACGGCAACAACGTGTTCTAGAGCTTAAAGCATGTTTGCGAAAGCCAGGAGTTTTTGAGCCTGGACGTGATATCAGTTTCTTGATTTTCTTGTTTCTTGATTTTCTCTCAGTGTAGCTGTGTAATTAGCTTTACAGCAGAGCGTCGTTTTCAGGCTAAGCCATTTTTATTAGTAATGATCATCGTTCCTTTGGCTAACGTAAGATATGTCTAGTTGCTTCAGAACATTATGGGAACTTGCTACACTATGGCGATGAAGCCGTGTTGAAAACAAAGTAATAACATTATTATAATTAGTGAAGGGAACCACACGCGATTGCCAACCCCAAATTGGTTCAGGACCACCACCTGCAAAGTCTACAACAAATGAATGGGTCAGCAATACCGGCTGTAGAGCGTAAAGCCTGTTCAACTAATGGGTTAGCACCCCTGAGCGTAAAGCCTGTAACAAATGAAATGGAACTTCTGGTCGTAAGTCCTACAAAACTATGTCATCCTACAAAGAAAAGAGCTGAGCTCCAACAAGATCTTGACCACCTCATGGAATGGAGCGCAACGTGGCAGATGAACTTTAATGTCGACAAATGCTCAG
>LQNS02278174.1:4209011-4241995 GCA_001587735.2 Parhyale hawaiensis
ATCATAGATAGACGTTGGTTACATGGCAGTAATATTGTGGGAGCTGCGGGTGCATTGGGCCTCCTCCACGACCCCCTTGGCCTCCCATTTGCTGGCACTACAGTACACATTTGCACAACAGCTAAAATTTTGTATTTCTTTTTTAATTCAGCAACATAATCCTAATCATAAATTATAGTTGGAGGGCTAATACGAGAAGTAAAGTTACGATTCCATTATATCTACGGACGTAACTAGCTGCACAAGTTATATTAGCCCTCCAATTATGCATCACTCGAAGGATACAACACTTTTGATCATATATATTTTATTTAGATTAGTATAAGGAAATGACAAATTCTAAGCCGTGACAACGGTACTGCTTTACGAATTGTACATTTTGAGTTTGCGTAAATGTTACAATGTTTGCTATGAACCCACGCCCAGTACCATATTACTTATTGTTCCTGCCTCTGTAACTTGGTGACTAATTCAATCCATCATCAAAAGGCTGCCAATAGGTTTGCTCACGGTTGCCATGTTGCGCTGGGACCACACTATGCAGTCGTAATGACAACTTGATTACAGAACAAGAAGCTCGCCCACCGTTCATCTTACCGTATCTATGCTACCGACTCTTATTGTATTAGTGCGTTCGACTAAAAGCCGAATTTATGCCTCAGAGGCTTTACTTGTCAGGAATTTTAGACAGAATCTTTGGCCTTTTAATTTTGCATCGTGTTACTAGTGTTAGACGCAGCCCGATTACGTTTAGCAGGCTGATAGCTCGATTTTATCGAGCAAGATTGAATTTTCGCAAAGTGTGCAGCACAACCGATTAAAAGCCAACGCCTGACACTCAATCCAGCATGTCGAAGCCAACGCACCTGCCTCAGATTTCGGACAAGTCTAGCCTCGATGGCTTAATTTTGGCTCACAATCGAACGCACCTCCAGTATTGGGACGAGGTGAAAACTGCACTTGGGCTAATCATGTTGTACTTGAAATTCTATTGTGTGACTTCGGCATTACGAATGCGGGCGGCCCCAGTCAATTGCGGGTAATTTGAAATTCTCATCAGCATGAGCTCACGCCACATTGTTTTGGTTTCATTTGTAACCATTCCGTGTCTGAACATTTATTTGTGATCTTCTAAACAAAAGTTTGTGTCTATTAAAGAATTTAAAGAATTTCCAGAGCGTCAGCCGTCTAGTTTGTTTGCTAAGCGAGTGTCATAAGTAAAATTTCGGGTATCTCTTCAGATTTGAAGTGCAACATCACTACCCAGAAATTTGAGTAGTTTCCTGCTGTGCAAACGACCATAACGGGACATTCAGGCTCTGAGTATATAGAGCGTATGGGCGTCAAAACACTGTCGTGAGAATCAGGCTTAACTTGTCAATTTTCTAGAGACGCAACCTCAATGACAGGATACTTGAACCGAATACAAAATCTAAACTAGAGCACTCTGAGAGCGCATACCTCCGCCAAGCGAGGCAACGATAGCAAAAAATTCAAATTAGCTCTGAAACCATAATTTTCTTTGTATAAACTCCAAAATCTAATCATTTGTGCCTCTTGATAGTAATAACAGCATGAGCAATTTTCTTGAAGATCCGTTCATAACTTTTTGAGTTATATTGCTAACAAACGTTATGACAAACATGAGTCAAACATACAAACGAACAAACCGATCTGCACGAAAATTTGATCATTTATGTCTTTTAACATTGCTAACAACCCCTATAAATTTCATAAAGATCTATTCATTATTTTTTGAGTTATTGTGCTAACAAACATGAAATTAAAAACAGTGACAAATGAACGGAGGAACAAACGGATCATTACCAAAATTTGGTCATTTACTCTTTGTTATATACCTAACAACTCATATTAATTTCATAAAAATTCATTAATAACTTTTTGAGTTATGACATTGAGAAAAATGAGGCAGACAAAGAAACTAACAAACGAACGAATGGACATATCTTCACCAAAAGTTAATCATCTGTTCCTCCTAACATACCTAACAATCGCTGTAAGTTTCATCCAAATCGGTTCATAAATTTTGGAATTATCTTAGTGACAGACAAATAGGGAGACAAGCACGACGAAAACATAACCTCCTTCGCGGAGGTTATTATAATTTTAGCATTAAAAGTGTCATGCAAACATGCAGCTCTGCAGATGCTTTACCAGTGCAAAAATTTTTATTAGTGGGTATAACGCGCATCCAGTAATGCTTTAGATAAAATGTTATCTATATCAAAAAACTTGCCAGGGACTACTCAAAGTACTCCTTGATACATACAATAGCGTAAACTGGAATGCATAGCGTGTCAGTTCAGTTTAATAACTGTTTTTATACTAGTTCAGTTTCATGCTCTGTGGAACGCCAGTTGCAGGAGCTTCAAACATTTAATAATAAAACTTGTCGAGAAAAATAGAACGCTTGGGCAAAAAAATAACCTTTCCAACGAGACACCTGGATGTCCTTTGTACTGAGCCAGGAAGTAGCATACTGCTGTTCAAGGAAAGTGTATATTGATCTGCTCCAATTATCAGTCGCCCCAATCTCACATATGTGTGGCTGTCGTGGTCTGTACATATCACAACCTTACAATGGAATCCACAAGGGTGAAATCGATTTCATCATTATTAAATATTAGGGAAAATGGCTTCCTGTCTTCAGGTGTGCCGTTCATTTCTCTGATACACTGGAAGGCTAATGGCGATCGATTATTCGGCCCGTGGTCTATAGGAACGATTATTTGATAAGAAAAATAAATCATGTATGAATTAATATCATAAGTATTCAATTTAATCGCTACAGCAAGGTGACTCAGTGACAAACTGTCTATTTTGTGCGTCTTTTTTACCGAACTGTACTTACCGAACTACAGCTACAGTTAAGTCCAGGAAGGTATGGGACGAATAAAACGGTAATTTTGAGAAATACAACTTAGTCTGGTAAACTTCAGATCCATATTGGGAGAATTTTGAAGCCATACTTAGCAAGCGAGTACTTAACGTTCAGTCATTCTTTATAAACAAATTATTATATACAGTATATGTAATTTGCATAGTTATGTACAAAGAAAACCGTCGCTTTCGGTGTTTCCGTACGTCTGTACATAGTGCAGTAATTGAACTGAATGGAATGGACTACAGTCGAAAATCAAAGGAACGTTTGTATAATTGAAAATTACATTTAAAGCTTTCATCAATCGGTATCATAGTTACCATCAGCCATGTTATACCTTCAACTTTTGCTTAAAATTTCAATGATTTATTTTTCAACTTCGAGCCTCCCGCCTGATGAGCTGAGGTACAGCGAAACGCGTCGTGGGTAACAAAATTCTACTAACTGTCTTGCTTCTCATCAAATTCTTCAAAGAGAGAGAGTATGTACAGTATATTCTTTGTGTGTAGTAGTATACTATCTTTGACCATATGTTGTAAGCCCAGAAAATTCCCTTATGGTAAAAGGGGATCGTAGGTATCAGCTTGTATGAAGTGGAGGAGGAAAACGCTATGTATTATAATTTAGGCACCAGACTCTAACTACAGCATAAAGCTGCAGGAGTTTTCAAAGTTCGTAAAATTTACAAACTGAATCATCTGAAGTTTGATTAAATTTTACATGCATTTGTTGAGAGCGTTTGGTGGATTCGAGCGATCGATCGATCGCACTGCGCGTTTGGTGGATCGTNAAAAAAAACAGTCCTTGCCTCTCCTAACCTACCCGACATTAAACCCGAATATAGTCCAACTTACCCGAAATTACTGCCTAATACCTACAACATCCACCAAACACGCAGCGCGATCGATCGATCGCGCAAATCCCCCAAACGCGCACATCACATTCACCATGATAAATGAATCGTTAGTCTTGGAAACACATTTCGTTTAATTGTTGAAAATGTTCTTGAATAATGCTAATATCCACACAGCCTATTTACGTACCATAAAAAATCATCGAAGCCCATCGTCCGAACAAATAAAATAATAATAATATTTTCGTAAGAACTCAGTTACATTGCAGAGGTAAGTTAATATTTACATAAATTCAATGCCTGTTCGCACGATAGTCAAAAAACTGTCCTCTTCTTCGTGTTTGAATGCTAACCGTGTCTTCTAACTGAACACAAAAAATCTCAAAGATCTCTCAGTGCTAACTCTCCCTAAATTTGACGATATATTCGCAGCTTTACTAATGATACTTATTGAACATACTAGCAGTACAGCTAACTATTAAGTAGATACAGTTTTTGTTCGGCACACAACTGTGTTTACGATCGAGGGTTCAGCACAACATACAGGCACTTGGTTAGAGTTCATATTTTGATCATCTTATGAACCCGCCTTTAGTTTAGCATATTGTACCATTTATTACTATTATTGAGCTACAAGAGTGATAATAACGAAACTAATTAAGCAGAAGAAGCAAATAGCTGCATTGTTCAGTATTGTCCGGGCAGGCTTGTGTTGTGAAATTTTTGTTAAGTTTCAGTAATCTCTTTTTCGGACACTTCTAATCTCTTTTTCTGACTCTTCTAATCTTTTTTTCTGACACTTCTAATCTATTTCCTGACATTTCTAATCTCTTGTTCTGATACTTACTATTTTTTTCTGACACTTACTGATCTCTCTTTCTGGCACTTTTTAACCATTTTATATTGCGCAACTCATTGGGTTTTAGGGATCAAAAACACGTCGATATTCGTTTCAAAGCTAAAATACTCACGACGTCAAAAATAAAATAAATTATAGTGTATCACGAGAACTTTACGATATCGCGTTAATTTCTTTTCTATATTCAACGACCAAAGTATTTCAACATTCAAATGAATATCGATGTGTTTTCTGTAATAACCTATCATGCCGGCTCCTCTGCTTTATCATTCTTCGTTACCAGCAAGTTGCTCCGATCGTCAGCAGTGCGGTACAAGACTGACTCAACCTGTTAACATGTTTGCTGCTTGTCCACCGAACCACCATGCGCCGCTCATCGCGTCGCTTCACCTTGACCTTACTCTTCACTTGGTTACCTTGATGAAGAAGTTCCTCAACGCACAATGCCCAACTTCGTATGTCGGCAACACCTTTGCTTGCATGCAGTAGAGGAGGAAAAAGGCTATATATAATACAGGCATAGGAATTTTTATTAGCCGTTGTCCACAAGAGAAGAAGGTTCAAATGTAGGTAACCGATGAGACTCGATCAGAGACATCTCTTGCTGTACTGCTCGCTGCTACCGGTTCGGTCTCTGATCGAACACGATTTACAAGTGGATGCAAATACATCCATCATGCTTAGAATTATATACAGACTTCTCAGACGGAAACGTAAACAACGGGCCAGGTTGAATGAGATGTACAGAAAGTATACAGTACTTACTTGCAGGAGATATTAAACATATTGTCATAACTCTGGAATGGCTAATTGGTCAGAGTGGCCGCTACTTATATATGTAAAATATATGTTAAGTATTACTGTTCCCAAGCTAAGGCTAAGTCCTTATTACTTAATGTAATTGCCAAAATTTACAGAACTGAGCACTTGTGATCTAGTAAAAGATTAAAAAAAGGCTGGCACTTGTTTACTCCTAGCGGCCATTTCTACTTCAATAGAGTTTAACCGGCAAGCCTCCAACCTCTTCAAGAAATAAATAAAATTTGAAAATTTAATAAAATTCTACCCGAGCATCAAAAACGTATTGATTAATTGTGGTAAAATGTCTTAATAACTTTCTTGGGTGTGGGAAAGTTAATCAAAAGGACGATCATGTCTTGTCTCATAAGATGCAGTGCAGTGGTGTCGACGGGGCCAATAGTGTTCTGTAGGGTCGCCAGACTTGACACTGGCAGCTGTAGCACTGTTTGCTTGACTGAAACAAAAATAGTACTGCGTAAAGGGCACTGCCAAAGGGTACTGTCATAGGGCACTGCCATAGGGCACTGTCATAGGGCACTGCCATAGGGCACTGCCATAGGGCACTGCCATAGGGCACTGTCATAGGGCACTGCCATAGGGCACTGCCATAGGGCACTGCCATAGGGCACTGCCATAGGGCACTGCCATAGGGCACTGCCAAAGGGTACTGCCAAAGAGTGCTGTCCTAATGGCAGCTAACGCGTGCCCCGCATGCGACGAAGCGATGTGAGCGGTCGCCTTCCAAAGCCTCACAGCCGAGCAACCGTTCCATAGTTTGGCGCCTTCACGGCGCACACGCTCAACCGACTGTAGGGTAATAGTAATAATAGTATTCAGAATCGATAACCTTTACTGTGGGCACGTGCTGAAACTTTAGACAGAAGCTTAGGATCTGTTACTTTGAAGCGAGTTTCAAGTTTCAGAAACAACGTGATGACGTACGCTGAGTCTGGTCGAAACTCTGTTTTAGGAGGCAAAATTGAAATTGTGGACGTCTCAATGGTAACCGATTGAGGGTCAGTGCCGAAAACTCAGTTAAACCTGCTCAAAGTTTCGAATAAAGTCAGTCTCGAACAACAAAAAAAGCAAACGTAACGGGTGGACTCAAGAGAAATTAGCATGAAAAAGTGACGTCATCATCGACAAATCTATGGCTGAGCAGCCTAGGACTATCTTAACTAATTTAACCAGAAACATCGTCTTAAATTGCGAAAGTCATCTCTAGCGTATAAATAAATTGAGAGAATATACACTAATTTAGCGACTATCTATAGAAAATTGCAGTACATGCTGGCGGAAACTTTCACAGCTCTAGCGCCGAATTTGGTCTCTTTTGGCGACCTGATATAACTACTTTTTTCTTGATTAAAGCCTTATTTACATTTCATATTCAGTTCACAGTGCTCTTCACAGAACATATATATACCTTACCAACAAATATAAGCAGTATTATAGTCAATTCTGTACGCGAGAGAAACCTCAGTAACAGTTAGTCTGTTGCACGAACTTTCTGTACTTGACGACAACATTTTACAGTATTTTGCAGCTCAAGTACCTGGCCAGTCATGAGCGGGAGATTGAATGAACTAAATCGAAAAAAATACGGTGATAAGTTTAAGAAAACAACCTACGAAGGCCTGAGGTCCCACACTCAAATACTTCGATTTGTCGATATGATGCAAACTTGCTACGTGCGGTCACGACTAAGTTTTATTTTAGTAAAATTGAGTCCTCCCGTTGTATTCTTTGCTTCCTGGTCTCGAAGGTCCAATTGCAGCTCCCAATCGAACATGTGAACATGTGTATATTATTATTATATTAAATCACACCAGGCTGGCGACGTAAGAACGGAGAAACTCCATGAGGTTAACAAACCCCCACGCAACCAGCCCAGCGGGTGGAGAAAACAAAAGAATGAAAAAAGAAGATCCGAGATCAAAGAATAGCTTTATGTACAGATCGTTTAAAGCTGCCAATACCAGCACCAGCAAAGACAGAGCCATCAAGACCATTCCAAACATCCACACACAATGAAAAAACGAACGAGAGTACTGGCCCGTACGGCATCGTAACGGTTCCAAGGCAAACTCACGAAGAACACCAGTCCGCCGAGAATACCTCACCCGAACAAATGGATCTCTATGTAGAAAGCGAGTAAGTATTAGCCGTCATGCAGAGGTAGTTGCCTGGTCTTCCTGGATCTATTACGGCGGGTACACACGCCTATCAAAAGAGCAAGTTTCCTCAAGTAATCGTCCGAATGAAATGCAGAGCCCTCGTAAACACAGCTTTGAGTTTACCAAAACAGGCGTTAAATTGTTAACCGTCAGCTCAGTGTGCTCAGTAGCAGTTAGTTAAGTTTCGGACAGCTCTTCAGACTTAAAGGAAAGTGTAACTAAAATTCTTTGTAAGTTTGTGATATTGAAATGGACGCAGCAACGCATTCGGACGCGGCGATGAGGAAACTCGTTGTTTTGGTTTAGTGTCTGTTTAAATACGAGAAAAGTTGACAGATGGTACTTGTTAAGCAAATTAACCTTACAGTAAAAATTTTAACAAATACTTTAGTATGCGCACTATTCTGCTTGTTATCAAACATGAAGTTAGAGCGAAATATAGAATGTGAACCGGCCTTGAGACACTGTAGTATGTACGGTACTTCGAGAAATTGGCGCTTCTTGAGAGCCACTCATTTCCCTGTTCGCGCTGCACAGTGTTCGCATCTCTTGGTGAAAAGAAAATTTCCATCACCATTTTACGAGACTATAAGGAAGAAAGTGACATAACCTAAATAAAAACAACCATTTTACAGTGTGTTATAGAAAACAATGCAGGGAACTTTGCAGTTTGCTCAGAATTATAGTTTGTTTAGCATGCATCTCATAATTCAATGCTATTGGCCTGCCACCGATGATATGAATCCGTATATCAACAAAAAGGGGATCAGGAGAGCACAGCGCAAGAAACTGAATTTATTTTTGCGTTTCTCATATTTTCGTTCATTTCTGTAAATGCAAATCTATGCAATATACCGACGTAACTGTGTGTTAAGCTGCATTCATACTGGTTCTCATGCAAGGTCACAGAGTCCTGGAGGCCTCGGCCGAGACCATGGAGACGAGTCCTGTCTCGACGGTCTCGCCTTTAGCTCATGGTGAGCTTGACAAAGCAGGGGTTGGGCCACTATGGGATTCTTTGTTAATATCTTAACATTGTAACTTTACCTTGAAAATTTTGAGAAGCTCTCAAAAAACTTCTGATACCTTTTGTGTTTGGTGTAGCATATGCCACCTGCAACCTATATGTACTCAAATCACTATTTTACTAAATATATCGGAAAACTTATATTAAAACCAATAAGTCACTATGAGCAATATGGAACCCGATTGATACCGGTTCGTTACCCGCTTACTTAATAGTGGGAACTACCGGCAGTAAAATTAGGGAAGGATATTGGGTTAATTGGATATTAATAATAACACAGTATATTAATTGAGAACCACTATCGAATTAGCCTCTCATTTACTTGAGATCACTTTTCAACTCTATTACCGTTACTTCTCAGTATTGAAGTTTGTGAAAAG
Source organism: Parhyale hawaiensis (assembly GCA_001587735.2). Lineage (NCBI taxonomy): Eukaryota > Metazoa > Arthropoda > Malacostraca > Amphipoda > Hyalidae > Parhyale > Parhyale hawaiensis. The sequence goes on from LQNS02278174.1 coordinate 4,218,011, forward strand.
AGCTCACTGACTTCAATCGAGTCATCTTGCACAAGGGAACAGTGACTTTTTTCATAGTTGTCTTCCCCACTCATTCAGTGCTTAGAACAAGCGATTAAAATGCATGATATTCTACAGCGTCGATTTCACTTGTTCTCCTCACATTTTCCCACGACCCAATGAGGAGGGCAGCTGGCAAAATCATGGGGAACTAGAACACCCAAGAGCGTAAGACCATCACCCGCGGTGGGGGACAAATTTAACTCCGTCATTTTCATAGCCAGCTAACTCTAGAGTTTTGGCATTTTTCACATCAAGGTCAACCCACCTGATTCCCAGCAAAGAAAAAATATTAACATTGCTCAACTTCTACTCCCTCTTTTTGGGTGGACAGACAATTATACAAATATTTATACTTACATCGTCTACGAAAACATTATCCCATCTATCACTTTGTCGCAAGTGAGAAAAATTCTAAGGAGTGTCGTCCTACGTGTTTGGCCAAGCTCTGCATAAGACTCAGTGTGAACTGGGCTTTGGCTGTAGTCTATACATTCAGAAAAAGTCTGTAAGAACACGATTTGATCTCCTCATAGCAGTTAAAAGAATATAGAATGCAACATTTTCACTGTTCTGCTCTCATTAGCGATAAAAAAGTGTTACGTCATTTGCTTCTGAAGCGAGACAGGGCCACTAACCTATTTAGATTTCACTGTAAGTAACCACTACTTGTATTTATCCTGCATATCGTAAGTCTTATGTTTGACTAGTAATAAGAGCATTGCAACCACCACTGAACGACGATACTCACCTAGTTTAGCCATGGTTGGCATTCACGTCAGTATACTGCAATAAATCTAACTCCGTTCTATAGGTCAGTACAACGGCATGGCTAGGTCCACGGCAACGGCATGGCTAGGTCCATGGCTAGGTTCACGGCTAGGTCCACGGCTAGGTCCACGGCTAGGTCCACGGCTAGGTCCATGGCTAGGTCCACGGCTAGGTCCACGGCTAGGTCCATGGCTAGGTCCACAGCAACGGCATGGCTAGGTCCACACATTTGTCGCCCGGAAAGTTTGTGCCAATTTTATAACGGAAAGAGTAAGGGTCAATAATATAAACTATTTGATTTTTAATCCCCCAAATATGAACTACTTTTTGCACTATGAGTCTCTGCAAATACGTGAATAAGAGTAACGCTAAAAGAGCAATATCTGGTGCATGTATAGAGGCAGGGGTAGCATATCCCAGCTAAGGTGGAGCAATATTTATCTGGTTTCCAAAGAAATGAGACGTCGTGCGTTATCCTTATGGAAAACAACGCCATTGCTGGACATTTTTTTAGTTGCTGCTTATAACTCATCCACTTGTGAGCAGTATTTCTCAGAATTAATAGTCTGGTTACTTGGAATAAGCTCATAGAATTATGGCTCAAAATTCCTTTTCAATCACACCACACACTAAGAAAAACTTTCTTAGGGCGAAGGGAAATTCATGACGCTTACTTCAGGGTCGTTTACTCTGAACACTCCGGTAAACATTTCATGTCTCAACTCCTATCACAATACGCTTTTTAAAAAGGTGCGTTTTTATTCCCGGTATAATGCAAATCAGGGGTGGAAATGCGATCCCAAAGGTTATTCTCAAGTCATATATCACGCAAACACCGACACGATTTGCGAACCCAAACTTTACCAAGGGCTCCTGAACGACGGATTTTGATAGTTTGAGGCTATCTGACAATTTTAAGGTTGTGCATTGCGGGGTATTCTCCATTAATGGCTTGATTTAGTCATCATTATCTTCAGAGGATAGTCTGCCTGATAACTTTAGGCTTTTGGGTGCTCGTGATGCTTTTTTCTTTCTGGAAAAAGAAAAGCATTAGGAGCCGCAAATAGATTTTTATCTTCAATTTTAAATGGTTACAGAATTGGCACAGGTTATAATATAGGATATCAAACTTTCCCAAACGAAAAGATAGCTACAAATGTTCTTTAAATGATGGTGTAGTCAAATCCTATTTTGTCAACTGAATCATGTTCTACTTGAGCGCCTCGTGGCGTAAGATCTTTACCCGAGGTGGGACAAATTTCATCGCTGTCACTTTTGATGGCCAGAAAGGAGCTGTTGTGACCCTAGAGTTTTGGCATTTGTCACATTTAGGTCAACCCATCAGACTCCCGTGCAAAAAATTACGAATATAGCTCATTTCCTTTTCCCTCTTTCTTGGTGAACAGACAAACAACTATACAAATACACATATACTTAAATCTTCAGCAAAAACACTATGACCTCTCCTCACTTCGCTTGCGGGTGATAAAAATAAGTCGAAGATGAACCACTCAAAAACCAATCCGCACTTTCGTAGGTATTACACAGGCAACGCATGTGTTTCACCAAACGTTTACTGTGTTTGGTACCAGTGCAAAATCACGCTCATTAAAAAAATATTTATATTTTTAAACTTGAAAATTATACTACAAATTAAGAGCCATACATTAACACTGAGAGGTAACTATGCAACTATTCAAGATACTTGAGGCTACTACGCTGCACTGCTGGAGGAATAGCTTAATTCTATTAAAATAGATCTTGGCATACATTTTTCGAAGATAAGCATTACTTATAAGGTGATCTTCAACGGCCGTCGTTAATAGTGGCCACTGCAAGCACCTGTTGCCCGGCCGGTCAAAAAAATAAAAAGGACGTAATCAGATTTTCTACGGCCGTCCACTTTTGTTCTCTTGTGCCTAGATTACTCGAGGCTGTAAGTGCTCATATCTGCCCACTTGCTATCACATATTCAAAATTTTGACAGTATCCTAGAGCGGAATGAAAGCTATGCTGTATTGGGGACAGTGTGGGGCTCTACTTGTGTGTCCGCACCCAGCGAGCAATGTCTGTTCGAGGTTCACTACCTCTTAGCACCTAAGTTGTGCTGTGCTGGAGGTGTTGTGTTTCCACGAGTACTTTAGTTTTGCTTCTGCCATACCCTGTGGAAGAATAAGCTTCTACTTCCCTTCTATATTTTGCTACTTTACTATATAAAAAAGAACGCTTCTATTCTTTCTCCATACACAACATAAGAGCCATGTGCTGAGCAATATGGAACACGTCGCTGCTTGAAGTATCTATTCAGTCCTCCAAGGATGTGCTTCAGTATTCCCAGGGCGCTGGTGTGCCAAGGACAGGGTACACACGCAATGTATTCATGTTCTGTAGCTAACTAAAACATTGCCGGGTTCGTTACTGACGAGCAAATATGGCGAAAAATTGTCAGATAATCAATGCAGCTTAAGAAGACCGTGACGTCTCCCAGAGCCAAGGATTTCCTGAATTATAAATATGGCGGAGGGGGCAGCAGGTTGTTGACGGTTTGCAGCCAGTAATGAGAAGTAACCTTGCTAGCATTGAGACAATATTATTTTGTGCTCAGATTTTACAGGCGCGTGACAAAGGGCCTATGCTCGATTGGGAGCTTGAAAGCATGTACACTGGGGCCGCGAAATTATACCTTCGAGGCATAACTTGTCTGAGACTTGAGCTTACTTAGGTCCGTTACTCGAGTATCAAATGCTGGCTCTTAATCGATTACTTGCTAGACTTCCTAGAACACGAACTTATTCCATTAAATATAGTTTACAGTCAGCTCCACAAAATCTAAAACTTGCAAGGCCAATTATCGTGAAGAAGCCAAAGTTCCGTTTTACATTTCCGGTTTAGTGAGGTCAAGCTGGCTTGGATCGGCATTGATGACCCAATCGAACGCATTCAGAATTAAGCCTTCGACGCTTGACTTTATCGAAACTTCAGGCAGGTGTGCTGGCTTCGACCCCATAAGTTGAGTTTCGACTATTGACCCTTAAGCTCCCTAAAACAGATTTCTTGTGCGGCTCAACATATTCGCGTTGTTGCTTACACTTGCAACAGGTTTAAAGGGATAAATCCAAAGTTTTGTTTGAAATATCAGACAAATTAAACCTAGAAGATTGAATTATGGCACCCAATCGACCATGAACAAATTTTACTTGGTTGCATAGGGGGCGTTAAATTGGGTCGTAAAAAGTCGATCTTAAGGCATATTCTATAGGGGGCCCAAATTAAGCTTTAGATATATACTTGACAAAAGTCTCCTGAAGTACAGGCCTGGGTTCGTACGTTACGTAGATGGTCCGATCGGTGGAGTTCCTGGGCGAATTAGTATTAGACGTAGTCTGATATTTTTGGTATCAACGATGTACAGTATACTCCGTTGTTATTAAGATAGAAACTCAACTTATCGTAATTTGTAACCTTTAATTAGTAGAAACAAAGTTTTCTATGCAGATGTGTCCGAAACTTGCAGAGTAGATACCAAAAATATCAGGCTGCGTCTAATTTGTCCAGAGACTGTACCGATCGGACCATCTTTGTGGTGTACCCACCCAGTAGCCCAGTCAAAATGATGATGAACCCAAGAGTAATTGCAATAGAAATGAAACCTTGTTTTTGAGCATCTAATAGGCTATTAAAAAATTCATTAAAAATCAAGTAAAATTGAACAAGTGGAACATAGAAAATTTTGGTCCATTAGTTTATCTAAATATTCTAATAGGAGGACTATCCACCGTTTTCAGTTTTTTATTATTTGCAGTCTGACTGTCCTGAAACTTGCGCCTTTTAGGTAAAATTAAAAATGCAATAAATTTCATTCCAGGACTTTTCCCGTTTTCTTCTTCGTTTCCTTTGTACGGCCGATCTTTCGGGTAAACTGAGGTAATGCTGCCATTTTCTAAAATCTTAAGGTTATTTCTGTATTACAGTTATAAAACAGAATATTGGCCCGTGGACAGAAGTGATACACATAAAGAATGGAAAGAAGAGATACACAACTGGATTTTGAAATTTTATACACCACAGTAATAGTTTAATACATGAATGAAGTGGGAAAATCACAAGTTGTTCTTACGTTGATAAAGCCCAAACAGTGCACATGTCATCGATTTATGGCTCATATTCATCAGAATCTGAGTCCATTGCAGCACTTTTGTTTGAGCAAACTGCCCTACAGTTTACGCGTGCCAATGTGCAAGGAGGTTCCCGATTACGGCATCCTCATCGTTGGTCACTGCACCCTATCTTACAGGCCTGTACTTAACTTAGGAGGCCTTGGTTAAGCATCCTAAGCTTAATTTCAGTGACCGATCGAACGTGTCTTACGGCATGTTTGACTAGGCACCGAACTGAAGCCTTCGAGGCTGGACTTCTCCGAAACTTGAGGCAGAAACCTTGGCGTTATCACTAGGCATGGGGTTGCAAGTGTTGGGGGCTACGTTGGGAGAGCTTAAAACTCCGTTTTACGGAGCAAGATTAAGCTTTTGAAAGTCTTAGGAGGAACGGATTAGGAGCCAATGACTGAAATTCAATTCAACGGCTTGGTCGAAGCCAGCGCACTGCCTCAAGTCCCAAGCAAGTCAAGTCTGGAAAGCTTAATTTTGCTGCCCACTCGAAACAGCCCATATAATGGTAAAATTATGTATAATGTCAACTATTTGTAAGAGTGCGCATTATCCTTATTACTAATTATTCTCAGATAATTTCTTAGTGCGCTTTCTCAGTCGTCCTACGTTCGTCCAATTCTTTAGCATCGCTTGTGGCGCTCGACGTTTTTAATAAGGCCAACCAGACATTTAGATAGTTTACGCTACAGGAAAATAGGAAAAGGGGTCAGGTTCAAATTTTAGCTGCTACTTCTAGGCAGGTCTTGGGTAGAAGATTCACTGCCTGACTTGGGACATTTTTCAGCCTTTCTATGCAAGATATGGTTCCGAAAACATCATAATTGAAGAGTCTTCTTTTCTGTTGAAATTGTACAGGTTTCTTTATTATTAGAAAAGGACAATTATGATGATACGTGTCTGCGATATCACTAAAGAACATTACTGCTGTTCTGTGGAATTTGAACAGCTTTCAGCTGCAGATGATAGAGTGTTTTACCCTGTCAGGCATAAGCTATGTCGCATATTTTCTTAGAAGAGTTTCATCTTAGCATTCGAAAAACTCAGTCTTGATTGGGAGTTTTCGTTCCTTCCGTGCGTAATCCATCTTACCAATGCTTTCTTTAGCTGAATCTCTTAGATGTAGCTGAAACTTCACTCTGAGTTGACGCTTGTTTATATTGAATTTACATTGCAGCCAAATTTCAACGCTTGAGGTTCAACTATCGGTTGGTATCCAGTATATGGTAGGGCATTTCCGGGGAATTCTTTTCACTGGACTATATTTTCTTGGTGCTGCTCAACGTTTGCCCAGTTCGAAGCTGATATTCGCTCCTTATCTTGTAGGGGGATATCTTGCTCTCACAAAACTCATGGCAGTAGAACTTGCGTTTCATTAATGGAAGATTACTCCTGCGGGGATGATTTTACAGCAAAATCTGTACTAGGAACCCGAACAATAAAAAGCCTTATCATAAAATTAATGCCGTCATGTTTGACAGCGGGACCCTCTGACTGGCGTTATTTACGGGACAGGTTAGGTTAGAAGAGCTGCGCTAAGTTATATGAGTTATAATAGCGTAGTTTAGGATTGCTAGATTTTACAAAGTGAGAACATTAACTAATCGTGGAATTCTGACGGGCCTCCCACGGGTTACGTTAGCTTCGACAATATCATTATTATATTAGGGTTGACAGACATTGTTGAGTTGGAAAGAGTTTATCAGGGTTAAGTGACGGGCGTTAACTTAGATGTGTTGCGTTACGTTAGAAGAGCTGCATTAGGTTAAACTCGGGTAACTTGCAATAGCGTAACGTGGGCGTGGCGTGGTCTCGTTTATTTTGGAAGGTAGAGCCTTTATTCAACCGTGGAATTTCCACGGGTCCCGCTATAGTAACGTGATAATTGATTTGGGGAAAATATAGAAAAACTCATTAAAAAGCTGCGATTACAAAAAAAGCGGTGTCGACCTGAATTTATCGCTAATTTCTTCAAGTTTTCTGCACACCGATCGCGGCAGTCTGATTTGTTTGGTGGGTGCTAGTCCCATTCTACTATCCGATTCAAAAATATGAATCTGATTAATCAGTTAAGCGAGCGAACTTTTCAATGGAAATGCTCATATGTCAACTTAGATATATGAATTTTGTTATAATATAAAATTGGGCTCGTCACATACATTGACGATATATAGGATTTGTAATAGTACTAGCTGTTGAAACAACTGCTGTACCAGTAGTCCACCACCCATATGCAGCCTACTTCACACAAACGAACACGTTTCACCTTCACTCATCGTTGATTTATATATTTGTTTACAACCTCAGAGCGATCTCACTGGCCTGTTCCGAATGTTAAATGATATATTTATGGTATTCACGGCTGCTGAGAAAACAACAGCTACTTACGTATTGGCAACAATAATCTCAGAGCGGGAAACATTTGGTTTAATGATCTTAAGTTACCTTGATTGCCTTGGCAGCGCAAGCAAGGTCAGTCGATAAATTCTTGTTCCAACGCCTCGTTTATCGGAAGCTACGCACAGCGCAGGCCCTGGGCTGCAATCTTAACAAGATGTTCTGTCTCCCATGATATATATGTCTCTTCTGTCCGTTGCTTACCTTTACATATAANCTGTAAATAATTTTTGACGAACCTAAAGATCTTCTAAATTTTTGTAAAAACTTGTTTATTATCAATAGACAGTATGATTTAATTGAATATTGTAAAAGTAGTAAGAACTGAATACTTGCGCACACATGTGCAATAATCCGGATTTTTTTTTTTTTTCGTCATAATTTCAGATACTTAAACATCAATAGAAATGTTGAATTGCGGAACTAACTGTCCAGCTGCCGCGCCATTACGGGGTTTTTATCAACACCTTCTACATCTATAGACGAACTTACACATTAACGCCTGCCTACATACACGTAAGTCTTATCAAGATTTTTGCCCATCCAATATTTGAAATGTTTATAGCATCGTTCTTAACACAAAATGCGTGTACTCACAAAAAATAATTTGCATTTTAGCAGTCAAATCAGTTTCCTGGGCAAATATCGCTAGCTAATCATCGAAATAGCTTCTAATGTGCAGAAATGAAACTCAGAAAACAATGCACTTGTCCGCTGTTTCTACGGCATAGTAAGATATTCATACGATTGGATGAGCAAACGGGTTCAGAAGACTAACTTGAAAACCGGTCCTTCGCCTTCTAAACGTGCGCGCTCACACTGATGGACGTTGCACGCGCAAATTGATGGACGTTGCACGTTCAATACGGGAGAAAACCGCACAAGTTTGACTGATGAAGTATGCATGTTCGTGTTTGCAATACAAATAGGTATAAATACAAATAGGTAAATACTGATTTTTCCTTTATTTTCTTCACAAATCTTGAACAAATTGATTGCAAACTGTAATTTTCTGTCCCCACTCTTGGCTCAGAATTGGTGCGGTCTTGTAAAGAATTAGAACAGCCGACGATTTTCCAAACGTACGAAAGCCGCCATGCTTGCTTTACAAGATCAATTTTTTTCAGTGTACTGATATCACTTCACTTCCATCTGTTACTTAAGCTAGAACTAGTCTAGAAAGAGATTGATCCACTGGGAATCAGTTCATAAGAGGATGAGTCATGAATGTGCCTATCAATAGGGTACCGCACCCAATATATAAAGAAATGACCTCATAATTGAACAAGCATCATCATCTCTTGTCAGCGAGACGCTTACATCGTTCGCACAGTGACATACTTATGAAAAATGTTGACGCAAAGATTTCGTTCGTTCACCTGCTCGAAGACGTTGAAAAGACTGATGTGTGAACCAGCCTTTACTGGGTGGGGAACATGTTTTGCAACGAAGTATATTTTAATTCCACGTATTGAGGGAAATATGGATTACAAAATCTTCTAAGTCATTTTATTCTAGAATGATATCTCCGTAATTTGCCAATGTCCTACACTACGTGACCGCCCTTAGCCTTAATTATAACCACTACTCGAAGATGCTTCGGGTCGATTAATTCTTTAATTTGTTTTGATTACTTGCCTCTTGCCACCCGGAAGCCCTTATCCTGTGAAACAAACGAAGGCTAACAACTCTCGGCCAATGGGCCAATTTTCCTAAATCATACTGGGCATTCAGCTGATCGAATGGCTGAGCTGATGATTCAGTTCAGCAATGGGAGGTGACTGGTGACGGAAGCAGCCGAGATAGGGGTATGATAATCCCAGACCAGTTACCTTTGAGACATGCTCAAACGTAATCGAATTGAGATGAACATCATTATCAGTAACGTCGAGAAACCAGCACTCATAACTTAAGCTCCCGACAAACCGAAACAAATTAGATCTGGTTTTCTTCCTGAAAATGTCCGTCAATAACACCTATGTGATTTCCATGATGATTTGTAGCATGAGCGCCATCCATTGGCGATAAGCTATAAAATTTTGTGAAACTTCATCTTCAGTGAGTGTCACATTGTTAATGTTTTGCTCCTAATAATAGATTATTCAGCCATTTGAAGATAGTTTCTCATGTATAAATCATATACTGCATTTACTGTAGCAAAATTATTCTGATCTGCCCGTTCATTAAGAGACAACGGCCATTGTTCACTGATATAATTTTTACCACTCTTACTTCTTCGATAGATCTACTAAAAACAGTTATTGTGCAACTTTATCATATCACAAATGGGTTCTAACTGCAAATCTAAACATACTGGTTTTTATAATGAACGTAATAATATACATGAATTACAAAAATAAAAAGAATACGATGTCATTAACTTCTTATTGGTCCCTAACACATTTTTCCGTTAAATTTCTCCCTGGAACTATGCCTCCTTGTGTAGTATTCTCAGCAGTAGCTAAAAAAATGGTTCTCAGAAAACATTTCTCGTTGAGAACTACTTCTAACTTGAAAGATCTTGTCCTTTAAAATACTCCATAGGTAATCAATCGGGTTTATGTTGGGGATTACGTTGACCACTTCATCAATCATCATACGATGCACAGAAAAATAGAATTAATGTAGGTATTTTAGGTATTTCTCTACGTCACATGAAGGCTCGTTAATTTGCATGAAAGTTAAGGTTTTTCTCAGCGGAACTTTCTGCTACTTCAAAGATGCTGAGGAAATATCCTTTGAAATGCATTATAGGCATTAGACAACATTGTAACTCATCTAAGTACTTCAACAACACCGCACAGTAACTTCACCAAGTACTTTAACAACACCGCTCAGTAACTTCACCAAGAACTTTGCAAATACCCAGCAACCCACCAACTTGTCTTCAATTATGCCAATACAAAACATAACTCCTTCTTTTTAGTATCTCATATAATAACGATTCCTATGTATCTGCAACCGAGCATTTATACCAGACATCGATATGGGCCGTCTGAGGTCCTCTTAGGTTGTCCACAGGATTTTAACAGTATTTGCCAACACCCTGAAAATGACTAAATAATTTTGACTTAACAGGGTTTTTAATTAGAAAAAACGGTCATTCGTTTTATAATATAATTAGTATTTAAAAATTTACTTGCAATCTTTGAGCCAAAACGCTTGTTGTGTGTACTCCTTTATCTTGGTCAAAAATAAAATTCTCCACGGCATTTCATTTTTTTCCGGTTGATGGTCCATGCCATGGGACGAATTAGGAACCACTGGTTTAGGGTAACACGCTGTCGAGAATAAAACCCTGCCGTCGCACCATCTAACTCTATCAGTCTTCAGGGTAGCAGCGTCGTTTGTGGGCCGACGGGCTGTAACGCAACGAAAGTTTCTAGAGGGAATCTGGCTGAAGTCCGATAGCCTTCGCTACGACGGGCATTGATAGATTTCCATTAGGGATGGAGTATGTGTTGTTGGTTGGTTGGTACCAAACTACCAGACTAATAGTAAATTCGAATTCAGTTACTACCAATGTGTTGTAAACAAATGAAGTTGCCATTTTGGCAAACAGTTCTACTTGCAATGAGCGAAAAGGCTGCATACACCCTACACCAGTCATGGAACTCGGGGTTTAATGGGATTAATATGAGAAGTATTTTTACAGTGGCGCCTGTCTTGTGCCATACACTTCTTCATCCAAGTGGGAACTCATTAAGTTCTTTGGTGAAATACCTTCAAGATGCAATGCAACTATTCAAACCTTTTACGCTCTAATCAAGCTGCTCATCTTTTTGTAATAGCACAATTTATAACGCCTACACTTCTGGACGATAGACTCAAATTAGCAAAAACGTGTCTGTGGACTTACGAGCGTATGACTTCATTCATTGGCTTTTCTTGGCTATTTTGTGGGTATGATGGCCAGTCATCCCCGTTGCTGGCCATCGTTTGTGTAGATGGCCCCGGCCATCGAAGGAAGCAGAGCCGGTGGCTTACCGGGTAGAGGCTTCTACCGACGGCTAACGGGTATTGTCGACTGCTGGGGCAACAGAGGGAGTCAGAAACGTGCAGCTGAAGCAGAAATGAGCTACCAACCTGAATGAACGTGAAATATAGTCAATCGCCTTCAATACCTTGGCCTTTTCCTCTTGCACTGCGGCAGCAGCAGCAAAGCGGTAGTGACTGGTAAAGCTGTGGGTGTTGGTCCGGTCCACTGAAGCCATCTCAATATAGTAGCCTTCACTTGTATTATTTAGATTTTAGAAGTTTGTTAGGTAGCTATGCGCAGTCTCAATGTGCGATGTTTCTGCTAAGGATCCCATCAGAGTTCTACGTTTCGCCTTATCCGAGACGATAGCAAGGGGTACCCATTGTCCAAGTCTTCACAGAGAGCATCTCGGTGCCGAGGTAGAGGTAATGAGCTCGATGCCAACCGCTGTCATTCCTCCACCTCACCTTCCCGCCCCCTCTCCAACTCCAGTTGACTCACGTCTGAGGATAGGCGAAGACCTTGCAGGCGCGAGGTCCTAAGGATATAACCGCACAGCGCTGGAGCCCAGTATCATTGCTGGAGCTGCTCTTCTCTCGTACACACGCTCTTCAAGTAAGTACCCGAACTAGCTGCTGGCGGCGTCGCCCTAAAATGGAATTTGGGTCCTGGACTTTTGGAGTACCAGGGGCCGGTCTCACTCAGCGAGGTGACTTAAAAAGTTCGGTTCTTATATAGTGGGGCAGTGGGCTTCTGTACTATAATTCCAACTTACGATCGCACATGTAGTTTTTATGTTATTTGGAGGGAAACATTGCAGCTCTCCAGTTAGCAGTTATATGGTCTGTTGTAAAATAAATCACATCTATTAGACAGGGTTTTGTTTAATTCTAGAAGCCAAGGCGGTATAGGGGGTAGAACTTCTGTGCTCATAAACAAGTAGACAGTACTTTAGTGCAGATTTTGAAATGCAGGGTGAATGGAGCTCCTCTGCGGTACTCTTGGTTTTCGTTATATGCGAATTCACTTCTATGCAAACAGAAAATTGTGGCAACTGATTTCTTTCTGAGAGAAAATTCCCTCTGAGGTGACCAGAGAGAATAGCGTGGGAAGCAACGCCCCAACACAGCATCTTATTTTTATTACAGTTTACAGTTTTTTATACATTGTAGTAATATACCATTATTGTTGTCTATTAGCTGTGCTTAAACCCAGTATTATTGCGAAAAAGTTCCACATTTAACATTTATGGGAGACAAAATTCGTCATGCAACGTAGCCCGTTACATCTAATGTAGATAACTTTGTTGTATGCGAAATCACCTAATATGTATTATGTTTCTTTCTGAACCGTTACCCTTGCATATACCGACAACGCAGGTGCACTAGTACTAATACCGTGCTGTATTAGCAGAACTTCGGAGGCATACACAATGGGTAATCGCTCATGACAGTAAAACATCGATTTCGCAGGTATTAATTGGGCAGAGTATGTTGCTGTAAAAATGGGAGAGACAAGGCAGAGGTTATTTATTTATTTATTTTGGTTGCTTAAGTAGAGTTAACCTGAGAAGCGTCAAATGACGAACATGGTAGAGTTTTGATACACAATTTCAAATTTTTAAATTTTATATATATATATTTTGGAAAGGCGTTCAACAGTTTATGAGTTAGAATTGGAGCCAGAATATGAGTAGGAACTTACTGAATGACCTAGGGCAAGATATGACTAGATCAAAGATATTGATTTGCTGCAAAAAGGGGTTGATGAGCACAGATGATTGGGTTTAAATGCACATAGATATTCTGCAAAGATCTGATAACTGAAACAGAGGAATGTACTTGGTTGTTCGTCTGACACTTCACTAGTAACCCGCACTGAATGACACGTGTAGCGCGAATGCACAAATAAAAATAAGGATGATATTTAGAATGTGCCACATCATTCTGAGGGCAGAGCAAATTGTCAGAACTTTTTAAGTGGCATACATCATTGTCAAGTGACAATTGAAGTAACTGTAACAGAATAATTTCAGTTTAATTGGCGAACAGAGTTAACTGAGACCTTTTGAAGAGAGATGTCCGATGACTAATCGTGTGTGTCCCCAGGATGGATCGGTCACTGACTTGGGGCTCCGCCGCAGCCGCGCTCCTCCTCCTGCTCCCTTCCATCTGCTCCGCCGCCAAACTGGAAGGCAGCGGGTACCTCTATAACCCGCCAGACTGCCCCACCGTGACGAAGACTTCCACCCAGTACATGTACATCCCAACGACCACACTTTCCACTGTAACTGTGACTACCTCAACGCCATATCCGGTTCCCCGTGAAGTGCCTGGTCCTACCGAGACTAGCTACTCCACCGTAACGAGTACAGCTACGAGTACGACTACGAGCGTAACCTATATAACTACCTCCGATATCATCTTCTCTACGACGACCTCCACCGAGTACATCCCAACGACCATACTATCCACTGCAACTGTGACTACCTCTACGCCCTATCCGGTGATCCGTGAAGTGCCTGGTCCTACCGAGACTAGCTACTCCACCGTAACGAGTACAGCTACGAGTACGACTACGAGCTTAACCTACACCTACAGAACTACCACCGATTTCATCTTCTCTACTACCTATCTCATAGAAACTACAACTGATGTAGTAACGTCCACAACTGTCAGCATCCGAACCACAACCAGCCCGGTGGTGACGACTGTCACAACGACCACATGTCCACCACCTGGTGGGTACGTCTACACAACTCCCTCGAAGCCATTCAATTTCTACCAGCAACCAGAAATAGGACAAGAATAGTCGGTTGGCGCGATTGTTGCTTCCTAAGCTACAGCACAACGGCTGACATTGTAATGCATTGTATTGACTTAGTCGTTGCTCATTAATCGAAAACTATGAAATACAGTTTCACACAGCTGGTTGTGCATGCTACAGCTTGTTGATAGTGCACGCAGGAGACGCTCATGAAANCAGAAATAATCTCCAGACAATCACTTTTTATTGCAGCCTTTGAATAGTAGAGCTTTTGCATGTCACGGAAGTACACCTCACTTAATCAAGTGTCGACTTATCCGAGCCAATTAGATTTTCTACGGTTTCTGTTACCGTTTTGCTGCTGCCGGATTGGTGTCAATAGCGTTTTTAAAACCGGCTGCTCACGTGCGACTTTTGTCGCCCAGCGCCATCTCAGACACTGCTACAGATTGCACCATTTTAAACTTGCTGAAAGTTACAAAAATTCTCTCTTGCCATCTAAATTTTACACTTCAGCAAGTAATTTTGATCAAGTTTCTGCTGCCCCTCTTATTTCTGAGAATGCTTAATTTTATAAGGTCTTGGACCATTGCCTTAAGCTGTAGTCATGGTCACCGTAGCGTAATCGTATAAGCTGAGTTGGCTCTATGTTGCTAGCGCCGACGAAAGGAGTCGGTGGGCAGTGGGCTTTACGGTAATTATCTCATTTTTCTTTGACATCTCCTAGTTTTAGCTCGTTATTCTCCACTGGTTTGATTTTGCTTGCTTCTTATACAGCATCCTATATATGCAATAAATCCTTTGAAATAAGTATGAATAAAAATGAGGGATATTTTGTTTTTTCATTACCTGCTCTACTGAATTTTACATAATTTTCTAACATCCCGTGGGGACCCTAAGTATCATTTAGGAAAGTGATTTACTGAAAGAAACTAAAGGATGAATACAACAGATAACTAAAAAAGTTCTGGACGGATTTTGACGAAACTTACTGGGATTGTTAGGTATGTCAGGAGGAACAGATGATTAACTTTTGGTGAAGATCCGCCATCCGTTTGTTTGTTTATTTGTCTGCCTCATTCCATGGACGGATTTTAATGAAATTTACATGAGTTGTTAGGTATATCACGAAGAATAAATGACCAAATTTTTGTGATGATCTGTTTGTTTGTCTATTTGTCGTTGAGTTTGATTTTATGCTTGTTACCGCAATAAATAAAAAAAAATCCAATGGATCTTTATGAAATTAATAGGAGTTGTTAGTAATGTTAAAAGACATAAGTGATTAGATTTTGGTGCAGATCGCTTGGTTCATTTGTATGTTTGACTTATGCTTGTCATAATGTTTATTTACAGCCTAACTCAAAAAGTTATGAACTGATCTTCAAAAAAATTGTAGAAGCTGTTATTATTATCATCATCAAAAGGCAAAAATGATTAGATTTTGGAGTTGATACAAAGAAAATTATGCATTCAGAGCCAACTTGAACTTTTCGTTACCGTTGCCTTAGGCCGCCGCCCCACTGGAGCAACAAGCGATGCATTAGGATTTTTACGAGAAACGTGTCGCGTGTGCCCAAGAGCTACGTTTCATGATCGGCCACACTAACGCGATGCGGTAGCAAGGAGCTTCAATTAGAACCTCCTTGTGCGGTAGCAACGTGAATTATGTAGGTGCGTAAGTACGTTTTCCAGCCTTGAAGAGCTGTGAGATGTTTTGCCGACGCAACTACAAAGTATAGAAGGGCAATATTGCGCAACTGCAATTGTGCTAATAATCAATTCACGGTATGTATTAATGATAGCTATTTGTTGGCATGGACGTAACGAAAACTGATAAGCACATTTCAACAAATTGGCGAGATTTATGTGCTTATCAAATCAGTAGCAGCCAACATTAGTCTAGCCTATTTAGTACGCGCGGTGTGAGTTTTAATTATCCTTTGATGCTTTCATTAAATATAAATTGCAGCACAGCCTAATATAATGAAAATTATGTGTACTCATTAACGATAAAGTAAATGTAGAGGACTGTCACAACAAAATATTCTATATATTCATCTTTCCAGGTACTTTAAATAGTAGCAATGTGGTATGGTAAGTGGCAGCATATACTTGGGGAATTGGGGTTAGTTGGAAGTTTGCGATTATAATAAGCCTTAGATGTCCTACCTTATGTAATTTTTTCAGTGCAACAGCAAAATTAAAATTCCGTGTAGATACAGTATTTGCAGCTATCTACTACAGACATATCTCGCTTTAATAACAACTTGCATTGAGAATGAACGATACTATCGGGAAATGTATCAAGCTTTAACAGCACGAACAGCACGAACTTGAATGCTAATAGTGGATTATTACAAGAGAGAAAAGTAACCCATCGAAACATACGATTCCGCTTAAGAAAACCAGCTGTTAACACGACTAGTCGCATAATGCGACCAATGGTGCTGCAATAGAATCAAACACTAAGTCTTTAACGAAAAGTAGCTTCGTTTATTGTGGCTAACGTTTTAATTATTATACGGGTAAACCTTTTATCATTAATTTGCTGACAATTAATAATAATTATTAAATAATTTAAGCCTCCGTTTCCACAAGAGAAGTGATCTAACAAAGTAAGAAAAAAGACACATGTAGTATGTCGGTAGAAACCTGGAACCCATGCACGAAGGAGTTTCCACACAGGATCAACGAGCATGGGAACAACAAGTCTGGAAAGAAGAGGAAGAATAGAGGAAAGTAAGATCTGTAGGAGTATGAAATCAGAAGGAAGCAAAGTGGGCACGAAAGATGTCAAGAAGGCCTATCTAGAGGCTGAGATAACCTATAGAGTATCCCTGGGGACGCTACTTCCCATAACATAGGATTTGCTAACGGAGGAAGTAAACAACGTAACGGAAGTATTAATAACTCATGAGAGACTAGCATCAATAAGTGACGTCATCAATAACGTCAACATCGACGAATGGTATTACTGAGCAGCCTATGAGGTTTTATTTAATTTCACAAAAAAAAAAAAAATCGTCGTAAATTGCATATTTCATGCTTTAAGTCCATAAATAAACGAAGAGAACATATACGAATTGAAGAATAAAGAATAAAAAATTTTAGTGGAGGCTGGTGGACACTTTCACAGAGCCAGTGGCAAGATTAAGACGGGTATAACACCTTCATTTACCTTCTTTTTTTTAAGTGAAGCCTAATTTATACTTCTTATTCAATTCACAGTGCTGCTAACAAAACATAGGTAACATATCACAGTATTTGTTCCACTTATTTATTCTATTTCCCGCTCCTGACTGGCCAATTACTTGAGGTGCAACCATCCACAAAACAAGGTATAATAGTTGTCGTCATATTCAGAAATTTTGAAGAATAACTGTTCCTATGTTTTTCTCGCGTGAAGAACATAACGCTACTTACATTTTTTTTTTTTTTGGTTAGGATTAAAAGCCCAACCTACGGAGACTTGGGGTCTTATCCTCAAACAAACACTTCAATTCACTGTGACATTATTCGTTGATATGCGGTCACGGCAATATTTTATTTTAGTCCTATTGAGTCCTCCCGTTTCACTCATTGCTTCCTAGGCTAACCTAACACTAGCTCATTAGCAAAGTGTAAAGCATGCAAAATCATGTCATTTTTCTATTATTTCTTCTTAGGAGGTATTTAGAAGTTAGTGCAAACAAGAATTGCTTAAACTGGTTAATTGTGGAGACTGTTGCTGTTTGTGTCATGAGTGCAGCGTGAGAGTCGCATCTATTGTATTTCACCAAGTTATCCAGAAATCGAAGTAAGGAAAATTTATCTATTTATTGCCGTAAATTATTTTGTTTGGCAATTTACCTTCGTTATTGCAGAAAAGAAATATAAATAACATTAGCCGAGAAAGTGTGCTCATTAGCCAACCTCTTTTCACAGGATTCCCAAAGTTTTTGGACTAAAATGACTACTGCAGTAATACATTCAATTTAACCAGAGGAGTTACAATACTGGTGATATTAGACCACCATTTCTCAACTTCACTTTTTATGACCAGCCGGTTATATATAACGAAAAATTCCGTAGTTCCCGATGTGGATGGAGAAAGTGGAACCGACTTTATATAAATATATAAAATGGATCGGGATTTCCTTGTTTTGGAGCATTCAAAGTTTTGTGGTTGTTACTCATAATTACTAAGAAATGCCTTATGTATGTACAATCTACTGTATTTCTCTGAAAATAGCGAGATAGTTCGCTGCAGTCAAACCACTGTACGATGAGTACTTCCTTTTCCAGTTTTGATTTCCTTCTATCACCATGAAGCAGCCTCTATTCTAGTAACTTTGCGATAGAAAATTCTATTTCAGAAAATGAATTTTCTTGTTTCTCATCGAAATTTTGAAACAGGATCAAATGTAGAACGAACTGAAAAAAGCATAAAAAATTGGTTCACTGAAAACAAAGGAGGAATTAGACGCAATTTTTCAGCACTATTTATTTATTGACAGTGAATTGATAAAATCCAAACTCGAAAACAAATAATTAATAATATTTTTATGTGGACAAACTCAATAATATTACGTTGCGCTTACTGACTGTAACCAACTCTCATTTTTATAATTATATATCATACGTATTATGATTAAATCTATATCAATGGGTATAAAGTTTCATGAAATAATTAAGCAAAATCAATTTTAGCCGAGACAGTTTCGCTGCTTTCTCAAACTATCACACTGAAAGCTTTCAACATTTAGAAAGTGAAACTTCATTTTCAAAGAGACGTTATATCCTTTACGAAATTAATTCAATAATTAATTTTTGTGAAGGAGGCACAAAATCACTCATTTTTCCTTCTACCATGCAGTTATAAATGAAGAAAATTTACAGCTTTGAAAGAGGAGGAAAATTTGCTCCGTATTGCATAACTATCAAAACATAATCCTTTTCTCCCATGAAATTCTATTACATAAGCAGAGAACACCAAAATAAAAATACAGATGCTTGGGCGTCCCTTCGAAACCAGTGTGAATAGGATGCAGCAAGTTGCAGTTGTTGACTAAGAAAATGCAACTAACCACAGTTCCTGTCTAAGTGCAGGGCACTAGCTGCAGCCAGTCTCTGCGCGAACGCTACTAGTTGCAATTCGTACCAAAGTGGCTACAGATAACTACATCTCATTCCTAAGTGAATGTTGCTAGCTACAGCTTGCACCTAACAGGCAGCAACTAACTGCAGCTCGTATCTAATTGACTGTAACTAGCTACAACACACACCTAAGTGGCTGCAGCTAGCTACAGCTCATATTTAAGTGAACGCTAGTACATAGCTCCAGTTCGTAGCTATGCGACCCTAAGATATGCAAACCATTGGAACAGCAACCAGAATTTCTCAAGCGTTATAATGCCACTAGCTTCGAATTCTTCCCAATGATTTTTGGGAAGGTTTCTAAGAGCTGCGTGACTGGCAAGTGCTCACCTGAAGCCCCCAGCGTGCAGGAATTTCCCTAAAATAAGCTATGCAACGTGCTGGAATTTCCCTAAAGTAAGCTATGCAACATGCAGGAATTTCCCTAAAATAAGCTACGCAAAAGGCAGGAATTTCCCTCAAAAACTTAAGCAACGTGCAGGAATTTCCCTAAGATAAGATATACAACGTGCAGAAATTTCCCTAAAATAAGATATGCAACGTGCAGGAATTTCCCTAAAATAAGCTATGCAAACCTTATAAATGCCAATAACGGTTACCACCTTCACTGACAACTACCATAGCCATTAGCACTAGCACCACCGCCGGACTGCCAGACCCCACCACCATCCTTCATTTCATCCTAAGCTCATGTTTGGCAGAAGGTCGCAAAAGAACATCAGGCCGCTTGGTTTGCTCTTCACAGCAGGAAGGATTTGAACACCTGTGGATGCAAACAATCTTAATTAACATTTTGTCATCAGTCGACCCCGCTGTAAAAATATTTGACGCGCGAACTGGAACAGTTCAATGTTACTTGATTAAACTAAAAAACATATATATAAAACAGATTAATATTTATTGCATCGTTGCAATTTTGCTTAACATTGAACTAGACCTCTTTTGTCGGAGTAGACGAGATGCGTTACAGTAGACGAGGTGAGTTGGCGTATAAGGCTGGCTGCCCACTAACAACTTTCGTTGCCGCTAGCAGCCTAGAGCCAACTCAACTCATCCGACTGCGTATACGTGGCCGTAACTTCAACATGACATTTATGAACATTGTGCTGTTATTCTTAAAATATCAATCTTTGTGGTCTTAAACCGCTCATAATTAGGAGCGGTCGTTGAAAGTTCGACATTGCCACTCGCTTTGTGAAAAATTGCAGTAGTGACTGAAATATTTGAAAATTTTTGATACAGGTAAACTTTGCGTAAGCTGAAGCCGTGCCGTAGCTACGTGAACGGATTAGTTGAGTTGCCTCTAAGCTGATAGCGGCAACAAAAGTTGTTAGTGGGCAGCCGGCCTAAGGTGTGTCATAGACAAGGTATGTGCGTTTTGGTAAGCAAGATATGTCAAGGTAAGTAGAGTAAGTCAGATTAGACAAGATGCGTAATAGTAGACGAAGTGCAGTAGGAGACGAGTACAGTAGAGTAGATGATGTGCGTTAATGAACCCAGATGCCACACACGACTTTCTTCTGCGCTATGAGCCGAATCCGATTGCGTTGCTGTGACTATAGCAACAGCTTGACGTATTTGAACAGAGCGCTAGAAGAGATAGCCACAAGTTTACCACTGGTGGCTACTGTAGGGTAAAAACAATAGCATTTTGAATTTGTCCAGTGTTTTGGAATAGTTAAGTAATGTATAAAATGAAGCTATGGCTGCAGTATGAAAACCTAATTAATCGCCGGCGAAAGTCGTACGTGGCCACCCGACTTCAAGGTGGAAGAGGTTCCTCAAGAGTCGTAGGTCAAACAAGGTTCGATAGGCTTAAAATTCGATAGGTAATGTATAATAGCGTTGCCTAGGTTCAGTTACCTAGGTTCATTGTACTTAGAAAAGAAAAGAGAAAGCAATAGATATCCCTGGAATTTCCTTGGGTCCCCCTTGTGTAGACGAATGCTTTAACATATACCCTATAGAGTAGGCAACGAGGTGTTTTATAGCGATGCGCTTTTAACATACGGTGATGTCTATATGCACCTCAATCTTGCTTTATGCAAAATTTGCTCTTATATGAAAGGACAATAATGAAAACTGATTACCTTTGCGATCTACGTGTTGTGCGCAGGACACAGCACCACTATGTAGAATTTTTGTTTCTTATTTGCAACGTATTCATATAGATTTTTGTATATGGTACAAGTGCTGATGTCTTCATCCCCCGCGAACAAAGTGAGAGAGGTGATAATGTTTTCGTTTAATATTTATTATATGTATATAGCTTTATATACATATATTTGTCTGCCCACCCAATAAGCGGTGGAAGGAGTTGAGAAATGTTCATAAGTTTTTGCAGGGAGTCTGGTGGATTGCGCTCGAAGTGACCCATGCCAAAACAATGGGAATAACTGGGCATAAAAAATGACGGCGATGAAATTTGTTGTCCACCCAAATAGAGGGAGAAGAATTGAGCTATGTCCATGATTTTTTTGCAGGGAGTCTGGTGGGCTGTCCTCAATATCATCCATGCAAAAAAGAACTAAAAATAGGATTAGCTGTCCGTGAAAAATGACAGCAATGAAATTTGCTCCCTACCTAAAAACAGGTACAAGAAGTTGAGCTATGTTCCTGATTTTTTGCAGGGAGTCTGGTGAGCTGTCTTCGATGTGACCCATGCCAGAAAACTAGGATTAGCCGGCCAAAAAAAAAAAAAAAAAAAAAACAGCGACGAAATTTGCNCTGTCTTCGATGTGACCCATGCCAGAAAACTAGGATTAGCCGGCCAAAAAAAAAAAAAAAAAAAAGACGGCGATAAAATTTGCTTCCACCGCGGGTGATGGTCTTCGCAACCGAGGCGTTCTGGTTTAATATTGCTTTAGCGCGGTACATAGACTGCAACAGTACTTGACTCTTAGGTCTGACACTGGCGGCCAAAAGTCGGCAACGGAAAAAAAGGGATTTTCTTTAAGAGCTATTTTTTTCCCCTATCTAATACTGAAGAAAAAAAATTCTAAGGTACCCAACATTTTTATTGGAGAGGAGGTACTGTATCTTGGATACGGCGGGAACGCACTTGGGCGCTTACCTGCATGACCGTGTCTGGACATGTTCATAATAGCTCATGAGAAAATCCCATTTTTCCCATTTTGGCCGCCAGCGTCAGAGGCCAGTTAGACCTAAGAATTAAGTACTATTGCGATCTATGCGCGGTATAATGAAGAAGTGTCAGATTTACCATGCAAGGGCTAAAAAAAAAATAGGTCATCGAACGTGACTTCCTTCATATAATGTACCAGATAGATTTGATTTAAGCGAGCTCATTTTATGCGAGCTATTTCGGGACCGTAACCATCGCATATAACGAGAACCAGGTATATATACACAAACTTAAGGTAGGTGTACTGAGAAGATCCTCGTCGTATAGGCTTTATAAAAATTAAAAAACATTTGCCAGTCTATGAAAAATGTAAATATTTGAAGAGGGTACTTTTATGTAACCTCACTAACGATTGTAATTATGATGGATTATATTCATATATTGTCAAGGAAGCAAAAGTAACTACGTACTAGGTACTACATTTCGTTCCGGGTAAACACTACTTATTCAACAAGGCACGTGCTTGATATATATATATAAAATGTCATATGTTGATGTGCAAAAAGCTATATGTACGCATAAGTAGGCAGTAGTTATAGTTACTGTAACGGTACACCTAGAGAGTATTTTTCAAAACAACATTTGCTAGACTATGAATTTCACTAATCTGCAAACTGAATCAGCAGGTCTGTAATAGGAGCAGTAACAATGATACTTTTAAAAAGATAAAAAGCAGTTCACTATTTGTGAAAATTATATAAGAATTAGTTGTACAGCTAATATAACCTTACAGTGCGGCAGCTGAGTGGCTGAGGGTCGCGGAAGTTGTCCACCAGAGGGTCACCATTTCCGTCTTTGAGGGATCGCAGAACATTCATCTACAATGCAAAAACACAAAAATGATAAGGAGAGCTTCCAATGTTTGAAATGGAGCCCTACCTGAAACATCTTAAATTCATTCATACCCGTCACCCCTAAATCTAAAAAGCGCGAAGTAGGCTTCTTCATAAAATGTATAAACTACACCCAAGAGTCTTGAAACGTTTGGAGCTATCTATAATAATTATTGTATGTGAAGCGAAATAACTCGTGGTGTATGTAAATACAACTATGTGAAGCGTACATCTTTCGTATAGTGTATTCATCATACCCACGTAAATCAGACACCTTCGAGCGATAAGCCAAACCTGTATGAAGTGACAGGTTCAGATGGAGTGATAACTACGTCAATAGGAAATAGAGAATTTTTCGAGTTATCTATAAAGTGCAGTTATGGGATCTTTTTGAATTATCGAGTACGGCACCTATAGCTATGTGAAGTAGATACTACACGAACTTTATAAATGCCGTGTACGGCACCTATAGCTATGTGAAGTAGATACTACACGAACTTTATAAATGCCGTGTACGGCACCTATAGCTATGTAAAGTAGATACTACACGAACTTTATAAATGCCGTGTACGGCACCTATAGCTATGTGAAGTAGATACTACACGAACTTTATAAATGCCATGTACGACACCTATAGCTATGTGAAGTAGATACTACACGAACTTTATAAATGCCATGTACGGCACCTATAGCTATGTGAAGTAGATACTACACGAACTTTATAAATGCCATGTACGGCACCTATAGCTA
>LQNS02278174.1:4258619-4269269 GCA_001587735.2 Parhyale hawaiensis
ACGATTGGTTTTTGATGGATGACATGATAGAAAGTATCAATAGAACTTTAATTTTAGAGGTAGTAAAGGAAAATAAGCCTTGTTGACTGAATCCCGTCCGGGACTTTGCCCGCTAAAGGGTTAAAGAGACGTGCATCGTGGATGCGTCTTCAATTGCCCGGTGAAGTTAAGCCCAGTAGCTTTACTTCCGGAGCGGCCATTTTTTTTGCCACTTCAATTGATTGATCTTAGTTTTCTCACGGGAAGGAGGATTGCAACGTTTTTCCACAGTGGAATGGGCGAAGATCAAGTCTGCGGCTATGTTAATTGGGTGGTCGAGTAGCAACAGCGACCATCTTAAGTAGCAAAAAGAGGACGTCGAACCCAGCTCGCTCTTGTCATTTTCGCGATGAGCGTGAATCTATCAAACACATTTTCTATATAAACATCTAAAGACAAAACCTCATCCAAGTTCATTTCGGCACAGTATTGCGATCGCAATGGTGATGTCAAATATCACCGCGGAAATTAAGTTTTCTTATGACTTCTAAAAATCTAAAAATTACCGCAGTAATAAAACAAATTTTTAGATCAACTGAGACGCCTTTAGTATACCAAGGACTGTCCACAGAACATACACCGATATCTCTAAATGAACAAGTAGATACAAAATTGGAAACCCCTTTTCACACATAAACAACCCTCATGTAAATAAAATTATGCATATATATATAAGTAAAATGCATTGAAAATTTATAAACAGACCTAGCTGTGCAATGTTACAGTGTGGTTATCTACCTTTGCAGGTTTCATCAAGTCAAAAAAATCTCACATAGCATTTAAACAAACTTACCAGCGACCAGTGCGCCGATGGCAAAACAGGCCACAAAGAACAGCGATTTCATCTTCTCTATAATGTGCGCTGCAGTGTTTGGGCTTAATTACAGAACAATAATGATTAACTCAGAGTTTTGTTTCCTATGCAGTACGAAATTTAGTTGTTATTGAGCAGAGGTGGGCAGCACCTCCGGTATTTATATACACTGACGACGAGACACACGCCCACGCGCGCACGTACGCACGTAAAACAAACTGTTCGGTTATCAGGGAATCTCTGGTTTTGAACAAAAACATAAACAGCAGACAGCAAAAGCTGAAAAAATCATTAATTTTCCATTTTGATTTATATGTTGGTGTGTTGAATCAAAGCTATGTATAATCGCGAACTTTATATATATAGTCGGACTTTGCATAGCTCGACGTTGTATAGTCGTTGGATTTTGTGTAGTAAAACACAGAGGAATATGCAACAATATACGCAGAAAAAAATTTAAGACTCAAAGGGAAACTTAACGCACAAACTTAGAATCTTCGTCACGCTCAGTCTTCTAACTGAACTATGCTCTGACCATTTTATCAAGGCAGTTTGGACATAGTCAAATTCCTCAATATACAACGTGGCCAATTCTGTCGGTATTTCTGAGATTTTGTTAGGCCCATATCCTAGCCAAACCCACAATACCTGTATACAGAGAAGTTTGAAAAATACCCATAGAATTGGCAATGGAGTACAGGAGTACAGACCACCACCACACTGCCTTGATAAAATGGACAGAGTATAGTGTATGTGTATTTTCTCTTCCATAAATAAGAAATAAAACACTATCAGCGGTAGAGCACCAGCCTGCTAACTTCCTCTCATTGAATTTTCTAATGTAATGATAAAAACACTCTCGGTGAATGCAACAGTTTCTTAATTTGATCAGCGTCTTAAGAACTTACTTATTTTCGTATGCTGCCTAATATGAAACTGATGGGTCTCAGTGGACATTAGAAAGATAGGTAAAGTTCAGTCAAGCAGGTAATGAAAAGACATAAGTACATAACATTCTTCATTTTTATTCGAAGTAATTCAAAGGAGTAGTGAAATAATTGGGATACCCTATATAAAGCCAGCAAATCTCAAACCATTTGCGAACATGGAACTAAAAACTATAAGATGGCAAAAAAAAATCAGATAACTTATTGTGAAGCCCACTGCTTACGTCTTCAAGTATTTCTCCTTCTCGCTAAGAGATGCAAAAGCTAAGTCAATGCAAAATTGAGCTTGTTCAAAATAAGGAGGAACAGTCGAAACTTCACCTTTTCACTTGCTGATGCGTAAAATCGAGAGTAGAAGCTGAAATTTTCAATGACTTATTAGCTCGTTAAATAAGGTGTAGCCTGAAACTGTGACCGCAGTCATATAATCGGATTAGCTGAACCGACGCTACTCTATAGCGCCCGCGAAACTTGCATGAGGGCAGCCGGCATTAAACACGCTATTGACAGCGAAGCGGCAGCAATAGCTAAAAATCTAGTGCGTTCGTATAGGTCCACACTTGATTTTCGTTATGTGTAAATACTCCCGTCACATGAATGTATGCTACGGTCCAAGTCACGTGTTTGGCGGCGGAGCCGACGGAAGCGAGGAGGAGCCCCAAGCCAGTGTTCGACCCATCCTGGGGAAACACAGCGTATATGTGGACAGCTCGTCATCGGACATTGCTCTTTTAAGGAGGTCTCAGTTAACTCAGGTCGCCAATTAAGTTCAAGTTACTCTGTTACAGTTACTTAAGTTGCCACTTGATAATGATGTATATCACTCAAATAATTTTGCTGATTAGCTCTGCTATCATAATTATAATGTAGTAAAATCTAAATGTCTTCCTCATTTAAATTTTGCACTCAGGCTGCCCATCTACGGTAATTAGAGCCAATTAATGCTACAGTTCATGTGAACCACGCAAGTATATTTCTCTAGTTCACTCATCAGATCGTTAAAGAATATCTACTGTTTAGATTCCCTCAACTGTGATCAGCAAGCACAAAGCCACAAATTAATTAATTAAAGCAGTTATATCTTGCTCTGTGTAGTTCAATAAAATCCTACCCATGAGATGCTTCATTTCCAACTAAGAAACTTCTTAACAAAACTATTTTTGTGGTAATACTGAGAAATGTTTTTTCGTTATCTGACAGTTATCAAGTTAACTGTACTTTAGCAACCAGAATAAAGTCCGTATTTATCTTTTTAATAATTCTTTGTACTATGATACTCTGCCCAATACCTGTAAAACCGATTATCTTCTATCATGAGAGATTACCCCTTTCGTGAGATATCGAGGTTCTATTAATATAGTGCAGTACTAAAACCAATGCAGCCGAGGATCTCCATCCACCTTCCACTGTCTACTTTTTAAAGACCACAAAACACCTACTTCCAATGTCTATGGAATGAAATAAAATTCCGTTTACTAGATGCAGCTTATTTCACAAAAGACCAGACATTGCTTTCTGGATAGTTGTACTTTTCCCCTTTGAATTATGTAAAACTATAGAGTATGTGCGATCGACAGTTGGAATCACAGTACAGATACCTGGTGCACCACGCATGGGAAGCGAAACGCATCGCGTTCAGTGCGGCCTGAGCCTGGCCTCAACTCCATGAAAAAATCAATATTTAGTAGTCGTAATTTATATTCATTTACTAATTTACTGTCGTAATTACTAAATAGAAGAGAGAAGAAAACATTAGCCGAGAAAAAGTGTTTAATAAGTAAAGTTGACTTACATCAGCAACTTGCGTCGCCGTCACAAGCCGTCGGCCAACAAATGACGTCGCTACTCCTACGGTTGACAGAGCTACTGCAGGCGACGATGCCGTGTATGTTGGGCTCATACAGTACGTAAGTTTAACCCTTTCGAGTTTACGGTACGTTGCTTTTACCTCATTATATCTTCGTAACATAATAAAGGAAATACACTTTACCAATTAAGTAGCTTTGCTTTATTATCTTACTAAGATTTAATGATGAATAAAAAGAAGCTTTCGAAAATTCCAAAGGCTTGAACCTAAACGAGTAAAAACAAACGTTTTAGCCAGACTTGTCTGGTGTATAAATATATATGAATCATAGATTAGAATTTCCTCCTTTTCTTTAGAGCTTGTAAAGTTTTGTGTTTGTAACTGCTAATTACTTGAAAATGCAGACTGTATGTACTGTATTACTGTTAAAAAAGCAAGACTCTTCACTGTAGTCAAACCATTGTGCAATAAGTATCGAGCTCTGGGCTCCTTCTGTCACCATAAGCGGCCTTTTTTTCTGATGAAACTCTTGTAATAACTACCGTTTTAGAAAGTTAATTTTCCTGTTTCCTATTATAGATTTTGAGGTAGTAAAATCAGCAGTAGCACCAACAGTCTGTGAACGACCTAAAAGAGCTTCGTGAAATAGAGGAGAAATGAGACACATTTTTTAAGGCTTCATTTATTGTCACTCAAAAATTTTATTGACAGACTCCAAAGTCGAAAGCAAAATTAACAAAATATGGTATCTCAAACAGTCCTAAAGAGACTAATTCAATCAAATTACGTTGCGCAAACTGATTGTAGGAAACTATGTTTTCTATAAATAANCACATTTTTTTAAGGCTTCCTTTATTGTCACTCAAAAATTTTATTGACAGACTCCAAAGTCGAAAGCAAAATTAACAAAATATGGTATCTCAAACAGTCCTAAAGAGACTAATTCAATCAAATTACGTTGCGCAAACTGATTGTAAGAAACTATGTTTTTTATAAATAAGATATTGTGTACGTCATAATTTAGTTCATATCAGTACATATGCAATTTCGAGAAATAGCTAAGCGAAATTAATTTCACAAGCAACACTTTCGGTGCTTCTCATAACTAGGACACTGAAAGCTTTCACCCTTTTGGAAATGTGAATCTTAATTTTCTCGCAATCGTTAGATCCTTTTCAAAATCAAGTCAATGACGAATATTTTAAAAACAGAGGCAAGAACGCGCATTCCTCTACTTTGCTCTGCATAGTGTGAATCTATCAAAGTATAAACCTTCCTCCTGTCAAATTTTATGCTGAGTGGTCTTCTCGAAACCAGTGGGAAGAGAGTGCAGTGAGCTACAGCTCTTTACAAAGCGAATGCAAATAGTTATAACTCAATCGTACCTAAGTGGCTGCCACTACCTACAGCTCCTATCTTAGTGAATGTAACTAGCTGCAGTTCGTAATTAAGTGACTCTGAGATAAGCAAACCAATGGAACAAGAATTTTGCCAGCAAATGCCACTAACTTCGAATTCTTCCCAGTGATTTTCGAAAAAGATTAACAGCTGCGTGACTGGCGAGTGCTCGCTGACCTGAAGCCCACAACGTGCAGAAGTTTCCCAAAAATAAGCTGTGCAAACCCTTGAAATGCTCACGATAGTCCTTATCGTTACTAACGATAACCATTGCTACCACCACTACCTCTACCACCAACTGCCAGCCACCCTCCACCACCAACACCACCATTCTTCATTTCGTCCTAAGCTCATGTTTGGTCAGATGGCCGCAACTCCTGGGCAGAAGGTCGCAGCAGAAGGCCGGTTCACTCCTCACAGCAGGAAGGATTTAGACACCTGTGAATGCATACAATAGTATATGACATTTGATTTCAATCAATTCCACTAGAGCTTATTTTTTAAAAGTGTGAGCTGAAACTGTTCTCCGTTAGCTGAGTAAACTACTGAAGAGATACAACTTGAAAAAATTCAATGCATCGTTGCCATATTTTTGTTCGAGTATTATTATAACTAATGTTTTGTTGTTATTATTTGGGCAAATAGTATCAAGACACTGTAATAAGGCCAAACATTTGGTTATTTGTTCATAGACTGATTTGTTCTAAATAAATATTTGTCTCTCTATAAATAGGTATTTCCTTGTTCTTGAAATTAGTGATTCATCCATGATGCGTGCTTGAGCGTGCTTGAGAATGAGAGGAGACGGTGTTTGGTAACGTATTTGCTACAGGCAGCTACCACAACTACCATGCATATACAGTAATTCAACATCGATAAGGAATATAAGGATTTGAAAAAATCATGAAAATGATGACATAAGAGAAATGGCTTACAAACTACTACGCCGGGGTAACTAAGTTTTGGGCTAGGTCCATGAAAAACATTCTTCGTCTAGACTTATTTTTCAACAACCCCCAGGAAGTGCGCATGCAGGCGCTGTATAGGCATATGATTTTCAGCCACAATGAAGCATATATCTGCACCTAGTTCTCTTTATATGTAAACTTTGGTCATATGCGAATGGTCTATCATGATCACTTATTCTCTCTATGCGAGAAAATTCGCTCCTTGGCGACTTGTGAGCTGTGCATGCTCGGGAGCTAGGGCCACAATAGAATCTAGTTTTTTTCTTTTTGTTTGATAGCGTTTTCTTCATAGAGATTGTTGTAGAATATATTTAGTATAACTGAGGTGCTATAGTACTGCTGTAGTGCAGTATTATAGTGAAAAAGTGCCAGATTTAGCATTTAGGGCATTCGATACGTACAAGCTCACCTAATGGAAGCGTTTCCGGGACCGTTGCTCTTACATATAACTATCACCAGGTATATTTATGTATAGTAAAAATAGTAAAAGCTTGTTCTCTGAGCAGTAGAAGAATTTTACATAGGAAGCCTTTCCAGAGCATCAGCAAATTCCTGCCACAATTTGCAAATGTTTATGTACACTCGCGCGCACACACACACACATACATATATGTACGGTACGTGCACTGAGAATACGCTCATAGTAAGCTTTACAAGGACAATTTCAAATATGTGAAAAAATAGTGCATGTTTAAAGAGCTTACTACATTAAATACTTAGCAGTAATTATATTGTTGCCAGGACAAAATATTTATAATATATACATATATATATACTGTACAGTATATAGTGCTTTACATAGGTAAACTTTCCCAGCACGCGTCAAGTTAGTGCAGTATGAGTGGATCGCTTGAAAAAATATAACTTATTCAATGTTCATGGAAATTATATAAGAACTGGTAACGCTATATGTCCTTACGGTGCGGCCGTTGAGTGGCTGAGGGTCGCGGAAATTGTCCACCAGAGGGTCACCATTTCCGTCTTTGAGGGATCGGAAAACATTCATCTGCAACACAATAAAAAGATATTATTGATAATTTTAAGAGGGTCCGTTAGTTCAAAAGTTGCCTTATCTGCAGCATTTAAAATGCAATCTCAAACATTAGTTTTGAGCTGGAGCACCATGAACTTGACGCCTTTTTGTAGTGTATAATCTTTACTCAAAAAAATTGGACAATTTATAGAAATGTAGCAACTAGCTGCAACTACCCTATGTGAAATGGATTGCATCGAGTTGCAAATAAAACACACCCGTGTAAAATGCACATCTCCGCGTACTGTACACTTTACACACAACCAAACTGGACAGTTTCGAGCTGTAAACCACAACCCGTTCGATACTGACACTCATATATATATAAATAAGCGATCCGCTGCAGCAAACTACGTCAATGTAAAATGGACAATTTTTCAATTTGTCTTCAAACCACATCCACGTAAAATATACAGCTTCGCGATCACTAAACGAAGTTTGTTGTTACGCAGTTTTGAAGGCTACACATCTATTTCCATAGTAGGGAAAAGTCCGCTCAAGGCTATGCGCAGAGAGTAGACACAGCTGGAGACCCTCATTTGCTTAGTGTTAATTAATATTGATTACTGTTAGAGATTTCGCACCGAGTTCGGTTGAACATTATGTAGAACTCGAATTATTCTCTTTCAATAATTGCTGGAACGTTACTCAATTGAGTTCAGACCTACGTAATTTTGGGTACCAAAACAATTTTACTTCCACGAAATACAAAGGCTACATAATTTTGGGTACCCCATCAATTTTGCTTCCATGAAATACAAAGGCTACATAATTTTTGGTACTCCAACAATTTTGCTTCCACGAAATACAAAGGCTACAAGTAAAGTTAGGAACTACATAATTTTGGGTACCCAACAATTTTGCTTCCACGAAATACAAAGGCTACAAGCAAAGTTAGGAACTTTCAGGCAATCAATCAGTACTGTATCTGCACACTGTCTGGGCTACAAGCAGGTTAAGTTACGAAAGTTTAAGTACACGCACAAGTCTTTTTATCTACTTACTACACGGAAGACAGGTTAAGTTACGTAGTTGTAGGTGATTGAACTGTTTAGTTTGTTCAATGGTTACTACATTACCTGTGCCTCAGAGACTCCGACTGGTTTTTTGAACACCGTCCAAATGACAGCCTCGTTGCAGACAGGGGTAGTGAGGCTACCTTCGTAGCGGTAGAAGTTCAACCTATCGATAGTAGGGGGCAGCAGCATATCCAAGTTGGTGGGGTTGGTCACAGCTTGCGTGCCTGATGGAGATTCTTGGTCATCATTGGCTCTAGAAAACAACTCTAGATTGTTCGAATGCCAAAAGATGTAAGATAACTAAAATTTCAGGTACCTCCGTTCTAGATAAAGACTTTAATTCAGGTGGACTTAAATTTGCGCACAAAATTGCAACATTTATTGCGCACCTCCATTCTGAACAGCTGCCGCAGCGGCCAGTATAGGAGCCAGAGCAGGGTTGTCTTCCTCTTGTATCTCATACAGAATCCCCAGCACCGCTAGTCCATCGGGCATGGCCAGAGCATCTTCCACGCTTGTATCTTTCTTTATGTGCACGATGTGCAGTTCCAGTGGGTAGCTGCAACAATACAGATATTCTCAACTCCAATGGGAAGATTTTATTACCTCCGCCAAGGAGGTTATATTTTCGTCGTGTTGTCTGTCTGTATGTTTGTCTGTGTGTCACCAAGATACCTCAAAAAGTGTTGAGCCGATTTGGACGAAATTTGCAAGGATTGTTGGGTATGTTAGGAGTATAGATGATTAACTTTTGGTGAAGATCCGTCCATCAGTTTGTTTGTTTGCCTCATTTTTCTCAATGCCATAACTCAAAAAGTTATTGAACGATTTTTATGAATTTCACATGAGTTGTTAGGTATATAACGAAGAGTAAATGACCAAATTTTGATGATGATTCGCTTGTTCGTTCGTTCATTTGTCGCTGTTTTTAATTTTATGCTTGTTAGCACAATAACTCAAATAATAATGAGTGATTCTTTGTAAAATTTATAGTGGTTGTTAGTTATATTAAAAGACATGAGTGATGAAATTTTGGTGCAGATCGTTTTTTTTTTTCGTTTGTATGTTTGACTCATGTTTGTCGTAACGTTTGTTAGCAGCAAAACTCAAAAAGTTATGAACGGATCTTCAAGAAAATTGCCCAAGCTGTTATTACGATCAAAAGGCACAAATGATTTTATTTTGGGCTTGATACAAAGAAAATCATGGTTTCAGGCCATTTTGAATTTTTTGCTACCGTTGCCTCGCTTGGCGGAGGTATGCGCTATCGGAGTGATCTAGTTATTCAGTACCTATAAGGCTTTTCAGCGCTAAAATAGGTGCAGGTTGAAATTAAAATATTTCAATCAGAAACGGGCTTATGAGCTTATGGTCGCGATTCACTAAAAGATAAAGGATTTCCGAGCCGCGTTCGCAAGCGGTAATAACATTTTACCGGCAGCGTAAAATTTACTAAAGTTTATACGTTGTCATGCCTAATAAGCAGCATCTCTGTGTATTTGCTTCCGCTATAAATAACTCAGTTTTTTTTTTCTTGTGTGAACCATTTTGAGCATATTCCTAAAAACGAGTCGGTTCCTCATCATATTTAGCCTAAGTAATGAGTTGGTTCCCTGTCATTAATAGATTTAAAAACGATGAGTATGTTCTATATCACGCTCGTCTGTTGTTGATCAAACCAACGTACCTGCTACCGTCAACGGTGTGTTCCGAGCCCTGGGTGGAGACGGAGCCCCAATGGAAGTGGAAGCCTAAGACCTCGTACTCTGCCGGCAGTCCTCCGAGGGAGATGCTGGGTACCGAGTTGTACAATGACGTTGCAAATACTGTAGGGGATAAAAGAAAATACTTCTGACGCAGTCAGGTCTGTCGTATAGATACATGTGCGTGCCATTGTCTTGAGATGACATTACCTAAGATGCTCAAGAATTCGATGAGAAGTACTAGTAGAAGTTTAGTTACCTACGATAGGCGTTTCACTGTACCTCAGCTCATCAGGTGAGAGACTCAAAGTTGGTTAAATTAACTCGTTAGGATTTTGCGAAAATTTTTTGCAGATTAACATGGAAAGCCTTAACTATGATACAGAGCTTTCGGAAGCTTTAACTACCATCTGCAATCTACCAAATGTTTCTTCAACCTTGAAACTTTGCCCGCTACGTTGACACCAGACTGCAGGAAATGCAGACGCACAGCTAGATGCACCGGGACAACAATCCCTACGTACATCTGGAGTTATCTAGAATGGAAGCTTGCATTTTCTAGTCAGCGTAAGCTAAATAAATACATCAAGGGACCTATCAGGATTCGAACCCAGGGGCTTGAGTATGGTAGGCGCGACCGCAGAACCAACAGTGAGCCTAAAAATATGATATTGTGCGGAGGGAATCATTTAGAAGACATGAGCTTCTAGAAGAAGTGTAGGTAAGCACCACGAGTTAAATCCTCGCTGTGGTCACACGATGCATTAGCTACTCCAGTCTTTTGCGCACTAATAGCTCTCCGGTAATAGCTCTCCACCTTCACCGTTTAAACAGGCGGCGAAAAATGCAACCAATGTGAAGGATATCAAGAATAAAAATAAGACTGATGATACGGCTGCTCCATCATCCTCAGGCGTTGCAC
>LQNS02278174.1:4345267-4364377 GCA_001587735.2 Parhyale hawaiensis
AGCAGGGGGCCATCACAGATGTGTGAACTAGCAGCAGGTGGTCTGTTTATCGCACCGCTGATCCAACACGCAACGCTCATCCTCACCAACAGGAAGTTAGTGCTAGTGGAAATTTCCATTCACTCTGCACGCTCGATCATACTCTAAAGTTCATTTTCGCGTTATTTGGGTCATTGAAAATCTATAAACTACCGAAGATTTATTACTGTAGTTATACTCGTGGCTACATGCTTATTGATAATGCACCTAACAAACTGACAGCTATTCCTATCTTCGTTGCACTATTGCAGCTGATGAAAATAATTGTAAAGTCTGCTAAGACTGTAAACTGAGTGATATAGCTGCATTCTACATATGACAGTATCGTTGTCAACATACTGGTCGGAAAATATGAAATACGGCGGGAGAAAACTGCAAATTGAGGAATTATTCCAGTGGGCGAGCAAAAAATTGACTCCCTAACACTACATGTATCATTTAAATAATTCCAAGGGATGATATTGAAGTTAGCATCGCTGCCAAGACCACTTAAAGGCTTCCTTCGTCTGTCTCTCTTCCACATGCCATTAAATCGTATAATACTTACGATGCCTTACGGAACCCTTATATAACAGCATGCAATAATTATATGTAGTTCCTCACAGCCCCCGTGTCTGTCTTTTTGCTTCGCAGTTCTCTTAACATTATTAATGTCTTTCTCTGCATTTCCTGATCTTTGACTGAGTTTGCGCATAATGAGATCAGAAAAAATGTTCGCGGTATGAACGGAGTATAATCTCATATCGGTGCTACCACCTAGAGGTACTTCAGATAACTTTGACTCTAGAATTTCAGAGATTTAGTCCGGCAACCGCCTCCCGGCGTTTGGTGAATGAATTTTCTTCTAAAAAGCGGTGCTAAAAAGCGGTGCAAATAGGCCGGACCTAGCCAACAAGCTAACCAACGAACTAGGTCAACAGCTAATATTGACTATTAAAATTCTAACGGGTGGTCCTAAATTCTTTCCCCAGAATGAAACTATAGGTTACTTACAATAAAATAACCATAGTTTACTCCATCGATACGCATCCGAAAATCTCTACTGTTAACGGTACGTTGACTTAAAGTTCAGTAGTGCGATGCACTTAATCGGCGGTCTACTGTACTTTACAGCGAAGATAAAGATGCACACCGGTCATTTGTTGACATTGATCACTCCAATCTGCACCGTACCTGATTTCAGACGACCATGAACCAACTACCAAATAATGACTTAGCAGATACGCACCTGTTTTACGGCATGGCTAAATGTAATTCCAGGAGAGCTGCCAGAATGTACAGAGACAGGTTTCCCTATAGACTATTTGGTAGTGGGTTCATGATCGTCTGAAATCAGGTACAGTGCAGATTAAAATGATCAATGTCAACAAATGACCGGTGTGCATCTTTATCTCCGCCGATTAGGTGAATCGCACTTCTGAACTTTGAGTAGACGTACCTTTAAAAGTAGACATTTTCGGATATGCATCGATAGAGTAAACTATGGTTATTTTATAGTAAGGAACTTATAGTTTCATTTTGTAAAAAGAATTTAGGAACACCCGGTATATTTACCTGGTTCAAGACGGTGTAATTCAAATGAAGAATCCTTTAATATTTGCTACAAAGCACAGAATATTTTCTTCATAACGCTCGATAACAGCACCGTGACTGCCAAAGTGAACAGCTGTTTGGTGTCCTGCCCACCATAGCAAATCGTTCAGACGCACTGGGCTTTTCTCAGACAATGCTAAGCTCAATAGTCCATTTGTGAGAAAGTGAAAACTAGAGTATCAATTCTACTTAAATACTGTAACTACAAGCCATTGCGATTATTCTACTAAGAGGTTCTGTCCTGCAATTATAACTGATGCTGTTGACACTAATTATTTTCTAGCGGCCTCACCCGCACCAATTTGTGCCTTTGGGTCCCTATATTACGTGTAGTCTACACTTGCACAAACGTAGAAATTGTGGGCCAAATATTTGACGACTTGGGCTGTGTCTGGGCTGAACCTACGCACCGCAAATTGCAACTGTTGTATCAGTACAACTCTTCCAACGGAACATAATTATATACTACTCTGTGACTTCACGACTTGCTACTTAGTTACATAACTAGAGGCAACGTTTTGTGAACGCAGTACAAACAGGTATGCTGTAGATTCAACAGCATACCTTCTACAGTGTAGAAGACTCCTTTCGAAGCAAAGACGACATTTCTGTCAAAGCTTTTACTAGTTCCTCTCAAGGTGAAGCGTAAGTAAAGGGATAGAGTCTGTATATTATGCTTCACTCATGCAAGCAAGGGAGGCGTCGACACGATGTAAGTAGCCCAGTTCAACTCGCGCCCTTTCTTGAGGCCTCTTGCTGTGCTGGACACGATATTGAAAAGTAGTTCACTTTGGTAGTCACTGAGTTCAACTGTCCACTTTGTCTTTCAGTTTTTTGTACGTTCGTTACAAAGGCCGCAAGAAGCCATGAAAAACACAGCCGGCTGAAACCCAACGATGGGCGTAGCACGGTACTATCTAATGATGTAAATACAGCAACCCGGTGATGTAATTGAAAGAGTTTTTTTGTTATCGATCTGTCACGAATCTGCTAAATTTGCTAAGGGATAAATGGAGCGAATTGCGCTTACTGTAAATAAAACACTATCGTATTTCGAAGGAATGTATTATGCTGATAAACTTCTGTACAGTTAACTTCTCGAATAAATTTAAAAACCTGTAGGTATTTTAGCGTTTTAGACAGTGAAATTTTCATTGTACAGACAATATAATTTTCTATAAATCTATCATCATGTGTAAAATATAGGTCAACTTTTAAAAATTACCATTTACTCTTTGTGTGCCGGTGACACCTAGCTTTAGAAAAGACCAAACCAACTGTTCAAGGAACAGCTACCTGAAATAGCTGCATCTACAATATACATGCAACTTACTATATATTGTAAGATCACATGGAAACCATCAGCTATTTGCATTACAAACGAAAACTACATTAACCCTCAACGGCGGTTCTTACGTCTTGTGCAGCACCAAGATGGCGCCTAAAATGTGAACGATTGGAAAGGAAGTTTCGCATCCAGTCATATCATACGTCCGTGGGAGATCAGGAGGAGCATCGTACCTGGCCACTTTATATAATCGCATGGTCAACTTACAAGTGAACGTTCAGCTGTTATCCCGATTGCACAGAGGAACTCAGTAGCCAAGGTGACGTATGAAAGTATTAAAATTGAACAACGTGTGTATATGTCATGGGTGTTGCTAAACTAGTGTAATCCCCAAACAAAGCCTCATACTCACTTTTGCTAATTTAAGAATGCAGAAATTCATGTGTGAGAATAAATGACAAATGTTTACATTTATTTCAACTAAGACGTTTTCTGTGTAAATAAAAGAAAGATGATGTTATTTTCCCATTACGTAGTTCCCCTTCAAATTCACTTTACAATATGTATGTGCACCTAGAACAGGAAATGAGTATTATATACGCACAAATATTGTAAATAAAATGTGTGACCACTACCTGGCTGCCTCCAGCTTCCACTAGTGAGGTAAAAAATGATTTAAGCACAATAGTGGAATATTTTATTTCAACAACTTCAGTATTTATTCTAATAGGTGCCTAGTAAATTGAAAGTACTTAACATGAAGAAATGTTGCGTAATACGTGGAAAGATAGTGTTAACAATCAATAGCGTTAAGTAATCAGAGTTCATCGTTAATATGCAAAGAGGTTGACGCTGGACCAGAAAAACTAACATTTTTCCTCTTTGTACTGTCAGTTTAAATGCGCGTTGTAAGTGGCTGGTTGCCGAAGATCATCACAGTTGTGTATGTTACCAACATTTAGGTGCAGAAGATTAATACAAGCATGCGTTTTCGTTAGCATGTAAATATTTTTCAAATGAGAAAATCCAGGGTTTTCGCATTTTAATGGAGACCCTCAGCTAAAGTGGATACTAGCTATAGCGACTTGAGCACGGTGGGGGGAAGGGCACTGCAGAACTGGAGCACACCGTATTTTTTTGTAGCATCAAATTCAATAAATAATTTTTTTCTATTTAGAAGCTGAAAGCAAAGCTACTTTAAAAGTTCTCTGTAACATCGAGTGAACTACGAGGTACTTCACTTCCACTGTGGCCTTCTTCGCCCCTCTCATATATTATTAGCTGTTATCATAGGTTCAAATTACCAGCTATTTTTTAGAGACCCAGATTGCCGACTGTTACCAATAAATCGGGACTATCAATTGCAACAAATAGTTCCAGATTGCCAGTTGTTCCTCATAAGACCGAGTTACCATCTATAATTGATTTATCCTGTTTCCCTGAATTGACCTGTAACTTCAAGTGATCAGCTGTTACCCATAGCTCCTAATTTCTAGCTGTTTCTCATAAATGCAAGTTTTTACCAGTAACTCATTTGGTCCGTTTCCAGCTGTTATCCAAGGGTTTGAATATTTAACTATTACTCATAAGTCTGAAGTTTTAGCTGGTGCCAATACTAGTTTTTAGTTGTTAGTTAAAGGTCCCAATTTTGCTGTTATCCGTAGGTCACAAATTTCAGCTGATAGTTGAAGGTTCAAATTACTAGATGCCACCACAAATCAAGCAAGTTAACACAATAAATATGAGTTGACTGGTCCACTAATTAGGCAATGAAATATCAGAGAAAATAAGAATCCAGTGAATAATCATTTCAACATGGCCTGTGAAAGAAAAATGGCCTCAGTGCAGCGGGAAGACGTGTAGAGTGAAGCTGCATCTGCGAGAAGAAAAAAACAATACATTGAAATCTGCAGTAACTTAAGAAAACTAATTCGTTAATTCTTAATGAAGTGCTCCAACGTTCTCAATGACAGTTGACAGTATCCGTATTGAAAAAAAAAATACTTCGAACCCGTTGTTGTTATTATGTTTAGACCTAGATGGGCTCGGTTCTCCAGAAAAATTGCCTAGTCGTCAATACTCCTTAACTTGTAATTCATTGTGAAAAGCATATTTTTTGGTGAGCATTATTTTGATATCAACACAGTGTTGTTTTACGGATTTTATATCTTTGAGGGGTGCTGATCCAGAATCTGCTTGATGCCACTTTGGCACCCTTGGATAAATTGCACCTGCTAATTAAGTTAGCCATTACCGAAATTTCTTTCCAGGCTCTAGCTGGCTTATATTGAAAGATACAAGGCAAATATCAATGTCTACCCCATGCCTAGAGGGTCACAAATTCAAATTTTACAATTTCTGGCTCATTCATGCATCATTGTTTAAATTAGGCGAGTCATCGTAGTAATTATCATTAATAAAAAGCAAAGTATCAAGATTAGTGTTACCAATGTCAGCATATAGTATTAGTTTCATTCAGAACGGGAAACAAATACTCATGATTGAAACTAATTAAAACGTTTCGGGACCAGATCCTATCCTCAGTAGAAAGTGAAATAATCCTTTATTCCTAGTAGATAAGAAAAAATCATCAAAAAAATAAACTGTATTGAGAAGTAAGTAGGCCTATCTATTCTTTTGCAATGAACAACAAATGCGAACTATATTGATAGTTAAAAGGTATGTAGTTTGTCTTTTAAAACGTTCAATACTTTGAAATTTTAAGGTTCGAAGGGTCATGACAAGAATGTACAGTTTTAAAATTTGACATTTGTACAAGGCTATTGCACTGTTCACTATGCTGGCGCACAGAAGAAAATGGGGGATGCTAGTACGCTGCCAGTACGACTGCTCTTACACATGTGCTCAAATACTCTCTTACCAAACGTACGACAACTGCTACCAATATAGCTCGATGCACAGAGTGCGCTACTAAATTCATACACGAGAGAGTTTCGCACGTGGCCATGAAGCTGGTCTTTATAAGGAAAAAGTGATTTTATTGAGGAGCTATTAGTGATGTAATATTAAAGTCAGAATTACTAAGTTAAACAGGTAACAGGGAATATAATTCTTGTTCAATTTTTCCGACTGGTTGCCAAAATATGGTATTGAAAAGAAAAACTGTTCCCTTCCACAATCTTGTGTTAAAATGTCTTGCTATTGTGAGGAAACGAACTTGCGGTTGATACACTAAACGTGATAATCTGGAAAACTGATATTTGAGAAGTATGATCTTAGGAAAGTGAATTCATAGTGCAAAATTTTGAAACTATAGCAAAAAAATCTAATGGCACGAAACAGTGCGTTTTTTATACTAATGACCTTAAAACCTCGTAGAAGAAATGTATCATCGACATGACGTTGGTAGAGAACACGGCAAATTCATGGGAAGAATCGGACAGCCAATATTTTCTCATAATAACACATAAAAATATTTGCAGTC
The DNA here is from genome assembly GCA_001587735.2 of Parhyale hawaiensis. Classification (NCBI taxonomy): domain Eukaryota; kingdom Metazoa; phylum Arthropoda; class Malacostraca; order Amphipoda; family Hyalidae; genus Parhyale; species Parhyale hawaiensis. Next base: position 4,351,633 of record LQNS02278174.1, read on the forward strand.
GTTGTTCCAAGTGGTAAACCCATTCCTACGCCATCCTTCTGTTCATACAACTGTCCGCCTGCGTAGTAGTATTAGACCGTCAAGCTTACTCCGAGAAAATACTTCCAATAATATCAGGTAGAACAAAATTTGTGCAAATCACGGAACCCCCCACCCCCGGAAATTCTCACAAAACGTTGGCAATAAAATTTATAACTTCCTTAGGCAATTGAAAAATCTCAACTGGCTTTTCGATGCCGTCTATATGTTTCTGGTCAAGTCCTTTCATACTTTACGTCCTACTAAAATTATATAAATCGAATTTTTATCGATGCTTCCAATTCCAACCTATTTTGCAGCCTAAAACACTAACAGCTTCCGCTAATCTGAATTTATGTCCCCTAAACTATCGCCTTGTACAAAAAATGAGTATTCTGTTGATCATACATTTAGTTTTATAGATCAAATCCGCTCTTTTAGAAACTCAAATAGGTAGATCATGGCTTCATTTGATAATTTAAAGTTTATTTACTACCATTCCCAATTTGTGAGACCATAGATATGTGCTTGGAACTTATATTCCCAGAACCTCTAGTGACTGTTATGTGTTCAGGTCGGCTTCATGATAAAACTTTTCTAAATTATTGTGTATTAAATTATTTTTTCTATTTCAGTGGACAACTATATAAACAGGAGGATGACCTAGGAGTGGGTTTGCCACAGGGCCCTGCATCTGTCAATATTTTTAGATGTTATGATACAAAATAGCTGTCAGATTACCCCCATGAATTTTGCTATATTTTATGTTTTCTATCAACGCCATGTCGATGATGCTTTTCTTTTTTACTCGTGAATCACATCCTAGCATTTCTTGATTACCTTAACTACAAGTATCCCAGCATTAGGCTTTTGATGGAGAAGTGAACAGAACGGGTGTCTACCCTTCTTAGATAGTCGCTAAAGAACCTGGGCAATTTGAAACATCTGTGTTTAGGAGAAATACTTTTACGGAGTTATGTAGTAACTTCTTTAGCTTTTACCCAGGAGTTTTTAAGGTCAACAGTATCAAAACCTTATTGTTTCGTGACTATAGGATTTGCTCTAGTTTCAAAATTTTGTACGAGGAATTCACTTTCCTAAGATGATATTTCTCAAATAACGGTTTTCCAGATTATCTCGTTCACTCTTTCACCAGCAAGTTCGTTTCCTCTTTCTTCACCAAGACAATGAGAAGGAACAGTTTTTTTAATTCCATACTTTGGCCCCCGGTCGTAAAAACGTAAACAAGCATTGTGTTCACTATCATCGGTTTATTTTAGCATTATTGACTTTAAAATTCTCTTAGCTACTCTATAAAAACCTTTTTCCTAATAAAGACCAGCTTCCTGCCGACATGAGAAAATCTCTCGTATATAAATACAGCTGTGCACTCTGTGCATCGAGCTACATTGGTAGCAGTTGTCGTACGCTTTGCATGAGAGTATTGGAGCATGTGGGCTGCAGCACAGTCGTACTGACAGTGTGCCAGCATCACTGTCATTTTCATCCGTGCACCTTCATAGTGAACAGTGCAATAGCCCAGCCGAAAAGTCAAATTTTACACTCTTATCATGACCTCTCCGACCTTAGAATTTTCGAATCCCTGTGCATCTTAAATGAAGAGCCACTTCTTCATGAACAAAATAGTTCCCAAACCCTGTTCATTGTAAAAGCCTAGATTTTTTCTTTTCTGTTCTGTTTAGTTTTTTTGCTAATTTGGTTCTTATATAGTAGGAATAAAGGATTATTTCAATTTATTTCAGAAATACTGATGATGGGATCTGGTTCCGAAACGTTTATTTTAATTAGTTTTATTCATGAGTCTATTTAGTTTCCCTTCTTAAAGCTAACATTACTATGCTAACATAAGTAACTGCCACCTTGGTGCATGGTTTTTATTTAAGACAGGGCTTTCAGTCACGCGCTCTCATGATGCAGTTATCAATTTTGTTTTGTATTTTGTGGAACGTAACCATATTAAAGGTGCCAGCATTAATGTTTTGTGAGTCTTTATTTCCCTTAGAGATGTTGTCAAGTGATATTAAGCACCAATTAATGCTGATCCTTTGCTGAAGAAAACTTATTTTGACCCATGTCCAGAGAGCCAAGCAGGAGAGGCGCTGGCATCGGAGGGGAGGGACTAAAATAAATTCATAACAGATACAACCAAAGCAAGTGAGGAGGTGCACGGTGATGGTCGTGATGAGGACTTGGAGCAACGACTTGCTCATAAGGCGAATGCATCCATTTTGTGTCATCGTTCCTGGGTGTCTTCATATGTACCTATCGTCGCAACATTTAAAACGCACGAAAACGCCTTCATCATCCAGGTATAATTTTTCAAATGAAAAGCGCTCCCGTCGATCGGAAAAATTAACCCTTTTAAATTTTAAGAAACATTGCATATTCTTGAGTGAGGAGTTTGTCATGGACATAGGTCCAAAACACCCTGATTGATGGCGCCAAGTTGTATTGTGTCGAACAGTGGATAGAGTAAAGGGAGCAGAAAAACTGTTCAAACAATCTATCCTAGAAATATATGATAAGAGGAATGATGAAATATACTGGCAAGTGGAATTTTGTATCCTGCGTGCGATGAGTGGTCTGCACTCATCAGATGGATGATATTGTAAGGATTGTCGAGACCAGTTCGTGTCAACCCGTTGTGTGGTTTCTGCTACGAAAGCATCTAAATCACAAGCAAGTGCGAGCATAAAAGAAACCTCCTTGTACACCGTGGCTCATATCAAAGCTGACAAACAAAGATTTGGAGCTTTTTTAAGATATTCGAACACTACATATCTCTCTCACGGTGGAAATCAATACAGCAGCAGAACTCTTGTTCTCAAGCTATACAACTACTTTGGGCTTGATTTTCTGATATTAAGCGAACTTGGTGTTTGGAGCCTGTTGTCTGTAGCAAAGAGGGACATTGAGGCCGATGATGAGGTATCTTTGGAGGTAATTGCACAATGCCTTCTCTCAAAAACCAAACAACTTATTCCGGATAAGAGGTCATACCATTCTGGTATTGACTTGAATTGTGTAAACCAAGCATTACTTTGACTGTTGGCCAAAACTATCGAAGAACCTGGATCATAGTGCACGTGCTGGCCTCAGTGGGAATATTGCCAGCAATATGATGATCAATTGCTATACAGGCCTACAGTTGTCTTTGGGGTTGTGATTGCTACTTTGGTGATTCATGCTCATAATATCATGAAGGGGTCCTAAGATTCAGGATTCAGCTGCTGTGGCAGTTCGGAACGCTAATTGATGGGAATTTCAAGAGAGTGTAAGGAACTGAATATGGGTGGTCTCGTGGTGAAACCGTCAAAACACTCCCTGAAGATCTTGCCCTAGCTGCTCTGGAGGTAAGGGAGCTGCTTCGGTATGAATGTTCAAGCGATGAGTCATGTAGTAGACAGAGATGTCTAATGCTGGGGATACACTAGGAGGCATTTATACAGGCAACATTCAACATGATGCAAGGATGCGAGACTCGACAGTCATTCATGCCACGGTATCTATGCTACCGATTTTAAGTATGTATCGTAACGGCCCGCGAGCTGCCAATCCGAGCAATCAGTCGGGAGTAGAAACGCATATGTAACCCTGGCATAACAGGACACTTGCCATATACTTTCTTTTGTGACTGTCGTAGACAATAAATAAACTGTCGCAATCCGAGCAACAACTTCAATGCAGGGGAGGCGGATGAAGAAACTGGCTATCAAAGTGATGAAGTAAACGTAAATTACTTGGCTGACGGAGTAATGAAGGTTCCTGACTATAGATTAGGCCTGAAGGTAAGGCAATAAGACCTAATTAAAATATTATTCAAATCAATGCAATTCAACTGAAGACTTTTAGATTTGCTAAAGCAAAGTCTTCTACCGTAATCTGAAACTCTTCAGCTTAATCAGAGAACAGAATAGTAACATTTGTCTTTGTGCCCTAATTTGCAAATCATGTATATGAAACTGGAAAATTTATGTTAGAAATTGTAAAACTAGAATCAAGAACCTTAAAAACCTTGAGGTAGACAAAAATTACCCCTTTTTGGCAAAGTAAGCAAGCAAGCTAAATGGTCTTACTACAGAATTTGGCCTATGACCGCCTATTTTGCGTAATAATGATATGCGATTGAGCAGCAATTCATGATAGAAATGGCAAATTTAGAATTTTTGACCCTCCAAGTATGGGAGAAGACATTGATATTTTTTTCTTGTATCTTCGAAATTAGCAAGCTAAAGACTGAAAAAGAAATGTTGGTATTGGCTGACTCATTTAGTATATTGCACAATTTGCCTCCGGGTGTCAAAGTGGCATGAAGCAAGTTCTGAATCAGTATCCCTCAGAGCTATAAAATCCGCAAAAAAAAAAACTTTGGGGGACGCCACATCCACGTTGAGTGCAATAGTGAACTATTGGACATCTCTGTTCACTTCGCAATTTTATTCAATTTAAATGTTTGTTGGATATCCACAGGTTCAGCTCATCGAAGAAACATTCGGTAAAAACTTTGTTCTACTGCTCAAACTTTTAGACGGACAAGGGAACCCCCCACCCCCACATGACTTCTACCGCGTGAGTAGAGGTCATAAAATTAGTTATTATATATAGTCATATGTACTACTCGTGGACTATAAATTATTTTATATACATATATATTAATACTAATATGTAGAGCAAAAAATAAACTCCATTACTCTTTATAATTAGGCTTATCTCAAAATTGCTATCACTACATTTCCTCTAGCAACAGAGGATAACATTCGTGTGGTTGAAGACGATTCGAAACTGTCTGGCTGAAGTTTGTTTCTTGCAGTATTAGGGGCACACGAGATGCTACTTAAAAATATATGCAACTAATCTTTACTGGTGTCTTTTCAAAATTAATAATATTAGCATTTAAAACACTCAGTCCTTCAACATTGCTGTATGATTTCGATGTAACGGCAAAAGAATATAAATGGCGCGGGGAGTGAGTCCTTCCACTTGGACTGTCGTTCGGTTTACTACCAGCTATCTAATCTAACTGATCTAATCCACTTCTCGCTATTTGAACCAAGGCCGTAGACAAGTAGAAATGAGGGCGCACAGTTTTGTTTAAGCCCTGGAGTAAGGACATTTAAATTCCACTCCCGTCCTGCACGTGGTGTAAGAAGCGACCAATGCTTGGTAAACTGCAAGTAACTACATGAACTTGTATTCCTTCTCACTGTCCACTGGCTGCCGCTTGGCGGGCCTATAGGTCATGAAAAGTTGGCGTCATAAGAACCTCGTGGGAGAAAATGCACATGGAACGGATGATCTCCAAAAATCCAGTGGCAACCAGAAAGGAGAGCACATGGCTGTTACCATAGCCGTGTGCCTAGCATTCCACAGTCAACTCCTCTCCCTACCTCTCAATGGAACAATTGAGACTTTCATTCTTTTTTCTTCTTGTTCTGGTATGATCCCGGCTGTGAGCGGCAGGGCCACGGAATGTTGGCGGTGGCACCCATCGTAACTGTTGTAACCCATAGGCTAACCTGGCCAGCTGAGGATATAGAAGCCTTGCTTTGCTTGGCAGATCTGCCGAGCGGAGAGGGATGGCCGGACGCTGTATGTTTAATAAGGTGTACAACAATGAGAGACATTGATTTTATTTCTTTGTCCCTGCCACTGCTAATCATTAATGTATGGGATTTTTTGTTGTCTATTTGGTTTTTTACTGTTTTTATCTTCATTTTTAGCTGTCACGCTTTAGTCCATGGTGCTTAGGATGGAGTATGAAGCTGAATGCCAGCAACACCAAGTATAAGAGTATCAGTCGGTCTCGGACACTTTTACAGCTGCATCCACCTCTGAAGATATATGATGCATTGCTCCAGGTGTCTAGCTCCTTGAAAATTCTCGGCGTTGTCTTTGAGAAGAAGCTTATTTTTGAGCCTCATTTAAGGCGACTGGTGTCTGGTATCACGGGCTTCCAGCAAGATTGTTCTTCTGCGTAAGGTAAGTTCTGAGTTTGGTGACAAAGAGGTAGTCCGCAGATACTTTTATGTTTTTTCTGTCTGTGATGGAGTATTGCTCACCGGCCTGGGCTTCAGCTGCTAACAGTCACTTGAGTCTGTTGAACCGACTTATTAGTTCAGCAGTAGGCTGTGTGTTGAAAGAGATCTGTCCCATAGGAGAGGGATGGCCGGACGCTGTATGTTTAATAAGGTGTACAACAATGAGAGACATTGATTTTATTTCTTTGTCCCTGTCCTCGTGGTCTTCATGAAGATTACACGGGCTGCGGTTGATGCGCACTCATTCACTTTGAAGAATGTTGAATGCCAAACAACTCAATTCAGTCAATTATGAACATTGCTCAACTCCTATATTTTTTTGGGTAGACAGACAAATATATATACATATAGGTATACATACTTAAATCTTCAACGAAAACATTATCACCGCTCTCACTTCATTGGCGAGCGATATTAATAAAATTCAGTCAATGCAGCTGTGTCCTACATGCATACGGAATCCAAGCGGCTTGAAATGGGAGCAGTAAGAATATTTCATTTCAATGTTACGCTCTATGTTAGTACCGATGAAAGTGAATACGGAATGAAAGTGAAATGAGTGCTAGATAGAAACTATGCTCGGGAGCTTTTATACGCGATAGATGGAAACTGGAATTGGAAGGTAAAATTTGGTACAAAGCTGAAACACCTATTTCATAAAACAACACTGTGGGCGTAGTGACAATTGAAGTACAGAACACATGCATGTAAGTAAATTCCCTTCTAGGAATAATAATAATAATAATCCTTCGAATACCAGTAATTATATATGTTTATATAACTAATATACTCTGAACTAGAATAGCATTCCGCCTCAGCATCGTCACTCGGTAAATTTGAAAAGCTGAACTGGTTAATAGAAGTATAAGAAAATGTATAATATTCTTTCAAGACATTTGTGATCCTGAAAAAACTGAAACTTCTCTACGTACGTGACGACTTTCCTAAATGCGTATTACTGCAACGCAACCTAAAAAATAAAAAGCAGTAGATAAATTGAACAGATATTTCAATTCTGCAAAACAGTATTCTCACTATCGTAAGTTATTTTTTATGTTTCTCTCTGTTTGAGCAATGACGCTTTATTCTTATAGTCAGAAACTTTAACCCTTTTTCTACGAAAATTCCGCTCATGCTATGAGGTTCTAAAAGAAGCTTATAGAAGTCAGTATCATTGTAGTCACTGGAGCTCACCTNTTTCTCTCTGTTTGAGCAATGACGCTTTATTCTTATAGTCAGAAACTTTAACCCTTTTTCTACGAAAATTCCGCTCATGCTATGAGGTTCTAAAAGAAGCTTATAGAAGTCAGTATCATTGTAGTCACTGGAGCTCACCTACAGTTAAGTTCAGTCGTAAATAAAATACTATCGTTAACTTCAGACGGGTCGTTCAATATGTTGTCAAAATTTACAGAGAAAGAAACAACGCACTGGCTTTAATAATCAAAACGTTGATGCGGCATCCGAAAATGCCGTCAGTACCGAAAGGGTTAAGTCTTATTCATCCTACGAATTTTTCAGCCCAATAGAGAGCAGGTAAATAGAAGAGCATCAACATACCTGTGTGGTTGCGGGGGCAGAATCTGGGGGGGGCGGAGCTTTACTTTTTAAACGACCGGTACACCTGTGGGGAAACAAGCCAATGAATCTGATGCACCACATCGCTGCAGCATCGAATACTGTGTATGTTTTGAGCACAAAGTTATGCAGCGGAGCGTACATACAACATACCACCTAGTGAAAAATATCAGCTTCATAGTTATTCGCAAATAAAAGTTTCAGCCGAGAATAATTTCAAACCAGGTAATTTATGTTGCTGGTGCGCCATTGTACCTACAGTTCAAAATTTTAGCTCAAATTTGGGTTGGCATGGACACTGTGCATACCACACTATAGGAAGCGTAACTTGACTGAAATTATGAACAAAAGTTATGCTGTGAATAACGAATTTCATCTGCAACGTCGGCCAGCACCTGCACCGCACGTGTAAAATTTCGCTGTCTGCCCCACTCTTGGAAAGAACTAAAATAAACGAAAGTTCGCAGGGACTCTCTAATACTGGTCTACACACCAGACTTGTGAACTTGTTCAGTTATCCAGTCGTCCGAATGTGCTACTGTAAAGCATGAACATCAGAAAAGTGCGCTGCCTGCTAAGTTTTGCCTCACTCCAAATTTGAAAAAAATATCCGTTACGCTTAATGGCACCTGTTGACGGCAATCTTTTCAATAACCTTTTTGAGCAATAAAGCTACTGCTGAAACTGGTATAAAAATGTAGAACAGGTATTTTTTAACAAAAATGCGAATTTGTTCCATAAAATAAACACTGATTTACTCCGGATTATGACAACTGAACTTTATTTGAACTCGAAATAACTAGAAAACGAACAATTTAGATCCCTTGTTTACAAAAGAAATACTATTTTAAAATCAACTTTAAGAAAAAAATGGTGAAATAAGAGCAAGAACAAAACTTATAAAGTATGTGTAGAAAAATGAAAAAACCAAAGCATGACGGCTTCCGAGGCGAAAGAAATACTGAAAGTACAAAAATACCAAAGCCGAGTACTCAACTCAGTTGTCATTTGATAAAATATGAAGTCAATATGGCGAAAAGCTGAAGAATATAGGTTAATACCTACGGCTCCGTTAAGTGCCTAATAATTAAGTTGCTTTCAATACGTTGCACATCGGCAAATAGCTTGAGCAGTGGTGAAAAAGGCAATTTTGTGCTAAATTTTACGACGATAGAGTATAAGGTAAAAATAAATAATTCCATTACCGCTTGATTTCCTTTAGGTTAAATGAAATTCACAGCAGAACTTAAGCATGGAGAGCAAATTATGCACATTTCATGTGCGGATGCAGAATACAGTGATATCGACTTGCACTGTAACTGTCATATGGCTCTGCCGGTATCATAAAGATGATGAAGCATGAAATCTGTAAGTGAAAAACGCTCTGCGCGAAAGCGTAAGTTGGTCATACATTCGATTCACTCAATTAACTGCAATCAAGATAATCTAATCAGATTCATTTTGATTGCCCCGAAACTTCAATCGTTAACTGTGAATTCGCTACTTTTTGCAAGGTTTCAGGCGTTAATTTTAAAGCAGTAAAATCTGAGAAGTCCTTAACCCTTTCTTTCATGGCGTGACACATATGTTGCCCTTCAGACAGTATCATACCTACCAGAGAGAAGAATTATTTAGTAAAAGAGAGGGTTAAGCTCCAAAAACTTCAGTTTGCGAGTATATATGGGCTTTAAATTCATTCCATAGGAGCAAATCAATCTCGAGATTCAAGTCCAACACCAATTAAAGCTAATCTAATTAGTTTATCTCGATGACAGTGGAAAAATCGAATATACATGCAACTTACAGTGCGGTCGTTGAGGTCTTGTAGAGGCCGGAAATTGTTCACCAGCTGCTCTTCGTCGGAGTCTTCAAGGGACCTGATACTTGCCATCTGTGGTGCACAATAATTGTACTCATTATTTATCCACATGACTATAGTCGGTCCAATTTATCAATGCAGTTCGGCAGTGATTAAATTCCTCTACAGCGTTGCCTATTCTATGGGTATTTGAGTTTTCTGAGATTATGTTCGGTCCATATCTTAGCCCGCCCACTAACTGTAGATAGATAAATCTCAGAAATACCCACAGAATTGGCACCGCTATTTTAGAGGAATTTGACCACGACCGAACTGCCTTGCTAAAATGGTCAGGCTATAGGTAGTAACCTTTCAAAAGTGGCTGCGAAACGTTCCCGTAAGAATAACATTATTGAGAGAACCCGTTTAGGTTCTTTGCCCGCACGGGGTTAGATTATCGGCAAGTGGATTCACGCGTCAATTTTTTTTCTTCAAAATCTTCTTCACTTAATAATGCGAAAGCGGTTACGACTAGAACAGTACATGAAGTTTCCAAACTTTCCTACGCTAGGCATCACTAGAAAGTTTTTAATTTGTTCTCGTGCCCCGTAGAAAATTAAGTGCTCACATGATCGGGAATCAAATTATTTCATATTTGTACAGCAAACTTATTTCGAAATTCTAATGGTCTATTCTGCAAATTTACGTAATCCAAGATGCTACACCCCCTAAAAATTATCTTGTGGTAGCCTAGGTAGGGCACATCAGACATAACTTTTTTTCAGCAAAGTGACTATAGATAGTCATTTCCGTAATACTGTGCCGGTGAGGCTGTTCTTCAGTGGCCCGGTAAAACGTTACGCACGCTTGCACTCCTTGCAATTTTCCCCACGTTCATAGAATTTCTTCCCTATCTACGGAAGTTTGATAATTTGAAGTATTTTTTATATCAGATACAGTAGTGTATATTTGTCATTGGAATTCAACCTCCAATACCAAAATTCCTCTTCCATATTTTGCTCCACGCATGTAGAAGTCAAGAGGGCTTTGGTGATGATGGATTTGTAAATTACCTAGTACCTCAAACCGCACCAGACCAGTGTGGCTCATTTAAGAAATTACTGGCCACAGATAAAGGCGAGGGAAAAACGCGTGGTGCAAGAAAAGTTTCCCCATTTGAACATGGTTTTCAGTATACTCAACCAGAAATTTATAGGTATTTATCTGGTGTTATCGGATACCTTTCCGTAGATTCCCTTTTTTTCTATAAGCAACCCAGGAAACCTTTCAGTATTTTTCCATTTTTTCTATAAACAACCGATGAATGCCTATACACATCTGATTGAGCGTTAACCACAAAGCTGTTTAGTTTTTTCCGTTACTATTTTTCCAATTTGGCACAAGTAGCTGTCAAGTACTGGGCAATGACTCAGGAGACGCTCAGGTTAGATCGTTAAAGGGTTATTACCATAGTTAAAACTTATTAACCAATAGATGAATTCTGATTCTGCAACATAATATAAAAGGCTTGTAATGTTAGTAGCATCATATGATTCATAGAAAGTGATAAATATCCTAATAATGAACTGTGCAGCATCCCCACTTTAATATCCACGAACTCCTGCCCCTAATTAATTTTTGTTTTATGTTCATGAGTGTCAAATTGGATCTAAACGTTCAATTTATTAATCTAAATACATAAAAATAACATACATATTAAACCAAGTTTCGCCATCCTCTCCGATAGTAGGCTCACAATAACACGAGACCCAGCAGCAATATATTTGTTCGTCACAACCCCAAGGGTCCCTAGTGCCTTCTCCGCAGGGGATGTTGCAGCTTCCTGCAGTTCCTGCTGATGAGGTTAGTTTTGTTAAGCTAAGTAGGCTCTCAATACGTTCCCTTCTGTTTTGGGAGGTGGGCCGCTGATCGAGATGGCCGATCTATTCCCAGTAGACTTGTAACTTCTTGTTTTTCATTTAATTCCTTTGCGAGGCGTAGCTGAGCGAAAGCGTTCAACCGTGCCCGGGGGTTGGAGTTGCACAACTTGATCCTTTTTCCTGTCAGTCGCCCTCTGACCACTTCGAATCTCAGCCCCACCAGCAGAAAAGCCGAGAAAAAAATCATTGATAGTTTGAAATGAGACGTACTTCGCGCCCTAGTGGCGCACGAGCCTGTGTTAAACCACAGGAATAGTTCGGCGCAATATAGACTTTGTGTCCCTGATGCACTAGTAATTTTTTGCACTACTACATAACACGAGATAATTTATGGCAAATTTGAAATTTCTAGAAAAATCACACAAGCTATTCCAACTCACACGGTGTGGAGTTATTTCGAGCGTTATTCAGAGACGCGTCGAACACGGGTGGCTTGGGGTACGTCCACCGGTGCTCCCAACATACCAGCCCTACACGTTCTCTACATGGCTGGTAAGCTTGTGGGAAAAGTGAAATGGCCTTGAAATCAATTTAAAGTTCTATCGCAGCCTATCATAATAATAATGGGGTCTACTAAAGTTTGTACTGGCCGTGTTAACACTGTCTTTCGCTCATAATTCCTAGAGATTGTAAAATCAATATGGTATTTCAACACAAAGGCTTCTACACCCCTACCTAATTTATGACCCAAATAGCAGACTGCTATATATGTTTACAGGGGAGTTTACGCGTGTATATTAAGCCTATAATAAACTGAAGCCAGGAAGTCTCGACTGAGCATTTGGACGACTTTCTGGCTTCAGCTTAATATACACGAGTTAACTCCTCTCTAAACACGTATAGCAACGTGCTATGTGGGCCATAAATTAGGCAGGGTGTAAAAGGCTTTGTGTTGAAATACAGCAGTGATCCAACAATTCGAATTAAGGTAAAGTCCACCTTGGCTGTACCCTACCCTGGGAAACCCACGCACACTGGTTCATGTTGCAGATCTATGCCAACTGGCCCCAGAGGAGTAAGTGAAGCTGCAGCCGACCACGGGTAAGTAAGAACTATGGTGCCGAAGCGGGAGGTTCTACGACCCGAGCCCCAAACCCTCCCATACATGGTCAGGCAGCTGCCCCCATCCAGATGCGCATACCAAACAATTGCCGACTCAGCACTCCGGACGCCGCAAAGATCTCTTGACAGGCATGAGTAGTGGGTAATGTAGCGAAATACTACTTTTTGAGGGTAACCTGCCCTCGCGGCTACCCTCGCGCGCGAGCTTCCGGTTTGTAACGGCCAATGCACTACCGGTTTAGCGGGGGTCAGGGGGGGCGCTAACCGGAGTGGGCGGGGCCTGGGAAACC
>LQNS02278174.1:4376614-4395654 GCA_001587735.2 Parhyale hawaiensis
CTTTAACTCCGCATATCAGCGGCTATTGATCATAATTTCATGTATTCGTGATCGTCTCTTTTGCTGAGACTCTTCTCCCTCCTCTTCTTTTTTTTCTTCTTCTCTCTCCCCCAGTCGTTTATATCCTATTCACTTAATGGCAATAGCTCTTAGAAGGCCGGGGCGCAAGTTTGGGTGTCTCTTTGAGAATGGGCCTGTTGGTTCGTCTACTGTCACCTATCTAATCTAATCTAATCTAACGTCGACAGGCATATGGATAGGTAGCTGCTCTGGAGGGCACTCATAACCGACAAGCTAGGTGAATGAAAGTTCGCGCAATACTATTCGTTAAGCCGTGCGCAGACGACCGACATTGTGCAGATCTGTTACTGCGTGTCCTTCCTAGGTAGGTAATAAATAGGCTGGCCGCCCAGCACTCATCAGCACTTTAAGATACACCTCAGTCGGGGGAACATCCCTTCAGTTNGCCTTAGTACTCGGAATACATCCTTTAGTCCGTCATCGAGTTTCACTTCTACCCTACCCTGCTAACGGACCCTCGGCACTAAGAGATTTAGAGTCTTAGTCTCTATAACGAGCAGATGCCTACGCATAACATCTGATCTGATTTCAACGGGACAATATTGTTGATAGAACCAGCTCGCCGTGACATATTATTGCACATGCAGCGACGAAAGGCGCTTTTAGGTCACAATGTTTTAGGATAAAGTAAAAACAAGTTAGATAAAAATGGAAAATATTGACTTTATAAATTTCATTGCTAAGTTACATATATCCGCCAGTTTTTATTCCCTATACGTTGTGCTTAGCGATTTAGTGTTTTGTACGATCATGAAGATTATAAACGAAACTTCGAAAAGTACGTTTCTGCTGGCTACCCTAGTTGTAACCTGGATACAAATTCCTTTCATACATTACACATTGCAGATGGAAATGCAACCATTAAAAGTAAAATTTTAAGCAAAATGCAGGCTCTACATGCCGAAGTAATGAATATATAACAGGGATAATTGGTCTGGAAGGCGCTTTGAATTGCTTGAACGGGACAAAACGACTACCCTAGAGTTTAGACCCATCCTGGTATTCATTGTTCAGGCAATTTTTTGGCCGAGTCTGGTGGAGCATGCCACACTCGGTAAATTTTGCTTTTCGTCTGCATTGGGCTTTATTACCTCCCCCAAGGCGGTTATGTTTTCGTCGGGTTTGTCTGTCTGTTATTCTATTTATCTGTCACCTACCAAGATAACTCAAAAGGTTTCGGACGGATAATGACGAAATTTGCAGGGATTGTTAAGTGTGTTAGGAAAAACAGATGATTAACTTTTGGTGAATATTCGTCAATCCGTTTGTTTGTCTGCCTTTTTGTTTCCTAATGCTATAACTCGAAAAGTTATAGACGAATTTTTAAAAATTTACACTAGTTTTTAGGAATATCATGACGAATACTGTAAATGACCAAAATTTTGTGATGATTTGTTTGTTCGTTCGTCAGTTTGTTTTGTCGCTGTTTTTAATTTTATGCTTGTTAGCCCAATAATTCAAAAAGTTAAGAATGGATCTCTATGAAATTTGCAGGATTTATTGGTAATGTTAAAAGACGCTATTAAAGTTTGTTGAGGACCGGTTGATCTGTTGGTGAGTTTGACTAATGTTTGTCAGAATGTTTGTTAGCAACATAACTCAAAAAATTATTAGTGAAACTGCTAATACTGTTAATTGGCTCAGGTTATTAGATTTTGGTGTTGATACAAAGAGAATCATGGTCTGAGCACTAATTCGAATTTTGAAAAACTTTACGTTCTTCAAGTATGATAACAGGCATGCTCGATTGGGCGGAGCCTAAGATGGACTTATTCTGTGTACAGGACAAAAGAATTGTGATCACACTTGCACAAAATATACGTATAGCTATATAAACGGACAATTATTGAAGAAACCAGATTTCACAAAAATATTCCATAGATTACTCTGTGTGTGACCTCGGTAGCCACCTTGTAATGATTTCTGTGTGCACACAAGCATCTACGATAAACCCGTTACACAGCGAGATTCTGGCAGCGTACGGAGTGTGATCGAGAAGCGTATTGTCTCCAGCCCAGCACGCCTGCCCACGAGCGATGATGACAAATTACTGGCTTGGCCAGATCATGCAAAAGGTAATGCTGTTATTTCATCACAGTACGCTGGATAACGGGATAGTTCTCATTGTACTCATCTTACACCGGACCACACTATGCAATTGTACGCGCAACGTACGAGCGGACGTTGGGCTCGCATGTTGTCCCCGTCACATACAAAAGTGAGAAGCTGACGATTGTCCCCGAAATGACGGTAAAAACACAAACATTAAGATCGAAGAACTGCTCTTGGTTATCAGTTTTTACCCCATGTGTGTGCTTCATAGTGAATATTTAAAACAGACTTCAGTCCGAAGTTCTGTGTGCAGAGACAGTCAATGCGTGTAAAAATCATCTTGACAAACATTGATTGCTACACCTATCACAGCTACGACCTCCTCCTCCAGGAGTGGCGAAGTATCAACGGCCAAAGTTTCAGAGGCCACCGCAATCCATTACCTTTCATGTTCCAACTAACTTAATGTCTCCGAGCTCCAGGTCTGTATCAATTAATCATTATTGCACGATCAACTTCTTGGCTGAGTTTATTCGCTTCTTCTTCTTTTTCTTCCCCAAATGTCTTATTGATTTTGACTTAATGGTTATAACACATAAAGGGCCGCAGCGTGAGTTCCATCTGCACTCTGGAAATAAGTCTTTTGGACCTTGTGCTGCAAGTTATCTATTTTATTCTCATTTAAACCTCTGGAAAGTGTTGTACCTAGTTGAAAGCCGTGCGAGATCAACGTTTACTGATAAGCTAAGCGCCTGAATGAGGCACGAAAATAAGTAAGTAATAGTAAGACACTCAAATTCAAGAAATTTAATATTTATTCTAATTGCTGTCAAGTACAATAAGTCGAATTGTATCAAATAGTTTTCAATAGATATGCACTTGATTTATGCATGAATGTTTACAGACCTGATCCACGCTATTTAAAGCTTGAACAAGTATCAGAGGTTGTCAACGATTTTTTTTCGAACGCATTCTATATTTCTTTATTTTAAATGGGACAATTTTTTGCATATTTTAGAAAACTGAAAGTTATATCTAAGGTAACATTACATAATATTAATGAGAGGTGTAAGCGCATGCAAATTCAGGAGAAAATAGGACTTTCGCATAAAGAGTATTAAGTGTGCTTCTTTGTGAAGTGATGGAAGATACAGCACAAATGCAATGCATTCAATTGAAATTTCGGAAAATTTATATTTTCATCCCCTCCTTTGGCTGTCTCTTTAAGCAAAAAGTACTGGATGTATTGAACAAAATTTTTATGGGATGCGGATCTAAAGCTCTCAGCTTTAAGATATGCTCAAACCCGAAAATTTTAGTGGTGACAGACACACAGAAAAAAGTCTAGATAATTAACCTCCTTGCAATCAGTATATTTTAATTCATCACTTTGAAATAAATTTTTGCTATAAATTTTCAAAAATATGTATCATTGACGTACTAAAATCGTGAAAAAGACCAAAAAGTATCAATTTATAATTTTTTTAAGTATTTGTTGGAGTTTTAGGGAAATTTAAAGTGATAACTGCTCAGTCAGAAACTATCGTCGGCATAACCGGTAATTATCGGTACTCATCGATATTATAGGCGATAATCGTTGCGTGACCAAAAGAAAAAAATTTCGGCTGCAGGACGTCTGTTACGTCCATATGCCGTATCTTCTGTACAATGATATTGCCGTCGCCTAAAAATTGCTCATGATAATAGACGATAAACTTCGCTTTGCCTTCTATATTAAGTTTCAATTTCATGTGGGTATTCTTTGGGGCACCTACTCCGCTTGACATGCAAATAGAATCTCGCAGACAATTTCATTTTCTTCCTTCTGAAAATGATCACAATGTTCTATGCATTACTAACTCAGAAATTTATTGACTCCCTAATAACAGTAATTATTGCCTGAATTCAAAAGTAATAAATTGACATAGAAAAATTACGTTATCTACAGATGCGTTTTACCTGAACAATAGCCTTAATTGGTTTTTGTAGCAAGCACATGATTCAGCATAAATCAGGCATTTACTCAATCTTAACAATATATGAAGCTAGCACGCATGATATTTAGATTACAGCGCTAAAAGCATATTCAGAATTATTGTATTTACATCAGTATCAACTCTTGCTATTTGATTTACCAAAAATGTTGTGCTCGCCTTCAATTGGCTACGTAAAGATATTGTAAAATTTAACTTATACCTGTCTCAATAACTTTTCTAACGTACCAATATGCATATCTGTGTTGTTTGATAAGCCAAGCAAACGGGTATAATAATAATAATAATAATCTTTATTAAGTGTTCATAGACATTACAACATTGGAATGAAATATGGTACACAGGAGAATGTCTCTTATTTCTAGGTTACACACAGAGCATGTCGCAGTGATCTTACATATTAGACATCATTACGCCCCATTGCTTAGCCTCCGTCAGGCAACAGGAGGCGCTGCCTTCGTATATACATATTAGACCGTTTGTAGCCAGGGCCATTACGGATGGCTTTTATTAATGAGTTGTTGGAGTTTTCAATCCTGTTTTTTAGGCTCCATGCGCATTTCCTGGTNATTTCCTGGTCCTGACTTTGAGACAATCAGTGTATTTTTGAGGAAATATCAGGCTTGCGCTATTAGATCTTGGCACATTCATTAATCTGCGGAATATGTCATTATAAGCAACCCGCAAGCGCTGTTAAGTATATAACAAACAGTAAATGACCAAATTTTGATAATGATCCGTTTGTTTCTTCGTTCGTTTATCACAGTTTTTAATTTTATGCTTGCTAGCACAATAACTCAAAATATAATGAATGGATCTTTATGCAATTTATAAAGGTTGTTAGTAATGCTAAAAGACATAAATGATCAAATTTTGGTGCAGATCAGTTTGTTCGTTTGTATGTTTGACTCATGCTTGTCATAACGTTCGTTAGCAATATAACTCAAAAACTTATGAACGGATCTTCGAGAAAATTACACAAGCTGTTATTACTATCAGAAGGCACAAATGATCGGATTTTGGAGTTTATAAAAAAAATATTATGGTTTCAGAGCCAATTTGAATTTTTTGCTACCGTTGCCTAGCTTTTCGGAGGTATGCGCTCTCAGAGTGCTCTAGTTATAGTTTACGAAAGTAACAAGCTACAGATGAGGCAGCAATGATTCAGTAAATTTTACAGTTCAGCTAGATACTTTCTCTAGCTTCTTGAAGTTATTAAGACAATCACTGGTTAAATATCTTGAAATAATGCGAGAATAAAACTTTGTTATCACCAGTCACTGTCCATAATTGATACGGTAACTCTTGCACTAACAAAGTATTATTCTCGCAATGTGTAGAAAAAAATTTACTTCAGTAAAATGGAGAAAGTTTTCAAACTGAACTATAGGATAAATTGGTGATACACGAATCCTAAGCTTCAATAAGCTGCAACAAAGAGCTACAAAGCTAATGGCGGCTAGTTATAGCGTCACAAACGGAGACTAATCATAGTGTGGGCAAGTTGATGAGCGTAAAAATTTTGATTCCGAAAATAACTAAGAGCCTTAGTGATAAAAATAGAGTTGATTGGCAGTGCAAATTAAGGGATAACAGAGCTGTAATACGGGAAAATTTGCAGTTGAATTTTTACCAAGACAAAGTAACTCGATTGGGATTAAAAGATTCAGTACTGACCTTGCATCATAATGCGGTGGAATAAGCTGCATGTCGGCGCGCTTTTCTATCGCTTTGAAGTGCTAAAATTAGCCAACGTTTGTGCTATTACAGCGCGTCCACTCAATGGAAATCTCTGAAGCTGACAACCACTTAGCTCATTACACGTAAGAGATTAATTGCTCAAAGTAACATTACCTTTACACATTGCGTTTTCAATTATAGCAGTTGCATAGAAAGAGAAGCTGGTCTTATAATCTTCAACTGTGAAATTTTACTTGAGGTTCAAAATGGAATTTCGTCATTTCAAGGTGCTATATAGGTAAAAATACCCATTTAAGCACATTTTACATGCATACTATTTTGCTCGCAAATGCTTATTTTTCAAGATATTTGACTTTAAAGTTCCCATTGATTGTTTTCCTATGGAAGAAAATACCCGGCGACTACACAAGAGGTTAGGGTAGGGTATGGTATGTTAGGTTTAGGTAGGTTAGGGTAGGTTAGGTTAAGGTAGGTTAAGGTAGGTTAGGGTAGGTTAGGGTAGGTTAGGGTAGGTTAGGGTAGGTTAGGTTAGGGTAGGTTAGGTTAGCTTGGGTTGGTTTAGATAGTTAGGTTAGGTTGGGTCGCCTTGGGTCAGTTCAGGTTCCTGTAGAGTCGTCGGCTTTTTTCTCCCATAGGAAAACAATGGGAATTTCGAAGTCAAATATCTCGAAAACTAAGTATTTGCGAGCAAAATAGTATTCATGTAAAATGTGTCCTTTTACCTATGTAGCACTTTAAAACTTCGAAATTCTATTTTGGACCTAAAGTAAAAATTAACCTCTTTAACTGCTCCTATGCTTCAGACATGAGCTTTTGTTTCGCTTCTCTGGATTGCATTCCAGGAGTTAAAACTGTGTCGAGTACGCTTGACACGCCTCCGGACTCAACCATGCGGAGTTTTCGGTCGTCTCAAAGGTAAATATTTGCGCATTAGCATTATCTCATCCTAAAGTACGGGAAATTTAAGATAGATGTAAGGAGGTAGTTAAAACTAAAAACGTTAACTTAACCTGATGGAACTGTCCCAGTAGATGGCGTCATTTTTCCACTTGCTGCAGTCCATGCGCAATTGATGCGTAAACACTATACTGGTTTACCTAACCAATTTATAAATTGCACGTAATACCGACTAGAGTGAACTACTTGTAGCTATCTTACATCGACTGCAGCCTTACACTCCTAAGGCTCCGGCTGGCCTTCAGCTGCAGCACGAACCAGTGCGTGTGGTTTCTCAGTAGGAGGTACGGCCAAGTTGACTTTACCTTCTACAAGACCGGCGTATCAACAGAATGGATGCGACCCACAAGGGCACTCGCTTACGCTACTCCTATAGTAGCGTACGCTGGAAAATGAAAATCATAGCGTCCAGGGTACAGTGTCATCCAACAGTGAGAAAACCGGTTTTTCCAAAAGCGTACGTACTCGTGCGCCGCAAGGGAGTATTTTCCTTGCCCTGCTGATGCAACACGGCAACTGTAGTATTCGTGCTACACGAGCTTACTAAGGCATGTATTTATTTTTTTTCCCGTCGGCTTACGGAAATGCCCACTGGTTTTCTGACACTTTTCTTTGTGAACTTTTCTCGATAATACGCAGGCGTAGTTTCAGTGAGAGTTTCTGTCTATTATTATTATAAAGCCTATTAACTATATAGTAAAGGGGAACTGAAATGTTTCTCTAAAAGTAACAAAATTAAAAAAATACAAGTCAAATGCCTATGAGTATAAATATAAGTTTGTGATGTACATGTTAAGCTAAGCAGTTCAAGTATGAAAAAAATTATACGGTGAAATTTACACTCACGAAGCACCAATACTGGAAAGATGCACCTCCAACATTCACCTTTCTTTGTAAATGCTGTGCTGAAGATTAGATCTGCAGACAATTATGTCCTAACAATTACTAACAACAATTGGTGAACAACAATTAACGAACAATATATTTTACCAGCAACACACCATAGTAGAGTTCCACATTGTCACCTACACAGTGGGCTAATGTGGCCGGGATAGTTGTGTTCTGTCTTCAGTAAATTAAGAAAAGGACAAAGGCTTATCTTTGATTTTGCTTTAGCATTTATGTCATTACTTACCCTGAAATTACGCTGAATTGATCATAGTAAATTGTCTTGATATATAGGCTATAGCAGGGAGATGGCCGGAGCCCAAGCGCCGACCTCGTCTCTACTTTGTGAATGGGTTTGTAGTTACATAATGTTGTTACCCGCTATCTAATTTTATATAATCTAATCTTAAATAGTTTTGCTGATATGAACTGAAAGAATTTAAAACAATAATTTATTGTTCTATTGGTGTCTGCTGACTACAAAATATACCTCAATCAAAATGAGCGGTGGCACAACCTATATAAACAAACGATTAATATTTAACTGGAGTTTCCCAATTTCCAGTTCCAACTATTCAACACTCTATCAACTGCTGCATACTTATAGCTCCAACGAAAATATTCTGTCTGCTTCTCGTAGCTAGTGTGAAACTATCGAACTAAGCTACACATCTGCTTAATGAGCAGTATTTAGCTAGTACACTTAGAGAAGTACTGTCCCCAAACAGGCAGGTATTTCCGTGCACCATAATTCACTATATACATATGTGCACTCATGCAGCATAAAAACTACAGCTTAATTATTAACAGTATCACAAGACCTGCAATTAAAGAAATTTCCAGTTAGATAGTATACTCGATAAGAAAAGAATATACATAATATGTAACTGAATAAATCATTAATTGCATCTCTTGTCATACTGTTAATATTGAAACTACGTTTTCGTAAAAGTCTACCGATTCGAGAAGAACTACAGCTTATCGTGAAGCATCAGCTCGCTAAGACAAGTATTTCCATTCAGTGCACGGAAATAAGCTCAAATTTTGGCACAAGATTGCTCACAGTAATATGCACAATCTTCCCATATACGATCTTCATTTTCAATTTTATGACATTATTTCCTGTTTGTTTTTGTAATCTATCCGTAACACTTTTCCCATTGCTTTATATGCAGTTCGTCCAGGCCAGTCTTTCTTCTAGTGAGTTGGAAAGTGACTCCCCGCCTTTTTATCCTTGCATGGCTTAGTAAAAACCAACTCATCAATAATATATTCTCTATTGCTGTTAACTACTTTTCTCCCATATTCAGCAAGATTTTGAATAAACCTTTGGTAAACACTACCAGATTTTGACTCTAAAAACGCATCTAACCAGGCCTTTAATTCTGTGTCAATATTAAACACCACTCCGTGCATAGATCTCATTCATGTACAGGAATAATGTTTTATCTCCAGTAACGATTCTGCGAAGAAATCGTTGCTTGTGTCCATGAGTTGAGCGGTGACGAGCAAGCAAACCGGCGGAGATTGTGGCTCGTTGATTTTGTTGCCGTCATTTAANTCCCAGGCCATTTTAAGCTGACTTCTTCTCACTTCCGCTCCATCTCTATATTTAAGCTCCGCATATCAGCGGCCATTGATCATGCTTGCGGGCATTAATGACCATCGCTTTGGCGTCGACTCTTCTCCCCTTTTTTTTTTCTATTTTTTCGCATTTCTTTTTTCTCTTTCGTCTTCCATTTTTTCTCTTCTCGTTTCTTCATTCCTCTACATTCTACTAACATAATAGCAATAGCTCATAGAGGACCGGGGTGTAAGTCCCGGTGTCTTTTGGGAATGGGCCTTTTGGTTCGTCTACTGCCGCCTATCTAATCTAATCTAACAGTGCAGCGCCTGAGGATGATGGAGCAGCTGAATCATCAGTCTTATTTTTATTCTTGATATTCTTCACATTGGTTGCATTTTTCGCCGCCTGTTTAAGCGGTGAAGGTGGAGAGCTATTACCTTTGCCACGTTTAGTCATCAAAGCAATCTCAGCATACATCTTCTCATGTTATGTTTCACATTTTATACATATGTACAAAATATGGTACCGTTTATTAGGTACTTTAAGTAATATATAACAGCAAATAACTGGAGCTTGTGGTAATTCCAGAAACAAAAGCACAGATCCGTATCCTGCATACGAAGTGTGAAAACATGTGCCATGTCAGACAGCACATCTTCTATTTATGACCTGTGAGTAATAGCAGCAGCATAGTGAATAGAAGTTTGCCTCGTGTTATTCCATGCCAAGGGCGTATCTAGGGCACCAAAATTTTTCCTCGTTACTGAAAAAACGTGTGGAAATTCCATAGAGGTAAAGCATTGTCTCTCAATTATGATGCTTTCGAACCCATACCATTAAGTGTGAAAAATGTTCCAAGTCAGGCAGTGAATTTTCTAGAAAAGACCTGCTAGCAGTGGCAGTTTAAATTTAAGTTCTTCTCTTACTGATGCCTCTCTATGTTGCATCACGGATACCGTAATTTTCCCCTATCTTATAGTAATGAAAGCGTCACGGTCGTGCTTAGTAACGGAGGAAGAAGAAGGAGCATGAGTATACGATATATATAGCCCTAAAAAGCTCTTGCATTAATTAAATATGATAATAAACTTCATTTTGCATTCATAGAAACATTGCAAGAACTCACTGACACCTTACATGCATGCTACACAAAAGAGCCTGTGCTATTTTTAAGGTAAAAACTCACAAAGAATATGTTATGGAAAGAATAGAGTGAGGGAATAATACAAAAAGCATTTATGAACTAACGCAACATTTATTGAATAAAATCGACTTTTTGATGGAGTTTGAAGTTGCGAGGCCAGAAGACCTTCACACGAAGTCGTCGGCAGACAGCTGGTAGCTGGAAGTAGCGCACCGACGACGGCTCGCGGAACGATTTTGACAATAGCAGTGACCGGCAAGATAAAGCTTCAGAAGAAAAAGTGCATAACTAAGTTAGGCGCGTGCAAAGTCCTAACCGTTCACATTTTACTTATGGCATTACTTTTGAGGGGCATGTTAAGAGACCCTCCAATCAAAGAAACTTTTAATTGCCTATGGGCATAAATGAAAACTCTAAATGTAGAGTATTTCAAATAAATATTAACGTTGATAATTACATTGCAAAGCCAATGGTGAAATATCAATTATTAAGATTATCAGTCTGATGCCAATTTTTAGATTGCCCTTGAGCATGAGAATCCTACGAAAAGGGCCAGAAAACTGAACCTTTATCGAGGGGAAAAACTTCATTGGTTAAACTACGCAAAGCTCCAGGCTTGCTCAATTTTATAGATTTTAGATAAGAAAGATTCGCTAATAACCATAGGGCAAACTAGCCTTGTGAAAAGGAGCAGGAAACTGATCCTACCTCGAGAGGAAAAAGAAGCTGCCAGATTTAAACAACTCAAAGCCCCAGGTCCAAATATTACCCAATGCATTTAGCATGAAGATAACCATAGGGCTACGAGAGTTACCACGCAAAGCCCAAGCTATAATCATTACCAAATACACCTAGCTGGAAGATAACCTTAAGACCATAGAGCCTAAGGCCTGAGGTCCGATTTTATCAGTTAAAATACACAACCCTCGAGCATAAAATTCAACCCTTTGACGAGGCCAAAAAAAAAAGGCTGCAATTGTTACACTATACGAAACCCAAAGTCTTATTAAAATTAACCACTTTTCAATCCCGCACCGAGAGCCCAAAAGGCTGCAGCACTAATGCACAACCTCAAGCCGTGAGTATAACCGATTCAATATTTTAATTTCAATTCATCTTAATTTAGCGCCTCAAATTAATATGAGTGATCAGACTTTTTGATAGATGGATATATAAATATATATATAAATTTAATTTAATAAATAACATTTAGCCATTACGTGAAAATGGTGAAACGAATAGTGATAGTAATTTTATGTTAGAATTCACCAACTAATAGTAATGAAAATTGAAACAGAGCTTTCGTAATTTAGTATGATTACCGTATAATTTATCTAAGGGGTCTAAGAAAACTGGCATTTTTCTAGTTAGAACAGCAGTGAGGATCGTGCAAGACGAGACGCCTCCCCATCAGTGCAACTCACCTCACGCAGAATTCCATGTGAAGTCCAAGCGTCAGCACGGCAGACCAGTTGATCTAGCTGCTGCATAGGGTCCAAAAATGATCCCCAGGTTGAGACAATCTTGAAGAGCAGAGACCTGGACCGTGGGCTCCGCTGCCAGGCACCGATATAGTCTCGCCGCCCTCCAGGGTGTTGACGACGTCAGCCAGTCAAGAAGCCCCCCGAGCCGCCGGTTGGGCCACTTAGTAGTTAATACTATAATGCATACTCGTGTGCTGACGAAATAAAATCAGATTATGCAGCTGGCCACTGAAGGCGGTGCCATAGGTGGCCGACCCGCGAGTAGGAGTCGGTGCGTGTCTGCCGCTGCATAGCAACGTAAACCTGAGGTCACGTTCCAGCGACCTCGTACGTTGGGTGTATCGTCTTAAGCCCCTAGTACACTGGCGAACATTGCCCGGCGGGCAGCCCGTTTTACCCGCTGCCCGGCAGCGCTATCGGCGATCGCGATGGATTTGTGTGCGTGTTTGTGTACGTGGATCGTGTGCGTGCAGGCGGCGTTCAAGTTGGTGCGCCGGGCTGCTCGCTATATCGCTGATTAAGTTAGATTAGGTTAGGTAAGGTTAGGTTAGGAGGCTAGGTAAGAAGGTTGGGTTAGGTAAGGGTAGGTTAGGTTAGGCTAGGTAGTGTACTTTAGTGGTGGTGCGCGCAGCAAAGCTTACTTGAACGCGCAATCGTCGTAAATGACGATAGCGCTGCCCGGCAGACATTCGCTGCTGCCAGAGGTTCGCTCACTGCGCGAACTTTGCCTCCAGAACAGCGGGCATTATCAGGCAAGCATCCAATTTATTTGTTTTTAAGCCTTCCAAAATGTTATAAACTAGTTACAGTAGTTATATCCCTCCAAAACGTTCAAATTTTGCTCACTGTTTAATCATATTAAGATGAAAAGTATGTAACTTAGAGCTGCCCGACCGACGTGCCCTCGAGGGTTCACCGTCTCGTGTAATAGCACCTCAATGTTCGGCGGGCATGTTCTGCCCGCTGTTCGCCAGATATTGCCCGCCCGTGTAATAGGGCCTTAAGTTATCAGGAGCCGTACATGATAGGGACGCCACATGCTACGATCCTCACAAAAAATTATATCTCGTTAGAATAAGAACAGCTCTCAACATTAACATTTTTATTATCTACAAAACTCAGCGAGTGCAGAACAATGATTTATTCTATACATGTTGCAGTGATCTTACATTCTATACGCAACTTGAACCACAATGAGGCAGGTGGTCCAGTATCCGCAGTGCACGTAGCGTGGTGGACTTCAGAGTTGAGCAGGCGGGGGTGAGGCAGGTTCGAATCTCGCCTCCTGGAGCTCAACCCTGGCATGTTTTTGGGGTCAGTGCAGGTCATGTTTTCGGCTACGCGTGCCGACGAAGTTCGGCGAAGTGCGAAGCCGTGTTATAAGTGTGAAAAGCAGACATATCCCGATGAAACAGAGACTGTAATTAACGGCGATTTTCGTTGTTAGGCCGTTTAGCCGTGTTGACAATTACCGGTGACGCCGACGATGAATTTCTGACTGGGTGATTATTTGCTTTTCCAGCAATAGAATTTAACATTACCGGATTATCGTTCGCTTCGGTCATATTCCGAAAGAATTAACGGGTTACCTGTTATGAAAGTTACACTTTTGTATAGCTGATGAACGACGACCGAAGTTTACTTTTCGATTAACGATGCCCACCTCTGGAAACAGTCCTGAATTAAGGGTCTCGTGAACTTGGGAGCCTAGTAATGTTTAAAAAAATCATGTTCTATGCAGAGTTATAGTCTATACAATCCAACAATGGTTTGTTCTTTCCAGTTGAACTGATGTAATCTGGCCATGGATACTGCTATATTCTTGTATGTTCTCAGAACACAACAGATATTGAAAATATTTTGCATTGAAGTGACTCACCGCGGATTATCAATACGTCCAACTGTCAGCTGATAACAGTCGCCAACGCTATCAGTTTGTCAAAATTCAGCTTTTTTGTGTCAGTAGCAACATATGATTTTTAAAACTGAATGTGTGTAAGGTAAATCGTACAGAGCCGTACGAGGTGAGTCACACAAAATTGACTACAAAGTCCAGACTTTGGTGTCTCTATCTCCGTCAGTACCGTATTCTGACATGGCCAGTTCAGTTTTCCTTGGTTTCTGAATTAATGAGAAATTCAGTTGTACAGTATATGTGTGGGTGGTTTTTAAAGAACACAATAAAAAACTTCGTTCAGTCCCTCCTAACTAGAAGAAGAAAATTGATGACACACTTGTGAATAGCCAACCGATTTTTCTTCCTTGACCGCACAAAATTGCTTGCAAATAAACATCTTCAAAAGGTGCGATGTTTATAAATTCAAATATTATAATGATTAAACATGTAACAGTGCACTACTCCTCTGTTTTTATGGCTATGAAAAAGAAGAAGACATATGCTGAGAGTCTGTCGACAGACGTCTCAAAGAGGACAACTAATTCATTTGACACAACCATCGTCCAAACACCGCAAGAATTTTGGTGTATTATCTTAGCTCTACTAAAAAATCAGGAAGAGCCTGGCTCGTTCGAAGCAAATTTGAATTATCTCTTTGAAAAAATTCTCTACCTACGCTAAAGCTCGGCGATTCTGAACCACTATCGACAAACATCCTACATAAATTTGAGCCACCCGTGAACCTAACTAGGATTTCGAGATTCTCCTCAAGGTCAATGGACGATTCCAGGACGAATCCTGGGAAGAGGGAGACAACATGGACGAGGCAACATCGAGCGGCACAGCGTGGCGGGGGGCGGACGCCCAGCGCGAGGGAAGCCTTCTCACCATCACCTAATGCTGACCCTCCCCCCCGCCCCCTCGTGTATCCAGTACACCCACTACCTCTGCTGTTGGTCAGTGTCCGAATCCTATAAGTAAAGTCAAAGTGTACAAGAAAAAAGCTTTTATGTTCAGTGACGGCGAAGATATACTGAAAGAATGCAAGAATGGTAATGCTCTGGTTATCTGCGGTAATGGCTGAGGCAATATTTTTGATAAAAAAAACCCTACCCAGACTGACGAATACAATGTTTGATATCCGGTCGCTAATTTTGGAGCTAAATGAACCAGAATTTCAGGCCTGCAAGAAGCGAGCTGGACCGACTCTTAGAAATAGAGCGGGAAAGCGTACGTACGTGAAGATAAATGTAGTCAGTTTTCCCATAACTTTTCATTCATAAATTATGTATGCTGCAATCAATAATGTTCTTGACGATGATAGCTCGTGGATAGATGCGGTAAACTGTAAATCTTACCAAGTATCTAAGATCACTAATTATAGGCGTGGAAAGAATGATTTACTTATACTACATCATAATATTAGATCTTTTGTGAAAAATTACGACGAACTATCGTGCTTCATTAACAATGGCCAGTTGCGGCCTGACGTACTAGTGTTTAGTGAGACTTGGTTCACTCCTGATATTTCATGTCCCATTGATGGCTATGTTGGATACCATAGCTACCGTACTGACCGGCGCGGTGGCGGTGTGTCCATATATGTGCGTCAGAACCTACGCTGTGTACGTATCGATGCTGTAACTACTGCAAAGGATGCGATAGAGAAGGTATGTCCTGTAGAGGTGAGACTATATAACAGTGAACGTGTAGCTATTATAGGTCTGTATCGTCCTCCTAGGAATGATGTAAACAGAGAGTTTCTGAATAGGTTGTCTGACAATATTTTACAAACAGCTCATTTATCAAACTCTGCAGTTATTTGCGGTGACTTCAATATCGACCTTTTAGACCTCAATGTACTTGGAAACGACCTTTTAGATTGCTTTAGATCTTTCTCATTCCTACCGTTGATTTCGAAGCCCACTAGGGTGACTGCTAATAGCTTTAGTATCATAGATCATTTTAGGTGCAATAAATTAACTGGTATGAGAGCTGGAGTTATCGAATGTGATGTAACGGACCACTACCCGACCTTTGTTGAATATAAAGTTTTAAATTCACGTGACCTCGTAAAGAAGCGTTTTAGACACCATTCTCGCTTATCCTTTGAAAAATTGAAAGAGAAATTAATGAATTTTTTACCAGATTTTACTGCCGAACTTAGCAATAATCCAGACCGTGACTTTGTTACCACCTAGTTTCACGACACTCTCTATTCACTGTACAATGAATGCTGTCCTATCCGTGTGAAAACTCTCTCAGCCCGTCGCATGGCGCGCCCCTGCCTCACTGCATGATGGCATTATTAGTTCAGTGCAGCTTAAGCATCAACTTTTTGTAGAATATAAACATGGCAGACTAAACTTTGACGTATACAGTAGATACAAAAATGCGCTATGTACGCTGATTAGAAGGGCCAAATATGATTATTTTTAAAATAAATTTGATGAATGCCGTCGGGATATTAAATGCACCTGGAAAAACCTAATATACTTACTTAATTCAAATAATCATCACAATCAGATTAGCTTGCAGACGGCAGTATAGTAGACGACCCCAAAGAAGTATCCAAAAAGTTTAACGAATATTTTTCTTCAATTGGTATGAAACTCGATGAGTCAATACCAGTTTCCAATATATCTGCCACCTCGTACATGGGGCCTCGCAACTGTACGTCTTTCTTTGCAATTCCGTCCAGCACTTTAAAGGTTAGCTGGATCTTGCAGGCCATGGTTAATAAAGTCTGCCCCCATGATGTTATTCCTGTCTACGTGTACAACTGTTTATCCGATTTGCTGTGTCCGGTAATCTTCAATTTATTTAATATAAGTTTACATATAGGCGAGGGTTATTCCTGTTTTAAAGAATGGTGATAGTAAAGTGGTCAATAATTATATTTATAAACCAATATCCACCCTGCCCGTTTTGTCAAAAATATATGAAAAATTAATGTATGGTAGGATTTTTGAGTTTTTGGCAAAGTTTAGTATTTTATGTGAACACCAATTTGGTTTTAGGACAAATAGGAATACCTCCGATGCTGTACTTCAGTTTTTAGATTTTGCCTATGACTCCCTAGATAGTAAATATGTTCTTTTAACGGTGTTTCTCGATTGTAAAAAAGTGTTTGACACCGTTAACCGTGATATTTTACTGGACAAGCTGCAGCACTTGGGTTTTAGAGGCACTTCTCAGTCGTGGTTTCGTTCTTACTTGCAGATACGCAGGCAATTTGTGTGTATTGACGGTACCAACTCTGATCACTTGCCGGTAACTCTCGGTGCACCACACGGGTCAATTTTAGGACCGTTGCTCTTCATTATTTACATTAATGATATTCCTGCTGTTAGCCCGCGTCTCCAATTTGAGCATTTCGCGGACGACACAACTGTTTTTATATCGGGTGCAAATTTTCAGGAAGTATGCGAGTCTGTCATTTCTGAATTGGAGAAGGTAGATCAGTGTCTCAAAGTAGACTGACTTTCCCTAAATGTAGATAAAACGAATTATATTTTCATATCTCACTGTTCTGTCTTCAATCATAGACTCGATATACGCAACCGCAGTCTTACCCAAGTTAACAGTCTTAAATTATTTGGAATCGTTATTGAAAAAAATTTTAATTTTAATGAGCATGTAAAAAAGTATTATCAAAAGTCAGTAGAGCAACCGGTATTATATACAAACTATCACGGTATTTACCTTCTCACGCGCTCCGTAAACTGTACCAGAGTCTGCTGTACCCGCACGTAACTTACGGGGTAGTGGCCTGGGGAGCCACGGGTGCTGGCAACAGGACCAGACTCCAGGCTGCTCAGAACAGGGCTCTGTCGCTCATTGCCGAACCTCGCCATGATTTTATGACTATTGATATGATCATATGCTATGTTACTCTAATAAAGTATTTTAATGTTAGTAGGCGAGGTCAACATTTGCATCTCCAAAATAAGATTAAGCTAAGTCAAATGGATCATTGTTATAGAACTAGATTCAAAACCGTTAATAATCTGTCCATACCTATTTTTAAGAAATCCAAATCTCAAAAGTCATTCATCTATTGGTCTGCAAAACACTGGAACGATCTACCGACTGAAATGAAAAGCATAGGAAACCCTAAAAAACTCAAAGTAGAATTAAGGAATCTGCTTATGGCAGTTGCTAGAACAACTGTACTGCAGTGCAATAATTATTATTTTGATGGCCGTGCGGCAAGTTTTATTGGAACTGTTTATAGTACAACTATATCATACGGGTTTGTCTTTTTAATAGCGAGTGGGTGATGTGTGGGGGTATGGTGAGCAGCATCAGCGGCTGCTCCGTCGTCGGTCATGCTCAGGGGGGCGGAGCTTGCCGCCGTTCTCTGTACGTATCGCCCCTGCTCCTCACATTGGTCCATTTCGGTGTACATTTTCTGTGTCTACAGCATCTGTTAATTTTTTTAAACTCGTGACTAGTTAGTATTTTTTTACGGATTTTCCTCAATAGCTTTGCTACCTATTGCGTCACACCACTGTGGAAATATCAAAGGTTCCTCGCTGCAACAGTGGCGTGACGCAATTGTGACGTCACAAACCTGAAAATTTAGGAGCGTAGCGCATACACTCAAATTTGACCCAACTATCTTCTGTACATGAACTGTGCTCGCATCCTTGCATCAAGTTGTCTGTGTAAATGCCTAGAGTGGCCCCTGCATAAGCTTACCTGCCATTTAATTCAGAACGTAAATAAAATATTAGCACTGACTTTAACAGGGCTGTTGATGAATAGATTTTGGCTTTTAATTTCTAATGCTTCTGTTAGTTTTAGGTTTATGGTTCTTGTAAAGTTATGCAATAGTCTGAAATTATTTTTTATGGTCTCATAGGGTTGAACGGCCATGTGGTGATCGCTACTGAACTGCAGATGAATGCTGCTAGATGAATACCTGTGCTGCTTAATACGAGTCTCGACAGCGTTCGTAGTGTGGCTATATAGGAAGCGCTACAGCTGCCTCTGAGCACGAGAACTGGCTCGAGATATCAGTTTGGGGCGTACGGGTAGTGAAAAACGAGGAAATTTTATATGGCGGATAGTAAGCATGTAAATATACATTTTGGTTGTAGTTGGATGACTTAACATGCTGTTTAATAATAGAGTTGAGCGTTTTGCTGTCGGGTTTGAAAGTAGAAGGCTTGTTAATTGAACAAAGAACGGCATTTCGTTGCTTTGGTCGTTTGTTGAAGAAGTGACGTACTTAGTGGTACAGGCGGATATTATTTTGTCGACTACTGAC
>LQNS02278174.1:4401899-4438033 GCA_001587735.2 Parhyale hawaiensis
TTCAGTAGTGCGATTCACTCAATCGGCGGACTACTGCACTTTACAGCGAAGATAAAGATGCACGCCGGTCATTTGTTGACATTGATCACTCTAATCTGCACCGTACCTGATTTCAGACGACCATGAGCCAGTTACCAAATAGTGAATTAGCAGATACGCACCTGTTTTACGGCATGGCTAAATGTAATTCCAGGAGAGCTGCCAGAATGTACAGAGACAGGTTTCCCTATAGACTATTTGGTAGTTGGATCATAGTCATATGAAATCAGGTACGGTGCAGATTAGAGTGATCAATGTCAACAAATGACCGGCGTGCATCTTTATCTTCGCTGTAAAGTGCAGTAGTCCGCCGATTTAGTGAAACGCACTACTGAACTGTAAGTCAACGCACCTTTAAAATAGACATTGTCGGATATGCATCGATAGAGTAAACTACGGTTATTTTATTCTAAGGAACCAATAATTTCATTTTGTGGAAAGAAATTAGGAATACCCGGTAATTTTACCTGGTTCAAGACGGTGAAAGTATGAAGAATCCTTTAATATTTGCTACAGAACACATAGCATTTTCTTCATAACGCTCGATAACAGCACCGTGACTGCCAAAGTGAACAGCTGTTTGGTGTCCTACCCACCATAGCAAGTCGTTCAGACGCACTGGGCTGTTCTCAGACTCTGCTAAAGCTCAATAGTCCATTTGTGAGAGAGTGAAAACTAGAGTATCAATTCTACTTAAATACTGTAACTACAAGCCATTGCGATTATTCTACTAGGAGGTTCTGTCCTGCAATTATAACTGATGCTGTTGACACTACCTATTATTTTCTAGCGGCCTCGCCCGCACCAATTTGTGCCTTTGGGTCCCTATAGCATGTGTAGTCTGCACTTGCACAAACGTATAAATTGTGAGCCAAATATTTGACGACGTGGGCAGCGTCTGGGCTGAACCTACGCACCGCAAATTGCAACTGTTGTATCAGTACAACGCTTCCAACGGAACGTACATATACACTACCTTCACGACTTCACGACTTGCTACGTAGTTAAGAAGAGGTAACGTTTTGTGAATGCAGTATAAACAGGTATGCTGTAGCATACCCTCTACAGTGTAGAAGATTCCTTTCGAAGCAAAGACGACATTTCTGTCAAAGCTTTTACAAATTCCTCTCAAGGTGAAGCGTACGTAGAGGGATAGAGTCTGTATATTATGCTTCACTCAAGCAAGCAAGGGAGGCGTGGACACGATCTGCAAGTAGGCCAGTTCAACTCGCGCCCTTTGTTGAGGCCTCTTGCTGTGCTGGACACGATATTGAAAAGGAGTTCACTATGGTAGTCACTGAGTTCAACTGTCTGACCTGTTTGGTAGTCCACTTTGTCTTTCAGTTTTTCGTACGTTCGTTACAAAGGCCGCAAGAAGCCATGAAAAACACAGTCGGCTGAAACCCAACGATGAGCGTAGCGCGGTACTATCTAATGATGTACATACAGCAACCCGGCGATGAAATTGAAAGAATTTGTTTGTTATCGACCTGTCAAGAATCTGCTAAATTTGGTAAGGGACAAATGCAACGACTTGCGTTTACTGTCAATAAAACACCATCGTATCTCGAGGGAATGTATTATGCTGATAAACTTCTGTACAGTTAACTTCTCGAATAAATTTAAAAACCTGTAGGTGTTTTAGCGTTTTAGACAGTGAAATTTTCATTGTACAGACAATATAATTTTCTATAAATCTATCATCATGTGTAAAATATTGGTCAACTTTTAAAAATTATCATTTACTTTTTGTGTGCCGGTGACACCTTTAGAAAAGACCAAACCAATGTTCAAAGAACAGTTACCAGAAATAGCTGCATCTACAATATACATGCAACTTACTATATATTGTAAAATCAGATGGAAACCATCAGCTATTTGCATTACCAACGAAAACTGCATTAACAATCAACGGCGGTTCTTACGTCTTGTGCAGCACCAAGATGGCGCCTAAAATGTGAACGTTTGGAAAGGAAGTTTCGCATCCAGTCATATTATACGTCCGTGGGAGATCAGAAGGAGCATCGTGCCGAGCCACTTTAAATAATCGCATGGTCAACTTACAAGTGAACGTTCAACTTGCATGTTATCCCGATTGCACACAGGAACTCAGTAGCCAAGGTGACGTATGAAAGTATTAAAATTGAACAACGCGTGTATATGCCATGGGTGTTGCTAAACAAGTGTAATCCCCAAACAAAGCCTCATACTCACTTTTTCTAATTTAAAAATGTAGAAATTAATGTGTGAGAATAAAGGACAAATGTTTCATTTTTTAACTAAGACGTGTTCTGTATAAATAAAAGAAAGATGATGTTATTTTCCAATTACGTAGTTCCCCTTCAAATTCACTTTACAATGTATATGTGCACCTAGAACAGGAAATGAGTATTGTATACGCTCAAATATTGTAAAAAAAAAAATGTGTGACCACTACCTGGCTGCCTCCAGCTTCCACTAGTGAGGTAAAAAATGATTTAAGCACAATAGTGGAATATTTTATTTCAACAACTTCAGTATTTACTCTAATAGGTTCCTATATAAATTGAAAGTACTTAACATGAAGAAATGTTACGTAATACGCAGAAGGATAGAGTACAATAGCGTTAAATAATCAGAGTTCATCGTTAAATATGCGAAGAGGTTGACATTGGACCAAAAAAACAAACATTTTCTCTCTTTGTACTGTCAGTTTAAATGCACGTAGTAAGTGGCTGGCCGAAGATCATCAAAGTTGTGTATGTTACCAACATTTAGGTGCAGAAGATTAATACAAGCATGGGTTTTCGTCAGCATGTGAATATTTTTCAAATGAGAAAATGCAGGGTTTTCGCATTCTAATGGAGACCCTCAGCTAAAGTGGATACTAGCTATAGCGACTTGAGCACAGTGGGGGGAGGGGCACTGCGGAAGTGGAGCACACCGTATTATTATTTTTTTTTGTAGTATCAAATTCAATAAATAATTTTTTGTATTTAGAAGCTGAAAGCAAAGCTACATTAAAAGTTCTCGGTAACATCGAGTGAACTACGAGGTACTTCACTTCCACTGTGGCCTTCCCCATTTCTCCACTCTCATATATTATTAGCTGTTATCATAGGTTCAAATTACCAGCTATTTCTTAGAGACCCAGATTGCCGACTGTTACCAATAAATCGGTACTATCAATTGCAACAAATAGTTCCAGATTGCCAGTTGTTCCTCATAAGACCGAGTTACCATCTATAATTGATTTATCCTGTTTCCCTGAATTAACCTATAACTTCAAGTGATCAGCTGTTACCCATAGGTCCTAATTTCTAGCTGTTTCTCATAAATGCAAGTTTTTACCAGTAACTCATTTGGTCCGTTTCCAGCTGTTATCTAAGGGTTTAAATATTTAACTATTACTCATACGTCCGAAGTTTTAGCTGATGCCAGTACAACTTTTGAGTTGTTAGTTAAAGGTCCCAATTTTGCTGTTATCCGTAGGTCACAAATTTCAGCTGATAGTTGAAGGTTCAAATTACTAGATGCCACCACAAATCAAGTAAGTTAACACAATAGATATGAGTTGACTGGTCCACTAATTAGGCACTTAAATATCAG
The DNA here is from genome assembly GCA_001587735.2 of Parhyale hawaiensis. NCBI lineage: Eukaryota > Metazoa > Arthropoda > Malacostraca > Amphipoda > Hyalidae > Parhyale > Parhyale hawaiensis. The sequence goes on from LQNS02278174.1 coordinate 4,405,527, forward strand.
AGAAAATAATAATCCCGTGAAAAACCATTTCAACATGGCCTGTGAAAGAAAAATGGCCTCAGGGCAGCGGGAAGACGTGTAGAGTGAAGCTGCATCTGCAAGAAGAAAAAACAATACGTTGAAATCTGCAGTAACTTAAGAAAACTAATTCGTTAATTCTTAATGAAGTGCTCCAACGTTCTCAATGGCAGTTGAAAGTATCCGGTATTGAGAAAAAAAAAAATACTTCGAAACCGTTGTTATTATTTTTAAACCTAGATGGGCTCGGTTCTCCAGAAAAATTGCCTAGTCGTCAATACTCCTTAACTTGTAATTCATTGTGAAAAGCATATTTTTTGGCGAGCATTATTTTGATGTCAACACAATGTTATTTTACGGATTTTATATCTTTGAGGGGTGCTGATCCAGAATCTGCTTGATGCCACTTTGGCACCCTTGGGTAAATTGCATCTGCTAATTAAGTTGGCCATTACTGAAATTTTTTTCCCAGGCTCTAGCTGGCTAATTTTGAAAGATACAAGGCAAATATCAATGTCTACCCCATACCTAGAGGATCACAAATTCAAATTTTACCATTTCTGGCTCATTCATACGTCATTGTTTAAATTAGGCCCGTCATCGTAGTAATTATCATTAATAAAAATCAAAGTATCAAGATGACTGTTACTAATGTCAGTATAGTATTAGTTTCTTTGAAACTAATTAAAACTAGACGTTTTGGGACCAGATCCCATAGTCAGTAGCAAGTGAAATAATCTTTTATTCCTAGTAGATAAGAAAAAATCATCAAAAAATAAACTGTATTGAGAAGTAAGTATCTATTCTTTTGCAATGAACAACAAATGCGAACTATATTGATAGTTAAATGGTATGTAGTTTGTCTTTTAAAACGTTCAATACTTTGAAATTTTAAGGTTCGAAGGGTCATGACAAGAATGTATAATTTTAAAATTTTACATTTGTACAAGGCTATTGCACTGTTCACTATGCTGGCGCACAGAAGAAAATGTGGGATGCTAGTACGCTGCCAGTACGACTGCTCTTACACATGTGCTCAAATACTCTCGTACCAAACGTACGACAACTGCTACCAATATAGCTCGATGCACAGAGTGCGCTACTAAATTCATACACGAGAGAGTTTCGCACGTGGCCATGAAGCTGGTCTTTATAAGGAAGAAGTGTTTACACTGAGCAGCTATTATTGATTTGATTTTAAAGTCAGTATTGCTAAAATAAACAGGTAATAGGGAATACAATATTATTCTTGTTCAATTTTTCCAAATGGTTGCCAAAATATGGAATTGAAAAGAATAACGGTTCCCTTCCACAATCTTGTGTTAAAATGTCTTGCTATTGTGAGGAAACGAACTTGCGGATGATAGACTGAACGTGATAATCTGGAAAACTGATATTTGAGAAGTATGATCTTAGGAAAGTGAATTCATGGTGCAAAATTTTAAAACTATAGCAAAAAATCTAATGGCACGAAACAGAGCGTTTTTTATGCTAATGACCTTAAAACCTCGTAGAAGAAATGTATCAGCGACATAACGTTGGTAGAGAACCCGGCAGATTCATGGGAAGAATCGGACAGTCAATGTTTTCTCATACAACACATAAAAATATTGGCAGTCGTTGTTCCAAGTGGTAAACCCATTCCTACGCCATCCTTCTGTTTATACAACTGTCCGCCTGAGTAGTAGTATTAAACCGTCAAGCTTACTCCGAGAAAATACTTTCAATAATATCAGGTAGAATAAAATTTGTGCAAATCACGGAACCCCCGCCCCCCCCCCGGAAATTCTCACAAAACGTTGACAATAAAATTTATAAGTTCCTTAGGCAATTGAAAAATCTCAACTGGCTTTCGATGTCGTCTATATGTTTCTGGTCAGGTCCTTTCATACTTTACGTCCTACTAAAATTATATAAGCCGAATTTTTATAGATGCTTTCAATTCCAACCTATTTTGCAGCCTAAAACGCTAACAGCTTCCGCTAATCTGAATTTTTGTCACCTATACTATCACCTTGTACAAAAAATGACTATTCTGTTGATCATACATTTAGTTTTATAGATCAAATCCGCTCTTTTAGCGACTCAAATAGGTGGATCATGGCTTCATTTGATGATTTAAAGTTTATTTACTACCATTCCCAATTTGTGATACCATAGATATGTGCTTGGAACCTTTACTGCCAGAACATCTAGCGACTGTTATGTGTTCAGGCCGGCTTCATGATAAAACTTTTCTAAATTATTCTGTATTAAATTATTTTTTCTATTTGAGTGGACAACTATATAAACAGGAGGATGACCTAGGAGTGGGTTTGCCACAGGGCAGTGCATCTGTCAATATTTTTAGATGTTATGATACAAAATAGCTGTCAGATTACCCCCATAAATTTTGCTATATTTTATATTTTCTATCAACGCCATGTCGATGATGCTTTCCTTTTTACTCGTGAATCACATCCTAGCAAGTTTCTTGATTACCTTAACTACAAGTTCCCAGCATTAGGCTTTTGATGGAGAAGTTAACAGAACGGGTGTCTACCCCCCTTAGATAGTCGCTAAAGAACCTGAGCAATTTGAAACATCTGTCTTTAGGAGCAATACTTTTACGGAGTTACGTAGTAACTTCTTTAGCTTTTACACAGGAGTTTTTAATGTCAATAGTATCAAAACCTTAATGTTTCGTGACTATAGGATTTGCTCCAGTTTCAAAATTTTGTATGAAGAATTCACTTTCCTAAAATGATATTTCTCAAATAACGGTTTTCCAGATCATCTCGTTCACTCTATCACCAGCAAGTTCGTTTTCTCTTTCTTCACAATACCAAGACAATTTAACACAAACCCGTGAAAAGGAACAGTTTTTTTTTAATTCCATACTTTGGCACCCGGTCGTAAAAACTTAAACAAGCCTTGTGTTCACTATTATCGGTTTATTTTAGCATTATTGGCTTTAATAAAATTCTCTTAGCTAATAGCTACTCAATAAAAACATTTTTCCATATAAAGACCAGCTTCCTGCCGACATGAGAAAATCTCTCGTATATAAATACAGCTGTGCACTCTGTGCATCGAGCTACATTGGTAGCAGTTGTCGTACGCTTCGCATGAGAGTATTAGAGCATGTGGGCTGCAGCCCAGTCGTACTGACAGTGTGCTAGCATCACTGTCATTTTCATCCGTGCACCTTCATAGTGAACAGTGCAATAGCCCAGCCGAAAAGTCAAATTTTACACTCTTATCATGACCACTGCGACCTTAGAATTTTCGAGTCCCTGCATGTGCATCTTAAATGAAGAGCCACCCCTTCATGATTAAAATAGTTTCCAACCCCTGTTTATTGTAGAAGGCTAGATTTTTACTTTTCTGTTCTGTTTAGTTTTTTTGCGATTTTGGTTCTTATATAGCAGAAATAAAGGATTATTTCTATTTGTTTCAGAAATACTGATGGTGGGATCTGGTTCAGAAACATTTATTTTAATTAGTTTGATTCATGAGTCCATTTATTTTCTTTTCTTAAAGCTAACATTACTATGCTAACATAAGTAACTGTCACCTCGATGCTTGGTTTTTATTTAAGACTAGGCTTCCAGTCACGCGCTCTCATGATGCAGTTATCAATTTCGTTTTGTATATTGTGGAACGTAACTATATTATAGGTGCCAGCATTAATGTTTTGTGAGTCTTTATTTCCCTTAGAGAAGTTGTCAACTGCAATTAAGCCCCAATTAATGTTGATCCTTTGCTGAAGAAAGCTTATTTTGATCCATGTCCAGTGAGCCAAGCAGGAGAGGCGCTGGCATCGGAGGTGAGGGACTAATATAAATTCATAATAGATATAACCAAAGCAAGTGAGGAGGTGCACGGTGATGGTCGTGATGAGGACTTGGAGCAACGACTTACTCATAAGGCGAATGCATCCATTTTGTGTCATCGTTCCTGGGTGTCTTCATATGTACCTACCGTTGCAACATTTAAAACGTACGAAAACACGTTCATCATTGAGAAAATGATATTTTTTCAAATGAAAAGCGCTCCCGTCGATCGGAAAAATGAACCCTTTTCAATTTTAAGAATCATTGCATATTTTTAGAGAGAAGTTTGTCAGGGACAAAGGTCCAACACACCCTGATCGATAGCGCTAAGTTGTACTGTGTCGAACAGTGGATAGAGTAGAGGGAGCGGAAAAAATATTCAAGCAATCTATCCTGGAAACAAATGATAAGAGAAGTGATGAAATATACTGGCAAGGGGAATTTCGTGTCCTGAGTGCGATGAGTGATCTGCACTCATCAGATGGATGATATTGTAAGGATTGTCGAGACCAGTTCGTGCCAACCCGCTTTGGTTCTTCTGCAACAAAAGCATCTACATCACAAGCAAGTTCGAGCATAAAAGAAGCCTTCTTGTTGACCGTGGCTGATATCAAAGCTGATGAATCAAAGATTTGGAGCTTCTTTGAGATATTTGAACACTACATGTCTTCTTCACGGTGGAAATTAATACGGTCGCAGATCTCTTGTTCTCCAGCTATAGAACTACTTTGGATTTGATTTTCTGATGTTGAGCGGACATGGTGTTCGGAGTCTGTTGTCTGTAGCACAGAGGGACATTGAGGACCATGATGAGGTATCTTTGGAGGTAATTGCACAATGCATTCTCTCAAAAACCAAACAACTTATTCCGGATAAGCGGTCATGCCATTCTGGTATCAACTTGAATTATTGTGTAAACCCAACATTACTTTGACTGTTGGCCAAAACTATCGAAGAACCTGGATCATAGTGCCCGTGCTGGCCTTAGTGGGAATATTGCCAGCAATATGATGATCAATTGCTATACAGATCTACAGTTGTCTTTGGGGTTGTGATTGCTACTTCGGTGTTTCTTGCTCATAATATCATGAAGAGGTCCTAAGATTCAGGATTCAGCTGCTGTAGCAGTTCGGAACGCTGATTGATGGGAATTTCAGGAGAGTGTAAGGAACTGAATATGAGTGGTCTCGTGGTGAAACCGTCAATACACTGACTCCGAAAACACTCCCTCAAGATGTTGCCCTAGCTGCTCTGGAGGTAAGGAAGCTGCTTCGATATGAATGTTCAAGCGATGAGTCATGTAGTAGACAGAGATGTCTAATGCAAGGGGACACATTAGGCATTTATACAGACAACCTGATGCAAGGATGCGAGACTCGACAGTCAGTTATGCCACGGTATCTATGCTACTGATTTTAAGTATGTATTGAAACGGCCCGCGAGCTGCCCATCCGAGCAACTAGTTGGGAGTAGAAACGCATATGTAACCGCAACATAACAGGACACTTGCCATACACTTTCTTTTGTGACTATCGTAGACTGTCGCAATCCGTGCAACAACTTCAATGCAGGGGAGGAGGATGAAGAAACTCGCTGTCAAAGTGATGAAGTAAACGTAAATTACTCGGCCGATGGAGTAATGAAGGGTCCTGACTATAGATTAGGCCTGAAGGTAAGGTAATATGACCTAATCAAAATAATTATTCAAATCAATGTAATTGAACTGAAGACTTTTAGCTTTGTCAAAGCAAAGTCTTGTACTGTAGTCTGGAACCTTTCAGCGTAATCAGGGAACAGAATTGTAACATTTGTTTTTGCTGTCTGAGCCTGATTTGGAAAAAAATAGTCATAGGTGGTCTCCTAATTTGCAAATCATGTATACGCAAATGGAAAAAGTATAATAAAAATGGTCAAACTTGAATCAAAAACCTTAAAAAGCTTGAGGTAGACACAAAAATTACTCCTTTTTGCCACGTAAGCAAGCAAGCTAAATGGTCTTACTACAGAATTTGGCCTATGACCGCCTAAGTTGCATAATAATGATATGCGATTGAGCAGCAATTGATGATAGAAATGGCAAATTTAGAATTTTGACCCTCCAAGTATGAGAGAAGACACTGGTATTTCCCTTGTATCTTCGAAACTAGCAAGCTTGACTGAAAAACGAAATGTTAGTATTGGCTGACTCAAATAGTGTATCACGCAATTTGCCTCCGGGTGTCAAAGTGGCGTGAAGCAGATTTTGAATCAGCACCCCTCAAAGCTATAAAATAGGCAAAAAAAACTTTGGTGGACGCCAAATCCACGTTGAGTGCAATACTGAACTATTGGACGTCTCTGTTCACTTCCCAATTTTATTCAATTTAAATGTTTGTTGGATATCCACAGGTTCAGCTCATCGAAGAAACATTCGGTAAAATTTTGTTCTACTGCTCAAACTTTTAGACGGACGTGGAAACCCTCCCACTTTACTTCTACTATATGAGTAAAGGTCATAAAATTAGTTATTATATGTAGTCATATGTACTAGTCGTGGACCATGAATAATATTTTATGTATATAGTAATACTAATATTCAGAGCAAAAAATAAACTCCATTACTCTTAATAATTAGGTTTATCTCAACATTGTTATTATTACATTTCCTCTAACAACAGAGGATAACATTCGTGTGGTTGAAGACGATTCGAAACTGTCTGGCTGAAGTTTGTTTCTTGCAGTATTAGGAGCGCTCGAGATGCTACTTGAAAATTAATACGGCTAATCTTTACTGGTGTCCTTTCAAAATTAATAATATTAGCATTTAACATAAGTTATGTTACTGGTAATATTGTCAATGAGGAAAAAACTCGCAGTGTGCCATAAACACTCAATACTTCAACATTGCTGTATGATTTCAATGCAACGGCAAAGAATATAGAGGGCGCGGGGAGTGAGTCCTTCCACTTGGACTGTTGTTCGGTCTACTACCAGCCCTCTAATCTAACTGATCTAATCCACTTCTCGCTATTTAAACCAAGGCGCACAGTTTTGTTTAAGCCCTGGAGTAAGGACATTTAAATTCCACTCCCGTCCTGCACGTGGCGTAAGAAGCGACCAATGCTTGGTAAACTACAAGTAACTAAACTTGTATTTCTTCTCACTGTCCACTGGCTGCCGCTTGGCGGGCGTTTAGGTCATAAGAAGTTGGCGTCATGGGAACCTCATGAGAGAAAATGCACATGGAACGGATAGTCTCCAAAAATTCAGTGGCAGCGAGAAAGGAGAGCACATGGCTGTTACTATAGCCGTGTGCCTAGCATTCCACAGTCAGCTCCTCTCCCTACCTCTCAATGGAATAATTGAGACTTTCATCCTTTTTTCTTCTTGTTCTGGTATGATCCCGGCTGTGAGCGGCAGGGTCACGGAATGTTGGCGAAGGCACCCATCGTAACTAATGTCTCCCATAGGCTAACCTGGCCAGCTGAGGATATATAAGCCTTGCTTTGCTTGGCAGATCTGACGAGCGGACCGTACTTCTGCCTCTGCTAATCATTAGTGTATGGGATTTTTCTGTTGTCTATTTGGACTTTTACTGTTTTTTATCTTCATTTCTACCTGTCACGCATTAGTGCATGGTGCTTAGGATGGAGTATGAAGCTGAATGCCAGCGACGCCAAGTATAAGAGTATCAGTCGGTCTCGGACACTTTTAAAGCTGCATCCACCTCTGAAGATAGATGACATATTGCTCCAGGTGTCTAGCTCCTTGAAAATTCTCGGCGTTGTCTTTCAGAAGAAGTTTACTTTTGAGCCTCATATAAAGCGAATTGTGTCTGGTGTCACGGGCTTCCAGCAAGATTGGGCTTCTGCGTAAGGTAAGTTCTGAGTTTGGTGACAAAGAGGTAGTCCGCAGATACTTTTATTTTTTTTCTGTCTGTGATGGAGTATTGCTCACCGGCCTGGGCTTCAGCTGCTAACAGTCACACTTGCGTCTGTTGAACCGACTTAGTTCAGCCAGTAGGCTGTGTGTTGAAAGAGATCTGTCTCATAGGAGAGGGGTGGCCGGACTCTGTATGTTTAATAAGGTGTACAACAATGAAAGACATTGATTTTAATTCTCTGTCCCTGCCCTCAAGGTCTTCAGGAAGATTACATGGGCTGCGGTTGTTGCGCACTCATTCACTTTGAAGAATGTTATATGCCAAACTCAATTCAGTCGATATTTTTTGCTTGGTCTGTTTTGGTGTGAAAGCCGGCAACGGCTTTCGGTTGTGTTGGCCAGCAGGCCGGCGCGATATAGGCAGTGTGCCACTGAAGCGCTAGTAAAAGTTTCCACTACTACTACTAATGGGCCTGCAGATTTCAAGTCAGCTACTAATGGCTATTTTGATGGAATTTGTTTTGCAGCTTATTAGGCTTCTCGGTGTTGTACAATGCTTTCTTTGGGTTTTAACTAAACTGTCCGTGGCGGCCCGAGCATGAAGTTATGATAATAACTAGAACGCCTCGTGGCGTAAGACCACCACCCTTGGTGGAGGCAGATTCAACGTCGTCATTTTTCATGGCCCGCTTAATCTTGAGTTTCGCCACATTTACATCTCAGTCAACCCACCTGACTGCCTAAAAATTAGTCCTTCTTAGTCCTTTAGTCCTTCTGCCTCTTCTTGGGTGGACAGACGACAAAATTCAGCGCCGTCATTTTTGATGGCTAGTTACTTCCAGTTTCTTGGCATTGCTCACATCTAAGTAAATCCACCTGACTCCCTAAAATAAAATAATTATGATCATCATTAAACTCCTTCTGCCTCTTTCTGGATGGAATTACAGATTCAACGTAGTCATGTTTAATGGCCACCGAACTCAAAATTTTTGCCAGTTTTCACATCTCAGTCAACCCACTCTACGGCTTAAGAAAATAATTATTATGACTCAACTCCTTCTGTCTTTTTTTGGTTGGACAGACTATAAAATTCATCGCCTTCGTTTTTGATGGCGAGCTAATCCTAGTTTTTTGGCATGGGTGACATCGAGGTCAACCCACCAGACTCCCTGTAAATAAATTATGAACAATGCTCAACTCCTATCATTTTTTTGGGTAGACAGACAAATATAGCTATATATATATATATATATAGGTATATATACTTAATTCTTCAACGAAAACATTATCATCGCTCTCACTTCATTGGCGAGCGATATTAATAAAATTCAGTCAATGCAGCTGTGTCCTAGATGCATACGGAATCCAGGCGGCTTGAAATGGGAGCAGTAAGAATATTTCATTTCAATGTTACGCTCTATGTTAGTACCGATGAAAGTGAATACGGAATGAAAGTGAAATGAGTGCTAGATAGAAACTATGCTCGGTAGCTTTTATACGCGATAGATGGAAAATGGAATTGGAAGGTAAAATTTGGTACAAAGGTGAAGCACCTATTTCATAAAACAGCACTGTGGGGGTACTGTATGCATGTAAGTAAATTCCCTTCTAGGAATAATGATAATAATAATCCTTCGAATACCAGTAATTATATATGTTTATGTAACTAATATGTACTCTGAACTGGAATAGCGATCCGCCTCAGCATCGTCACTCAGTAAATTTGAGGAGCTGAACTGGTTAATAGAAGTATAAGAAAATGCATAATATTCTTTCAAGACATTTGTGATCCTGAAAAAACTGAAACTTCTCAGCGTACGTGACGACTTTCCTAAATGCGTATTACTGCAACCCAAACTAAAAAATAAAAAAGCAGTGGATAAATTGAACAGATATTTCAATCCTGCAAAACAGTATTCTCACTATCGTAAGTTATTTCTTATGTTTCTCTCTGTTTGAGCAATGACGCTTTATTCTTATAGTCAGAAACTTTAACCCTTTTTCTACGAAAATTCCGCTCATGCTATGAGGTTCTAAAAGAAGCTTATAGAAGTCAGTATCATTGTAGTCACTGGAGCTCACCTACAGTTAGTATTACTTCAGACGGGTTGTTAAATATATTGTCCAAATTTCCAGAGAAAGAAACAACGCACTGGTTTTAATAATCAAAACGTTGATGCGGCATCCGAAAATGCCGTGAGTACCGAAAGGGTTAAGTCTTATTCATCCTACGAATTTTTCAGCCCAATAGAGAGCAGGTAAATAAAAGAGATCAGGTAAATACTGTAAAAGAGCATCAACATACCTGCGTGGTTGCGGGGGCAGAATCTGAGGGGGGCGGAGCTTTACTTTTTAAACGACCGGTACACCTGTGGGGAAACAAGCCAATGAATCTGGTGCACCACATCGCTGCTCCATCGAATGCTGAGTATCTTTTGAGCACAAAGTTATGTAGTGGAGCGTACATACAACATACCACCTAGTGAAAAATATCAGCTTCATAATTATCCGCAAATAAAAGTTTCAGCCGAGAATAATTTCAAACCAGGTAACTTATGTTGCTGGCGCTCCATCGTACCTACAGTTTAAACTTTTAGCTCAAATTTGGGTTGGCGAGGACACTGTGCATACCACACTATATAGGAAGCGAAACTTGACTAAAATTATGAGCAAATGTTATGCTGTGAATAACGAATTTCATCTGCAAAGTCGGACGGCACCTGCACTGCACATGTAAAATTTCGCTGTCTGCCCCACTCTTGGAAAGAACTGAAATATACGAAAGTTCGCAGGGAGTCTCTAATACTGGTCTACACACCAGACTTTTGAACTTGTTCAGTCATCCAGTCGGCCGAATGTGCTACTGTAAAGCATGAACATCAGAAAAGTGCGCTGCCTGCTAAGTTTTACCTCACTCCCAATTTGAAAAAAATATCCGTTACACTTAATGACACCTGTCGAGGAAATTGATTTGACGGCTATTTTCTCAATAACCTTCTGGGGCATTAAAGCTACTGCTGAAACTAGTATAAAAAGGTAGACCAGGTATTTTTTAGCAAAAATGCGATTTCGTTCCATAAAATAAACACAAATTTACTCCGGATCACAGAGCCCGAGAGCTCCTTATGATAACTGAACTTTATTTGAACTAAAAATAACTACAAAATGAACAATTTAGATCCCCTGTTTACCAAAGAAATAATATTTTAAAAACAAATTTAAGAAATAATGGTGAAATAAGAGCCAGAACATAACTTATGAAGTATGTGTAGAAAAATGGAAAAACCAAAGCATGACGGCTCCCTAGGCGTAAGAAATACTGAAAGTCCAAAAATACAGAAGCTAGGCGAGTACTCATTTCAGTAGTCATTTGATGAAATATAAAATCAAGATGACGGAAAGCCGAAGAACATAGGTTGATACCAACGGCTCCATTTAATGCCTAATAATTGCGTTGCTCACGGGCAAATAGCTTGAGCAGTGATGAAAAAAATAATTTTGTGCTAAAATTTACTATGATTTAGTATTAGGTAAAAATAAATAATTCCATTAGCGCTTAATTTCCTTAAGGTTAAATGAAATTTACTGCAGAACTCAAGCATGGAGAGCAGTTTATGTACATATCATGTGCGGATTTAGAAAACACTAATATCGACTTACACTGTAACTGTTATATGGCTCTGCCGGTTACATAAAGATGATGAATGGAATCTGTAAGTGAAAAAGTGAAAAACCCTCCGCGCGAAAGCGTAAGTTGGTCATACATTCGATTCCCTGAACTGCAATCAAGATAATCTAATCAGATTCAGTTTGATTGCCCCGAAACTTCAATCATTAACTGTGAATTCGCTACTTTTTGCAAGGTTTCTGGCGTTAATTCTAAAGCAGTAAAATCTGAGAAGTACCTAATCCTTTCTTTCATGGCGTGACACATATGTTGCCCTTCAGACAGTGTTATACCTACGAGAGAGAAAAATTATTTAGTAAAAGAGAGGGTTAAGCTCCAAAAACATTAGTTTGCGAATATATATGGGCTTTAAATTCATTCCATACGAGCAAATCAAACTCGAGATTCAAGTCCAATACCAATTAAAGCTAATCTAATTAGTTTATCTTGATTACAGTGGAAGAATCGAATATCCATGCAACTTACAGTGCGGTCGTTGAGGTCTTGTAGAGGCCGGAAATTGTTCACCAGCTGCTCTTCGTCGGAGTCTTCAAGGGACCTGATACTTGCCATCTGTGGTGCACAATAATTATTGTACTCATACTTTATTCACATGACTATAGTCGGCCCAATTTATCAATGCAGTTCGGCAGTGATTAAATTCATCCACAGCGTTGCCTATTCTATGGGTATTTGAGTTTTCTGAGATTATGTTCGGTCCATATCTTAGCCTCGCCCATTACCTGTAGATAGATAAATCTCAGAAATACCCTCTGAATTGGCACCGCTATTTTAGAGGAATTTGACCACGACCGAACTGCCTTGATAAAATGGTCAGACTATAGGTAGGGTAATGTCTCAATTACCGAATGCCTTTCTATTACCGAACACAATAAGATTCCTACCTATATTCGGTAATAGATGGGCATTCGGTAATTGAGACATTACCCTAGTAACCTTTCAAAAGTGGCTGCGAAACGTTCCCGTAAGAATAACATTATTGAGAGAACCCGTTTAGGTTCTTTGCCCGTGCGGGGTAAAATTATCGGCAAGTGGGTTCACGCGTCAATTTTTTTCTTCAAAATCTTCTTCACTTAATAATGCGAAAACTGTTACGAGTAGAAAAGTACATGAAGTTTCCAAACTTTCCTACGCTTGGCATCACCAGAAAGTTTTTAATTTGTTCTCGTGCCCCGTAGAAAATTAACTACTCACATGATCGGGAATCAAATTATTTCTTATTTGTACAACAAACTTATTTTGAAATTCTAGTGGCCTATTCTGCAAATTTACGTAATCTAAGATTTTATACCCCCTAAAAATTATCTTGTAGTAGCCTAGGTAGGGCACATCAAAAATAGCTTTTCATCAGCAAAGTGACTATAGATAGTTATTTCCGTAATGCTGTGCCGGTGAGGCTGTTCTTCACTGGCCCGGTAAAGGGTTACGCACACTTGCACTCCTTGAAATTTTCCCCACGTTCATAGAATTTCTTCCTTATCTACGGAAGTTTGATAATTTGAAGTATTTTTTATATCAGATACAGTTGTGTATATTTGCTATTGGAATTCAACCTCCAATACCAAAATTCCTCTTCCATATTTTGCTCCACGCATGTAGAAGTCAAGAGGGCTTTGGTGATGATGGATTTGTAAATTACCTAGTACCTCAAACCGCACGAGACCAGTGTGGCTCATTTAAGAAATTGCTGGCCACAGATAAAGGCGAGGGAAAAACGCGTGGTGCAACAAAAGTTTCCCCATTTGAACATGGTTTTAGTATACTCAACCAGAAATTTATAGGTATTTATCTGGTGTTATCGGATACCTTTCCGTAGTTTCCCCTTTTTTCTATAAGCAATCGAGGAAACCTTTCAGTATTTTTCCATTTTTTCAATAAGCAACCGATGAATGCCTATAAACATCTGATTGAGCGTTAACCACAAAGCTGTTTAGTTTTTTTCCGTTACTATTTTTCCAATTTGGCACAAATAGCTTTCAAGTACTGGGCAATGACTCAAGAGACGCTCAGGTTAGTTCGTTAAAGGGTTATTACCATAGTTAAAACTTATTAACCAATAGATGAATTCTGATTCTGCAACATAGAAAGGCTTTTAATGTTAGTAGCATCATATAATTCATAGAAAGTGATAAATATCCTAACACTGAACTGTGCAGCATCGCCACTTTAATATCCACGAGAAACTCCTGCCCCTAATTAATTTTTGTTTTATGTGCATGAGTGTCAAATTGGATCTAAACGTTCAATTTATTAATCTAAATACATAAAAATAACATACATATTAAACCAAGTTTCGCCATCCTCTCCGATAGTAGGCTCACAATAATACGAGACCCAGCAGCATTATATTTGTTCGTCACAACCCTAAGGGTCCCTAGTGCCTTATCCGCAGGGGATGTTGCAGCTTCCCATAGTTCCTGCTGACGAGGTTAGTTTTGTTAAGCTAAGTAGGCTCTCAATACGTTCCCTTTTGTTTCGGGAGGTGGGCCGCTGATCGAGATGGCCGATCTATTCCCGCTAGACTTGTAACTTCTTGTTTTTCGTTTAATTCCTTTGCGCGGCGTAGCTGAGCGAAAGCGTTCAACCGTGCCCGGGGGTTGGAGTTGCACAACTTGCGCCTTTTTTCCTGTCAGTCGCCCTCTGACCACTTCGAATCTCAGCCCTACCAGCAGAAAAGCCGAGACAAAAATCATTGATAGTTCGAAATGAGACGTACTTCGCGCCCTAGTGGCGCACGAGCCTGTGTTAAACCACAGGAATAGTTCGGCGCAATATAGACTTTGTGTCCCTGATGCACTAGCAATATTTTGCACTACTACATAACACGAAATACTTTGTGGCAAGCTTGAAATTTCCAGAAAAAACCCACAAGCTATCCCCATCTCATACGGTGTGGAGTTATTTCGAGCGCTATGCAGAGACGCGCCGAACACGGGTGGCTTGCGGTTCGTCGCCCGGTGGTCCCAACCTACCAGTCCTACACGTTCTCTACATGTCTGGTAAGCTTGTGGGAAAAATGAAAAGGTTTTCAAATCGATTTAAAGTCGTATCGCAGCCTATTATAATAATAATAATAGGGTCTACTAAAGTGCTGAAACGAAAGGTTCAACGACCCGAGCCCCAAACCCTGCCATACATGGTCAAGCAGCTGCCCCCATCCAGATGCGCATACCAAACAATTGCCGACTTAGCACTCCGGACGCCGCAAAGATCTCTTGACATGCATGTCACTAGAACTCGGGACTTTTACACGGAAGTCAGACACGCATGGTATGCTCCTGTGCCAAAAACAGTGTAACAGAGACAGTAAAATCTTTAGTGCTCTTTACGAATCTGTCTAGCTGTACGTGAAAATATTTTTCATTGAGGAGTTTCCACTAACTGCAGCATTCATTACAATTTCTAAACTTTGTTATAGGGTCTGTATAACGAAACGTCAAGCACTCTAATAAATACCGTTGTATATATATATATTTATCTATTTATTTATCTACCTTTCTTCTGTCACACTTGAAATTTCTGCCAACACTGTATTGATAACCAGTATATCAGTGTCTCGGTACGATTTACATGCCTTCTAACAGCTGAGCGTGGACGATTTTCATAGATTGACCAACGGATTTTATCAAAGATAGGGAAGATTTTGAAACTGTCCCTCAATTGTCAATAAAAAGAGAGATGGGTTCGTTTCAATACATGAAAATATCTGCTCCAAAGTCTTTCGATATTTAAGCTGGAAATTGAATAGACTAGATGGCTGTATTGTATCAGATAGAATTGCTTACGAAAACGTAAGTCACGTATAACAAAGTAAATTATTTGCAAGACTTTATATAGTTTGCAGAATCACTTAGTAACCTAGTGTACAGCATTGTTTACGTCTTATGCGATTTTGATGGATAGATTTGCAATACTGTTCACTATTAGGACTTTTTTCACGTGCTTCCTCACTTACCTGCTTCTCAGAGACGGGCACGTGATCATCAAAAATGGTCCACGTGACGACTTCGTTGCACGTGGGAGTTGTAAGGGATCCACGGTAGCGGTAGAAGCGGGAGAGGTCCCTGGGCAGGACGGACGTCAGAGGGTACATATCGGTCGTAACCACATGTTCCCCTGTCGAAGGTACGCACAGATACTTTCTTAACGTAAAATATTTTTATTTCTAAATTTGGTGTATAACGTAGAGTACACTAAGGCTAGTATAGCTCAGCTTTATAGCACCGATGGCAAGGTGAGGTAATAATGGCATTCGGCGACGGCAGCGTGACGTGCTCTTTGTAAGGGAACTTTAACTTCGGCAAGGATAGCGAAACAATTTCACGTCATTTTGACCTCAGCTATCCAAGAAAGTCTTTGCTTTCACTTAAGGACCTTAATGGGCTCTATCATCGAGTACATAATGGGCTGTATCATCGAGTACATAATGGGCTGTATCTTCGAGTACATAATGGGCTGTATCATCGAGTACATAATGGGTTGTATGTATCATCGAGTACATAATGGGCTGTATCATCGACTACATAATGGGCTGTATCATCAGGTACATAATGGGTTGTATCATCGAGTACATAAGATACAATGCAGGGCACGTGGTGAACTGTGCCAGCTTCAGTCCCCAAGTGCGGTGATTTGTGTAGTTTGACCTGACCCAACACATTTGGTGCTGTTTTTGAGCTTTTGTTAAGCATGGCCTCGCCAAAGTCTCTGCCGAAAGCAATGCTCTTGAAAACCAATAAAAATGAAGTATGATTTCTTGTACTCATATTTCCACAAGACAGTCTGATCGATGAGCTCACCAACTTCTTCGGTGGCCGTCAGCTGCGAGATGAGGGGTGCGAGGGCAGGGTTGTCGTGTTCTGAAATCACGAAGAGAAGCCCGAGAACCGCAACCCCGTCTGGATGCTCGAGGGCCGCCGACAGGTTGCCGTACTCTGTCTTGTGGTGCACCAGATGCAGCTCCATCGGGAACCTGAGGTTGTACAAATGGCTGTAATGTGGCTACTAGAGGCGTCTTTTTGTGACCCCCCTGCGCATGATTCCGCATCAAGTTTGAGACCACTTTTTGACATAATTCTGACAATGATGAAGAGTGATCAGAGGTGGAAATTGATCGCACCGCGATTTCTACCGTGGGCTAATCGTGTGTGATCAGAGAGGGCTTCCAGCCGTTAACCAAGCAAAAATTGAAACTTTGAAATGCAATTTCGGGATGTCCTCTAATATTTAGAGATAAACTGAATAATGTAATTGGGATAGTTGGTACAGTAATAATGACTTTCAGAATTGTAGTTTTGTTCGCTTTATGCCTGTGCAGTGTATAAAATGCGTTTAAGACCGTTGCTTCTCTTATGCATTGACTTCAAAATAAATGAAAAATTTCTAAGAAATCTGTTCCCCGCCATCTTCGGTGCAGATATGATACACCTCAATTTTTTAAAATAAACACTGCGTCTCTTTTTGTTTACGAAATCTTTGACAGTTCTTGTGCTTTTCAGTGATCATGATGATCAAGATGACAGTGACTATGATTACAGTGACTATGATCACGAACGTGGCCACAAAAAGACGCCTTAGCTATTGAAATATATTTTTATTCAGTAAGGAAATTTTAATTCTAATTTTAGATGTCATTAAGGTATGTGTCGTGGATATGAAAATCAAACCAGTTATCTATACACGTACATACTGTATACATACATACTGTATATATAAGCTGGTGGACCTGTGCGTGAAAAAATTCAAACAGTAATCGATATGTTTGCTCTCATCTTTGATTTGCCGTTTCCACATTTTCCCCCTGATGCTTATTAGCAACTGTTATTTTCCTTCTTTAACCCTCCTGCTTCAAGTCTTTCTTGTCACTGTGCCCCATAGGTGCTTCATCTCTCCATTGATAGCACGTCTTCGTGTAAACCATTGCAATACACTTGGATGCCCCTCCAGTTAGCTTATATGCAATGTTAGTGCTCCGTATTCATAATACGTATTCATAATGCTTCACTGAAGTATCAGTGAAGCAGAGAATTAGGTATGGACGGTGCTCAAATTTCAGCCTCTGAAGCGAAATATGCACTCGCAGAGAAAGCCAGTGAGCTAGAAGAAATAGTTGTCTACTGCCCAGTGCTCGTGAAATACTTGAAGAGAAATCTACATCGTCAAATCAGTACTATATAATAATTCACGTAGTGTTTTTATTCATATATAGTGGCCCGACCTCAATTCCACACTAGCACGCCTCGTGGCGTAAGACAATCTACTGCGCTGGAGGCAAATTCAACATCGTCATTTTTTATGGCCAGCTAGGCCTAGTTTTTTGGCGTAGGTCACATCTAGGTTAATGCACCAAACTCCCTACAAAAAATCATGAACATTGCTCGACTCCTTTCACCACTTTTGGGTGCACAAAAGGTGCGTATACAAATATACTTAATTCTTCAACGAAAATATTATCACCTCTTTCACGTCGTTTGCATGTCTTGAGAAATCCACTTCTTTTGCTTTAATATCGACTGCTACATAACCTTGGAAGCAGCAAAATGGTAAGCCTACCTCTGAAGCACGTTCATCACTGGTTAATGACGTAGGAATGCTATAGTACCTGACGTAGTTGATGGTGTGCTCAGACCCCCTGAGGTCGTCCACCCCCCAGTGCATGTGGTACTGGTCGAAGGTGTAGGAAGAACCGAGGTTCCCCCCTGACACTTCGGGCTGGTTTGCAGCTTTTATCTTCACCTCCACTGCACGGTAACGTTAGTGAATCAGACACGGTAGTAAGAGACACCTCCACTGCACGGTAACGTTAGTGAATCAGACACGGTAGTAAGAGACACCTCCACTGTACGGTAACGTTGGTTAATCAGACACGGTAGTAAGCGATACCTCCACTGCACGGTAATGTCAGTTAACCAGACACGGTAGTAAGAGAGAGTCCGAAGGATAATGCAAGGTGCACTCCTATTGATTTTTAGGTGATAGCTTGATTTCAGAGGGGTAGCTATCACTGGCACCTTATGCCAATACGTGATTAGCACGTACACGTGTGGTGTTACTCAATATGCATAGTACTTGATTTCTGTCACATTAGGAGAAAGTAGCTCCTAGCCAAAATGGATTGAACTTAATTGCATTTTTCTCCCGGGTTTCCACACGACGTCTCATGACAAATGGTTATGAACTATAATAAGTCTACCGGAAATGTAGTTTTTTTTTTTCGAGTAAAACTTGATCAAAGCTTCCTTCCTACCGGGTGCCACTGAAATTTAGAGTTACACAACGTACTGACGTCAACTTCCACACTTCTTCACTACAGTATTTGTGAAGTTGAGGACTAAAATCGTAGAAATCAGTATTGACACTATGTGCCCATCCACAAACCCACCATATCGTACACTGACCAGACGCTAACGCAAGGCACATCGATATTTTCCACTATCAGCTGAATTACAAAGCACAAAAAAAAATCAATGAAAGCAATTTATCGACCAATAAAACACCACTCACGTGCGTGGCCGTTGTTGATGAGAGTGGCTTCTTGTGGTACCTCGTGGTAGTAGCTGAAGTAGAAAGGTTCGAAAGCGCCCACGGATGAGAAGAATGGGTCAAGATTAATGGGGGACTGGTGAGACCCATTGCAGGTGGGGTACAGTTCAGGCCAGCGATCAAAACCTGGAAACATGAATTTTACTCTAAAATTGAAAATTCTAATCCACTTAAATTAATGTGTTGAGAAATTGAAGAAGCAAAAAGTGTTTGAAAACTTCTATTGAATTGCATTACTGCGAATCTTCTCAACTTTTGCATAAATTTTTTACTAAATATAATTTTGAACGACAAATGAGCTCTCTTTCCCCATAATTCTAAGTGTTGACGGTTTCAACCACTAGACTAATTCGTCAGTTAAAGTCGTTCATTGAATTGCATACAAGGAGTCCGATCAGGATTAGAACCGGGGACCTACGCATCCAGTACCGCTGTTTCACTGATTCACTACGGGACACATTTATTTACTGATCAGCTCTCGCCATCAGAAGCATTCGTGTAATTGCAAAACTGTAATTTTTATCGTAATGAGAAAGTTGTACGTACGCGTTAACCGTTAACCTCGGGGGAAAAAAGTTTCTTTTAGAACGAATAACATTATTGAAAGAACAATATTTAGCCGGTGTCACTAGCGGGGACCGCAGCTACAGCCACACCAAATGAGGAAAATACTGGAACGACATTCAAGGTCATTTTACTGCGGTGCAACGAACTGCGCATGTGCAGGGACGATCATATGAACAGATGAGCAGTGCCGTGTACTTTGTATATGCCGTGTTCGCTACTGACTTATGCATCAGAGTTCAATTCACATACCAGAATTATTGTGCAGAGTATTACAAACGTAATTTTTCAATACACAAGTTTCCCGCCACGTAATGCCGGAGCCTTTTTATTACGCAGGATTGATCGTTCGCAGCTATGACATCAAAAGAACGGAAATACTAGTAAAATAAATTACTGAACTCCCGCACGCCTACACTTCAGAAAGAAAAATAAATAAAATGCTGTGATGTCGACAGAAAAAAATTATCTGCGATAGTGTACGCTCAGATGCCAAAGCTCTGCCCGACAACATTTGTAATTTTGAAGGTGACACTCGTAACCTCTGGAGGACAGCTTCACGTTACGGAATTTACAATATAAAGACTGATGTGTATTTATCTGTTCATCCATTTTCTGTCACGCTTTAACAAAACAGATAGACGGAAATTAGCCCATGTTGGAGGCTCTGGTCGTCCTCTCAAGTTCCATTGAAAACTGATAGTAGGTAGAAAATAGGCCGCGTTGCAGATGATGAAAAAGTTACACTGTATCTGAATTCCGGTCTTCCTTTGACAACGTTCAAGTCCACTTAATGCAATACACGCAGCTTATCTAAACAATCTCTTGCATCGGGATTTCCACTCGCTCTGAGGTTTCCTTCATCCAAACTTCAGCTGCCCTTTGTTCAGTAGTCAGCAGACGGCTTCGCAGCTAATAATATTCTCAATCTTGGGTTCTTCTTTGAACAGAACAGCTTTTCATTTGAGGAAAAATACTTCCGAGTTACATCCCACCACGAGTATCCTGGATACAGAGCTCAGTATAAATTAGAAATAATATCGACTGCGAGCAAAAAAAATCATTGGACTTATTACCGAAAGAGAATTTGGTGTTCTTCAGCTTAGCATGCTCATATGTAAGTTCCCCAATTAAGTTGGCAGTTGAATTGTATTCTACATAAAGAAGTTAACAAAAAAACTACAATCAACGAAGATGGGTCATCATAATTTTTTTGCTGTCAGTTTTTGACAGCGCGGGCACTCTAGTAACAGAAATAAGAAGTCATCGATAGAGCCATCCATTATTTTATGTAGTTTTTGCCATTTAGCATAAAAATTTTCCTCCCAGGTACTCGATATATGTAATTATGTATTCTAGGTTCAAGAGAAAAAATATCGAGTACCTGAAGGCAAAACTTATGAATCAAATAATAAAATTCATTTAAACAAGGATGCGACTTGTTTTGAGGACGACGTTTTCAGCAGGTATGCGCTTAAGTGCAAGTTTGTAATAGTAGATCGGATGGCCTCTTTTCGAATAATTTGATGTGTAAATAACAGAACACAAATCTGATAAACAAATATTAATTCAACTATGAACACATTTAGCAAACTTTTAGTGCACTTTCATGGGTAGGACCCAATTGGAAAATTATGGGTGATTAACGGATAATATCCAATGTAACCCCCGAAGGTGTCAAATAATTGCGATGGCGGCAGCTTTAGTCTCAGCTGCTATCTAGGAATGGGTCTGGGGGTCCGTCTACTGCCAGCTATCTAATTAATTAAAAAAAGATGCAAAATATGTCAATATTGTAATATGACTAACGTGTTATAGACGTAAGTGACATTTTGGTCACAATAAGACGCCCTATATTAAAATACAGTATGCTCTAATACTAGAGTCCATATATATAATTGTGATCCATTATGCTTCTCATAAAATGTTTTCAAGTAATTGTCTACCCTAGTTCCAGCCTCTCCACGGCCAGCTGCTCTAACGTGCTGTGCGTGATGCAAACGTGTCATGCGTATGCCGCACTTGGGAATCGTCCGTTCAACTTACGAGCGGAAAATCCGCTAACGCGTATTTCCGATTACGCAGTAAAAGTCGGTATGTATGATACTACCCTTAAATATTAACTTAAGTTGAGCGACGTGAAGGTTGAAAGTCCGCTGATAAGTACGGTACTGAGCGTGCGACTGCATAATATAACCCAAATTTATTTCGGGTCATATACCTACTTTATACGTTTATATATAAATTAAAAATCAAAGAGATACAGTTGAAATTTTGTTACCCACGACGCACGTTTCGCTGTACACCTCAGCTCATCAGGTGAGAGACTCAAAATTGACTAAGTTTAATTCGTTAAGATATATAAATATATATGGCCGGCTTCAATCTTGATTGTTGAAATAGCTTAAAGTTAGCCGGTCGAAGTAAAGTTCAACATTATTTTCAAGCAAAAACGTCATAGAACTAATTTAAGTGTTTTGTGTGAACTGCTGAGAGGCTGGTGCAACCATTGGCTAGGTAGAGGGCGACTATCGGGCTTCATCAGCATGCGATGTGCGTACCACATGGAGAGCCTCGTGTGGTGATATTCTGCACTGCAGCTGTGTGGTGCACTGCACAGCAGCTGTGTGGTGCACTGCACTGTAGCTGTGTAGCAGACTGCGCCTTAGCTATATGGTACCCTGCACTGGGTAACTCTCACATTACTGTACATCTCAGCTAAAGCCACTTTGCAAGGAACCTACATGAAAATATAAAAATATTCTAAAGCCCGCAGGCGTATTGCTGAATCCAGTAACTAGAAGAAAACAGCTATATTACAAAGTAATTTTGTAACAAGATGATTTACGCTTTGGTTTAAGAAACACCTTATCATCGTTTTTCAAAAGTTCTCCCTTCAATATGAAAAGTGGTTCTAAAAACCAACAGACGTCGTTGCGCACCGACAAAGGATACCTACGTCAAACTACTCATGCACAAAAACTACATCAACTTCCTTGTGAGCTGGGAAGGCGAGCTTGCAAAAGGAAAACACGTTTTTCAGGGCAGTCATTGGGTGAGTATTGCTGGGGACACACTAGGCATTTATACAGACAACTTGATGTTAGGATGTGAGATCGGACGTCATTTATGTCACGGTATCTATGCTACCGATTTCAAGTATGTATTGAAACGGCCCGCGAGCTGCACATCCGAGCAACTAGTTGGAAGTAGAAATGCGTATGTGCCCCATCACCATCGACAGCTTAGTTGAAAGTTGGAGTCGTGGTCTAGTTGAGAATGAGTCTCGAAGAAAACTTATTAGCCCCTTTGCACTAAGATTTTCTAAAGCGACTAGTTTTCTCATATTCCCAAATTTCCCATTTCATCGTATTATTAGCCACTTTAGATCGAGCGCCAAGTGCTAAACATGAAACGATTACCCTGCACACTCGGTCCATACTAGAGCCGATCGACACTTTAATTAAGATGGGACCGCCCAGCCCGTGATCCATCGAGTCCAGACTGGCCGGAAACGAAGTTCAGAGAAACGGATATCTGTGAGCGAAACTCAGTGCAACGCCATCTAGCTCGATGAAAACATACACATTGAAAACTATGCATCCTCCCCGACAACCCACTGTCTGCAGTTATGGAGTAGAGCTTCCCATATTTTAGCTCAGGGTAAGTTACAATTAATCGGGTTAAGTTATTGGGAATGACATTAATGGATCAGAAAATCGCTTAACCCTATCCGCTACTAATTGTTTTCAGCCGTTTTAGAGCCACAGCATGACAAATTTGTACCGCCCACTACAAATGTTCATAATGTCATCAATATCCGAGGTTTTTCTTTAGAGTCTCAAAGTCATTTATTCAACTATTATTTTACCTATTTAATTAAAAAATGATGTCTAACAGTAGTTTTATTGTCAGTTAAATTTGAATATAAAAAATGTCGTCGGACAGTACAGGGTGAATACTCTGGCAGTACACCTGCAACAGTTGTCATACTTTCACGGTAACTGCAGAAGCTACAGATAACTGTACAGTGACACTGCACTCATAATTGCTGCAGAGAACAATTATATGGGTCTGGCTTCAATTATCAATCCTACTTTTCTTCTTGATACATTTAGGATAATCAATTATACACCAAGCTAGGACTTCAATTATGCTTCATTTATGGCGGCGAATTACTTCTATAGCTAGCAGCGACAGAGCAGCTGTCAATACTTCTGCTCCAACTACAAGCTGTGTGTTTTAAATTAAGAATAGATCATGATCTTTTACTTCAGTGAGCTGACGCATAATCGCTTCTATTTTTCATTACTCTCTTTGTTGCTGTCTCTTGGTAACCATTTCAAAAATATTTTTTCGTAACGAAACCTGCGAATTCACCCCATTCAAACCGTGAGGCGCGTTTGTGCCACATTATCTTGGTCCTTGCTAGCGGGCGACTAACAATGAACAGCTGCTGCTGTGACGCTGCCTGACGTCGAACAAGAAGCGCTTGTTCACGGACATGTTATCATCAAATTTTATAAAATATTGGCATTTATCACGATTGTTGGCTATAATGTGCCGGTATCTTGGAATTTTGTTGATATTCATGAGAAATTTGGAAAACTCAGGGAAGTTTGGGCACTGAAACTCATTGATCGTAGAACAGTGAACGGAAAACGGTGGGGCGGTACAATGTTGTCTCGCCTTGGAGCAGATAGGGTTAAGTAGTTATATGCAGGGTATAAGGCAGCTCTAGTATTTGTATTCATCGTTTTATTTCTTTTACTCGTTTTTCTTTCCCACCATTCTTTCTTTTATTTTTCTGTATGTACACGTGTCCACAACCAACTTAGTAGGAGATTCTGATATGTTACTGTAATGTGGTACGGTATTCTCATGTAGTACTATTTTATGGCACGATACGCTCAAGAGGAAATTTCTACTATTACTCCCCCCTTCTCCATTTGGAATTAGATATTATAAACCATCATTCGAAAAGGTACTAGTGGACTCGCGCATGAGAAATTTCACGCAATAATCAATATATTTTTTCTCTTCTCTAACCTACCGTTTCCACATTTTGCGCTTATGCTTATTAGCAGCTCTTATTCCCTTCGAACTGTAATCTTTCTCCTTCCAGTGTTTCTCATCAACGCGTGTCATATAGGCGATTCATCTCTGTGCATAGGTAGCACGTCTTCATTCTTGAGACTGTAGTAGTTTTGTTCTTCTTTTACGTTCCCTATCGTCTTTTTTAATTAAACTTGCGTCTTTCATAGTAGTTGAATGCATCAACACTCAACTTATATGCAATGTGAGTGCACGGTATATCTGCTTCATTGTAATACTGACATTTTGGCCTTTGAAGCGAAAGCTTCTCTCTCAGAGAAAAACAGTAAGCTAGAAGAAATAATTGTCTACTGCCCATGAAATAAATGTCTAGTGCTCGTCGTGAGTGCTCCGTTGATCATCTGCCGAATTATACGTAGTGACCTGTGGGAAAAAAGTTACAGAATCGGACTCGAGAAGCTGCATGTATAGTGTTCCGATTTCAAGAAGTGCTTTAAGCACGAAGTGCATTCAGATAAAGGGAAAGGGATCCAAGTTTCACCATCTTTTGCAACCTGGTCATCGATCTCTATGAAAACGTAACTTAATCACAAAAATCTGCAACCTTGCCCATCTTTCGCCTATTTGCTTAAGAGAGGACACGAAATAAATACACCAGACGTTTTATTACGTTAGGATTGATGCTCTGAGCACGAATTTCTTGACCAAAGTCATCAGAAATGCTTAGCTTCGGCGATACAGTTGAGTTAAATAATCCATTAAATCGGTATCAGTACTCATGAATGGGTGCCATTTGTCTTTAAAATGTTGGCCTAAGCTGTGATGACATTTGCAGAACCATTACTACGCTCCTAATTAAAAAACAGCTCATTTAATAAATGCTACGTATATTTATTTATTTTTTTGTCCGCTCTTAAGGAAATAGGCGAAAAATAGGCTAGGGTGATGGTTTTGTAATTAAGTTACATTTTCATAGAAATCGATGACCAGATTGCAGAAGATAACGAAACCCTTTATCTCATTGCACTTCTTGCTTAAAACGCTTCTTGAAATCGGAACAATGTACAATTGTACATGCAGCTTCACGAGTCCGATTCTATAACTTTTTTCTCTCAGGTCACTACGTATAATTCGGCAGAGGATCAACGAGGAGCCGCGACGGGCAGTAGGCATTTATTTCACGGGCAGTAGACAAGTATTTCTTCTAGCTTGGTGTCTTTCTCTGAGAGAGCAGAGTTTGCTTCAGAGGCCAAAATTTCAGCATTTCAATGAAGCACATATTTGAGTATGGAAGACAGTATCATGGATACGGTGCACTCAAAATGCATATTAGCTGACTGGAGCTGCATTCAAGCTTATTGCAGTGTTTTACTCAAGATTTTACTCTGTGAGAGGCACATTTAATTAAGAAAGAGGATAGTGAACGTAAAGGAAGAACGAAACTACTACACTCTCAAGAACGAAGACACGCTACCTATGCACAGAGATGAAGCGCCTATGCAACACGGTGACAAGAAATACTTGAAGCAGAAAGATTACAGAAAAGAATAAGGGCTGCTAATAAGCGTGAGCGGGAAAATGTGAAAACGGCAAGTCAAGAAGAGAGCAAACATATCGATTATTGTTTGAAATTTTTCACGCACGGGTCCACTAGTAATAATAATAAAGCATGATTGGATGTAAAACTTATGAATTTATAATTCGCAATCTTTAATTATGTCGTTCCTCAAGATAGCTTAAAAATGGGTAACGTTAGTGACTTTGCGTCTTTTTTTTTCTTTTTTGTGCTTGTTGCTTACGAGTTCGACTAAAGAGGTCTAATGTTAAACCTCCATGAGCATTCATGTACGGAGGAACTAGACCGACAGACACAACGGCTGATGCTTTTCTTTCCGTTCACCGAGCATTGCATGACTTTTGTGTAATATGTACAGAATTACGTCTTAATATTGCTTTACCAAAGAGAAAAGAGTTGGTCTCTGTGATGATTTATGGCTTTTTTTAAGTAAATTTCTTTAGAAGCTAACTTCATGTAATATAGGCTTTAATTAAATGAATCCTAACCAATTGCATCAGAGTACTGATATGTTAAGCTTAACAAATCAATATCTCAAAAACTACTCATTTACAATTGCTGAAACCTATTAATTCGTGTTCAGCACAACAACATTAATCACAATTACTGTGGTCTAAAATTCTAGGGTTATGGTTTGAAATATCCTCTGAATTGTTATTAAATTACACTAGACTAGAGACGTGGGAACGGGAAACTCCATGAGGCTGATAAACTCCCGCGCAACCAACCCAGCAAGTGAAAAAAAAAAGAGAATATCCGAGATCACACAATACCTCTGTGTACAGATCGTTTAAAGCTGCCAATACCCACATCCAGCAAAGACAGAGCCATCAAGACCATTCCAAACATCCACACACGATGAAAAAAACGAACGAGAATATTGGCCCATATGGCATAGTACCGATTCCAAGCTAAACTCATGCAGGGCACCATTACGCCAAGTATACCTCACCCGAACAATGGTTCCGGAAGAGAATAAGACAGTGGATGACTAGGGCCATAACATATTTTATACAGAAAGCAGACCCCACCAACTCTGCGACGATGCGCCAGATCACAATGCACAGCACCATCCAGCATGAACGCACAGCGACGAACCACTTTATCAAGCAAACTCAGATGACAATTGGCAGCAGAACCCCAGACTACGGAGCAGCATTCCAGAAGAGAGAGGACATAGCAATTAAAGCGGCCACGTGTCAACTCTAAAGAGCCAAATACCCTCCATTTTTTTGCGATCCTCGTGAGGCAACCGAACGAATGTGGGGCTCAAACGTCAACTTTGGATCAACATTGACACCCAAGACTACCAATTCATCAAACACAGGAAGTAACACACAATCCAGTATGAGAGCGGGGAAACTAGGTCTCACTGTACATGTCCTAGACACAAGCATGGTCTCAGTCTTGCCCGCATTTAGCCTCATCCCCCACCTAGAACACGAGGAATCAATCACTTCCAAATTATGCTGAATGGATTGTGAAACCTCCAACCTATCACTAGGCTTATCGCAAACAACCAGCGAAGTAACATCATCAGCGTAACAAACAAGTAAATTTTTAGCAAAATCAAACAGGTCCGCTGTATATACGATGAACAACATTGGGTCCAGAACTGTACCGAAATGTGGTACTGTGATGTTGTTCTCTGATCTGGCATGATACAATAACCAAACGTATTTCTTGAAATCATTAATGTGCTGCTTTGGTATGAGCGCGGGTCTCGATGCCGGAGCCGCCTCCTGATCAGCCCCTATATTGCTCGCAGGTAACTGAGTTTTAACGTTACCTACTATTTTATCAAAATTCTCAATAGAATTTGGACGGCCAGTTAATATTTGTATTAATATTTCTGTTAACAATTCTATAAATATTTTTATTACCAATTCTATTATTATTTTATAATATTATTTTCCTTAAAAGTGCTAATTATGCTTTTATTTCTATTTCGCTCAACAGGTCCATGAACATTCAAGTCTGCATTAAAATATAAGCCTAATAATATTCAAGCGTTGTAATAGCTACTCAAAATAATGCTATTATTACCACTGTCCTTTTAAATACATACTCAACACCATTGTAAAAATACGACGCTTCCACTGATATTACAATGTTTGCTTTAATAGGGCCATTGTGTTAACAGTATTTGCATATCTATTTTCATTTATATGATACTACTTACTTCATGGTAATGATAGTATTTCCAATAACATTTTACCTTCTTAATAATATTCTCGTGGAAGTTTCAGTACAGTTCCTAATCTTTTATCTTAAAGATAGTGCTGCAAATAAAAATAAAAAAGAATTAAACAAAGTGTACTTCAGAATATTTTTTCTTAACTTTGCAGCTGAACTTATTAGTAGGAACCGAATATTACTGGCGTTGTTTATTGGCATAGTTCCATTGATATAAGCTAATGTAATTAGTTGAAGTTAATCGGTCGAAGTTTCAATAACAAACTGGAGGAAAATTGTGCGGGAGTTTGAAGACTACATGGAAGCAAAGAGATCGTCAGCTTGGATAATCTTGAAGCCAAAAATGAGTACTGATGAAATCTGCAGTCGATTTATCCCAGTGTTATTAAAGTGACGTCACGAGCATTGGTGTTATTGCGAGCCAATAGCAACGCTAGATTTACGCACGTGATTGCGTAGTCTGAAGTGCGCCTCCGGAAATTCAGGCCGCAGCTTTAGATATATAGTGCACAAATGTGACGTCATGAATGAGCCGGACATGAATCTCTGAAGTCAAAAGATTAAGTTCTCCAGTAACAGTGCGTACATTGGGGCCAGAGGGGCCAGGCCTAACCAATAACGTCAAGATAAACGTAGTGACTTAGAACTAGATATTTAGGAAAGTCTGTATGGGTGCAGAAAGCTTCATACTGACTAATATTTACACCTGTAGACTATTGAACGTTCTATGCGGCTGCTTTACCATCTAACTTCTGTAACTGCATCAAAACCATCTACTGGGGTAATTTCACTTACTTTATTAATACAAATAGATATTTTTCACTTAGGCTCAGGCTCATAGTACTCACCTTCGTGGCCCATATAGCCCCAGTGCGACTTTCCTTCTGTTGGGAAGAAAAAAAAAACAGTAACAGAAAATAACAGCAACAGAAAAATAACAATATTATAACAGCAACAGAAAAGAAATATAACAGTAACAGAAAAATAACAGTATTTTTATTAAATAAGATGAAAGCGCTCTAACTAAAATTCCACTTTTGGAATGTCTATTACTTAAATGAGTTAATCGATAGAAATAAAGGACACCCAATTTTCATGTATACAGTTAACACAGAATAATACTTCTTCTGGAATATGAATTTTATTTTGACCAAGCTTTCGACATTCTAAGCGCATGACATTGTCAAGGTGGGAACTTCAAAACTGAATTAAATGAGTTGATAATATTTATAGTGATACACAACATAAATAAGTGGTTTGGAATAATTGACACGAAAAATGTAAGTAAAATCATATTTACCTGTCTATAATTGTAATGATATTATATTATTTTTGACTTTTTATTAATTTACTGCGTCACGTCTTTGTGTACGGAGCTGTATGCTTTTCCACTGAATTTTGGCTCAATATCGAAATTTATCCCAAATAAACATAAATTTTTGCATAAACAGTATTTTATGGAACTCGACCAAAGAGTGTTTGTGAGCATTCAATATCGAATTACTGTACTGTGATGCCATTTCCCATCATGAACGGTAAGAGTGATATTACTAAAGTTCAACTGCCGCAGCAACCTGTAGTGGTTATTGAGTTCTTTATTGAAATAAGCCAGTGCACCTAGCTTTTTTTAAAAATGCTAACAAGGGAAGTGCATCATCACAACTCCATCACTTAGGCTCCGATGTTGTTGTTTTTAATTTGGCTTATACACAGCACTTGCCACGTGGATTTCTGATTTTAATTTCTTTTAATTTGTTCAACGAGACCAATTTCATCGTGGGAGCAGCATTACCATGTTGCCCATGCTGGCAAACATATTGTTAAGTATTAGGATCGATTCTCATGCTTGCTACTATTTTCTCTTATAAGGAATTCCCAAACGCATATGAGATTCTTTAGGGGTGTGCCTGGATCTCTGTAGCCTGTCTGCTATAATAATTGTATATGGAATGAAGCACCTCTGTTGTTCATCATATTGGTTATCACGAACTCACCGTGAACAAAGCACGTCGCTATGAGGCCCAGAATGATGGCTGCCCGCGTCATCATTGTCTCTATTATATAGGATACCTGCAACATTGAGATTATTTAAGCAAAAACATACCTCTGTTGAATAAGTATACACAACACGGTAATCCTGAAAAAAAGTGTTGTCCCATCGAACCCGCAACATTTGTACAGGCTACTGCACAAAAACTTAGTAAGTCGTCAGATACGCAACTGAATTAGCAGCGTATGTCCGAAATGTGGCATTACTCTGCTGTGCAATAGGGTGACAGTTTGCAGTATTGTGTGACTAACATAGCAAACTCAAACGCTTTAGGTAAAACAGCTTTTTGAAGGCAACTTGGGAAGCACTGCTCTAGAGTTGAAATCACGTACATGGACCGAAATATGACCAATTTCGCTCCATAGGTGCTTTATAATTTGTGGTTGCATGGTCGCCTCTCGCAGAAATTTTTCCAAGTTTCAGTTGCATGATGATCTCTTGAACTGAGGTTTATCCTGTTTTTTCACAGTCATCTAAATGATACTGACATAATGGCAATAGCTCATAGAGGGCCGGGGCGTAAATTCCGGCGGTTCCCTGGTCCTTTTACTGCTGTCAGTCTATCTAATCTAAGCTACTTGCTCTACATGATAGAAAGGAATCCCAGCACGATGGGAACCATTCACATCCGTATAAATAACTATTCCAAGCACTAAAATTATGCGAAAAGTATCTATTGTTGATTTATTTGTAACAAATATCAAGTCCGATTCCATAATTCGCGCTTGCAACGAAAAGAATATACCCAAAGTACAGTAACTAAAGACCTGCAGTTCACGAACTCCAGCAACACAACAAAGAAGACCTGGAGAAAGGAGATCAACGCCTTATATACCTCAGTCAGTCTTCTCCTAATGCGCGTCATCCATGACAATTGGGCGCTGAGGTCACAATTTCTGGATGCAAGACGTTGCACAACGACACAACTTCCTCATGTATGCTTCGTTGGTGCCCGAAGATGTTCCTCCCATAACAATGACCACACGATGAAGTTCTGGCATCGTCTCGTTTCTGGCAATATCCAACGACTGCAGGCACTGAAAATGATTTGAAACGAGCACGAGTCTCGAAAGGGAAAAAGAAAAGTTCATACAGACGTATGAAACATCTATATGGCGATTATATATAGACATGTCAAATAATATCTAATTGGCAATGCTGCTAACAAACATTCTGAAGAACAATAGTCAAACACACAAACAGACCAACCGATCATCGCCAAAAATCTAATTATCACCCGCGAACAAAGTGAGAGAGGTGGTAATGTTTTCGTTGAAGATTCAAGTAAATATATGAATATATATATATATATATATTTCTTAAAATATACGTAGACACCCAGGTGTATTCATAAGGAAGATTTTATTGAAAGTCTTCTGGGCCCAGAAGACTTTCAATAAAATCTTCCTTATATATATATATATTTGTGTATTTGCCTATCCACCCAATAAGTGGTCGAAGGAGTTGAGCAATGTTCATAATTTTTTGTGGGAGTCTCGTGGGTGGCCCTCAATGTGACCCATGCCAAAAAACTGGGAATAGCTGGCCATTAAAAAATGACGGCGATGGAATTTGTTCTCCACCGAAAAACAGGTAGAAGGCGCTGAGTTATGTTTGTGATTTTTTGCAGAGAGTCTGGTGGGCTGTCCTCGATGTCACCCACGCAATAAAAAAATAAATAAATAAAGACAAAATAATAGAATTAGCTGGCCATAAATAATTACGGCATGAAATTTGCTTTCCCCGCAGAATACGGTGGTGAAACTATGACTATAATAATTCAACCCAGAAGCAGGTAGAAGGAGTTGTGCTAGGTTCATGATTTTTGCAGAGTCTGGTGGGCTGTCCTCGATGTGACCCATACCAGAAAACTAGGATTAGCTGGCGATAAAAAATGACTTCGATGAAATTTGCTCCCACCGCGGGTGATGGCCTTACGTCACCTGGCGTTCTAGTTACCTCCGCCAAGGATATTATGTTTTCGTCGTGTTTGTCTGTCTGTCAGCAAGATAACTGAAAAAGTTTAGAACCGATTTGGGTGAAATTTACAGGGATTGTTAGGTATGTTAGGAGGAACAGATGATTAACTTTTGGTGAAGATATGTCCATCCGTTTGTTTGTTTGTTTGTTTGTTTGTTTGTT
>LQNS02278174.1:4440754-4469991 GCA_001587735.2 Parhyale hawaiensis
ACACTCCTTTGTAATTCATCTGTGTGTAGTAAACATATCAAGCCCAACGAATTCTTTTCATTTGTAAACATGAATGCTGTTTAGTAAGCTACCATGAATTTTAATTTTGATGTAAATTTCTTTACCGTAAATCATAGAAGCAAGGCTTTTAGATAACTGTTGTGAAACTGGTCATGACATATGAACTGTCATGGACACCTAAGACTCTTTGTAGTAAAAACGTCTAGGAAGAATGAATTATACATTTGGCCAAAAGCCATATTTATTACTGCTGAATCGATGAAAAAAACATTAGCATTTTGGTTACATAACTCAGCCAATAAACTAATATTTGTATTCTATAACATAGAGCGTCTATCAAATATTATGTGCTTGCCATATTGATTTTTGATTTATCGTCTGGCATTTTCACGCTAGAACCATGCACAGAGAGTTAAATTGCAACCCTTCTATCCTTCCCATTCGCGGCGCTGTATAGGTGACAGTCATCAGTGTTCACCGTAGCTTTCTGATACCTGAAGTTAAAAATGGAGCTGGAGTCAGAAAGTGTATCGCCTATCGTGTTAGTCGCTTACACTCTATACCTACTACCAGTGATGGGTATGAAATTGAAATGAAGACTGTTCTAAGAGATCTTGGAGCGAGAATGCATGGCGATGCTACCATTGAAGAATATATAGCTAGGGTTATCGATGCCGGAAAATGTAGGGTAGATGGGTTTTACGAACTCTCTTTCAACGCAAGGTGGAGGTGATACTCTCTCTATGGAAGCAATTAATTCTACCGAGAATAGAGTACTGTTCTCCACTGTGGATACCGAGTACGAGAAAAAGCTTGAACTCCTGAAAGCTGTACAAAGATCGTTCGCTGCCAAAATTCAAGACATGTAAGAGAACGATTACCACAACCGAGTTGGTGCCTCCAGTTGTATGCAGTAGAACGCAAAGATGGCCCCTAAGGCTTACAAAATTCAACTATGAAATAGAATACGTTCCTGGTGACAGAATTGTCAACAGTGACTGTCTCAGCAGACTTCCCTTAAAAGAAGCAGTTGATGTCACTGAACCTGCAAAATTTGTATTTCTTGTAAATAAACTAGAGGAGCATAACCTTGATCCCAAAGAAAATGAAACGGTACACAGATAGAGACAAAGATTTGTCTAAGTCACGACAATACTGTGTGCACTAAATGGTTTTTCATGCAAAGTTGAGTCATCTCTTTGTGCATATGTTAAGTTCAAGGATGAATTATCCTTCTTAGACGATTGTGCCATGTGGCGTAACAGAGTTGTTATTCCTACTGCGTGTAGAGATAAAGTACTTGTACAACCAGCCAGGAATTCATGTAATGAAGGTTCGTGTGCCGTTAACATTGTTCCTCCGACGTCTGTACTCACGAGACGTACTTCGCGAGTACGAAAACAAGTTGTAAAGTATCCGTGTAAACCATAGGCTGCGTACAATCTAAAAGAGGAAGGTGCGTTATGTATGCGTTTCGCACATACAAAATTCCATTGTGTTAGCCTTAACATTCAAATGTATAGAGCCAATCTTTGTATCATGCGAGTTAATGTTTGGGCGGATGTAGCCACCGTCTTTCAGGTCAGAAGCTCTCAGATAAAGAATTTAAGAGGTCGTTTATGACTTCGTACAAAATCTCCTTGTTTACCAGCATTGCTTTTTGAGTGACAGCCATAATTATTAGGGACCTTCCGGCCGGAACTTATATCAATAAAAGCTGTCTGTTAAATCCTGTAACCAGAGTTTCGGTGATATTTGATATTCTCATAAACATAAGGTAATTTACCGGCGGACTTCCGACCCATTTTAAACGGAAGTTGCCGGCCTTCCAAGTGACTGATATTTAAGGCGCTTGTGCTATCAAGCG
Source organism: Parhyale hawaiensis (assembly GCA_001587735.2). Lineage (NCBI taxonomy): Eukaryota > Metazoa > Arthropoda > Malacostraca > Amphipoda > Hyalidae > Parhyale > Parhyale hawaiensis. The sequence continues at coordinate 4,442,643 of LQNS02278174.1, forward strand.
TCAGATTATTTGGTACTTAGCCTTACTATACCAACATTGCTTACTGTATTCTGCTTGTAGCACTTATTCAGATGTAGACCTTGTACTTTGTTGTCTGCATCTATCAAGAAGCATGTTGCTACTTATAATTGGCTCATATCAGCTAAGTCTTGTATAATAAGATGTAAATAAACAAGTTTTTAACGACATTCCTTCACCATCCAGCACTGTAGCCTGATTGCATTATTCTGCATTGAAGTTCGCTCTCACAACCAGGTACGGTGACAAACTTAACTAGAAAGCACCCACGCACATACATGAATATATTGCACTTATTATTTACATAAACCTGAAATAGAAAACCTGAATGTCATCTCTTTCAATCAGATAGAACATATGCGGGTGAAACACTCACCGTCGCTTGTTCAGAAAATAATAGAAAAGGTTCAGACTCCCGCCGTATCATAGATACGTTAGTCTATCAATACGTTACGTAGGTCGGTAGGTAGGTACAAGTGCATTAGTATATAGACGAGCTGGAACCTGTGGAAGTTCCACACAAAAAAGCTCTATGCTTCAGTGATATCTCGGATCCGTATCATCTTAATTTTATCCTCTCTAATACTGAAAGAACTTATGTAAATTCAACAGAATAAAAACAATGTTACTCACTTATAATGACCCCGACCCGTATCATGCACACGAAGCGCGAAAATTACTCATCGCGAAAATATATTCCAAGCCAAACCGCCAATCTTCTGCTTATGACTCGAGCGCAGTTCCAGCATGAATGAGTACAAACTTTGTCCTCTTCTCTCTCGACCCCGAGCTGGTATCCAATATACCGTAATTTTTCCCTATTTAATAGTGAAAGCGTAACGGCTGTACTAATTCTAACTAAGGAACGAACGAACGAACGAACTAAGGAACGAAGGGAAGAACAAGCACATTAGTATTATAGATAAATACTTATAAAACTCTGATAACCTTGTTTGCTTGCGTGCTTGCTTCTTTGCTTGGTTATCACCTTGCAAACAATCTTCGTTATTGTCCATAGGGAATACACTGAAAGGAGCTCGGACATTCCAGAACAACAATGCCGGTACTTCAGTTTTCTAATCCAATTTTTCATTAACATGGAAAAGTTTGGACAGGTTTTAGGACATAATAGGTTAAGTTTTAGGACAGGATAGGTATTTAGTGGCCCATCGGGTCATGGGCAGTCTAATAATGTACTAAAACGGCTGCATTACTTGGCTGCAGAGAAACGGACACAGACGGACATTTCTTCAACACTTTTGCGAGAATATTTACGTCAACGATGACGTCAGAGTCGATCGCTTGCTAGTTTACTACACATGTTCGTAGCCACTGTACCCAGCAGTGCTTTACAGATATCTCCGGCCCCGCCAAATTTTATTGGAAGTTGAAATGGTTGCGCCTTGTAGGAACTATACGACATAAACTCTCAGCTGTGGGACCAAAAAGCAGTTCGAGGCGGCTTTTTCGAGGCGACTTGCTGAGGCTGCTTCCTGATGAGTTCAGTACTCATAGTGATTAACTGGCCACACCACAGTTGAGTGGCCCGCACCACTTCAGCCATATTCAAGCACGAGTGGGTTGGCGCCAGCCAAAAATTATCTTACAGGAGGTAGGAAGGGACGGGCCTTTTAGGAGTGTTGTAACTTTGAAACCGAATGCTATGCACGTCGAGTGCACTGAAAAACTGAAAAGCTGAAATTTTAGCCCTGTTGAGAGCACCTGCAGCTTAGACAGTTGAAGAACAACGCGAGTCTACTGTTTTTAAAGTTAAAAATATCAACATGCACGTACGCCACCCATTCCAGCCAGCCCGAAAGTCAGCCAGCCAGTATGCCAGCCAGCTCGCCTCATGATAGTGGGCCGCTGGTACCTCAAGTCTGTGTTCTCGTCTCTTCCTATACCGTACTTCCTCCGAGGTAGAGACTATTACCCTAAGCATTTTTTTAATAACAATAACATTGCTCGCTCAGTGAATGACAACGCCACGTCATAGCGATCTCGAAGGAGATTTGAGGTGCTCTTAGAAGTTGTGCGACTGTGTCTTCTTTGCAAGCTCTGGTTGTAAAAATAAGCAGAGGGCATGGGGCTTTATTTATTCATTAATTTTTTTAAAGCAAACTGCAATGCCAGGACTGCAAGAAATCTCAAGAGGTCGCTAAATGGAACGGCCGGCTTTGATGGAGATAAAATGTTAAATACGCAAATAATTACAGAAATATACTCTCACGCACATTGGTGTTCTTTACGATATTTCCATATGCCAATTAGAACACCTTGTGGCGTAAGACCATCACCCGCAGTGGGAGCAAATTTCATTGATGTCCTCTTTTATGGCCATATAATCATATTTTTTTTTTGGGGGGGGGAGGGCATTGGTCACGTCGATAACAACCTCCCAGACTCCGTGAAAAAAATCATGAACATTGCTCAACTCCTACCACTTTTGGGTGGACGGACAAATACGTACATATATACAAATGCGTATACCTAAAGCTTCAACGAAAACATTATCACCCCTCTCACTTCGTTGCGGGTGATAATAACAGGGTCAAGTGTGAAGCTCTATATAGAGCACCAACCTACAGTACACCGCAGTGCCACATGTTGCATGAAACATGAGCCAACATGCGCCGGAAGTAGATCACATGATAGGAAGTCCGGCAACAGCGCCCTCCAACATGCACAAGGTGCCATGGCGGCTTCCTATCTTATCACCTACAACGTACTGACCTTCAATTACCTTGTTCACCATGCCGGTACAGATACCATTATGGGTTCTAATTCGATTAATTAGTGTTTTTTTTTAATCCTATAACGATACCTGCAAATACCTGTGAGAGTTTTAATTTTTCTGATACCGTAAGTTTTTTTTTTCCATTTCTTTGAAAACTCTGACGGTCTCTCTTAACAGCATTATAAGTTTTCAGTTTTCAAATGCAGCGAGCTGTTTTCTCCATGAGAACTTAGAATCTCGTTAACTTTTTATAAATTCATCACCTAAATCATGACGTCTGCTGCTGACCAAGAATGTATATATTGAGCAAAAAAAAACTTAAAAGTTTCGAATGCGATACGTTCATGGAGGCAGCAGCATGATAGGTTACTTCCGCCGCGGCTACGTACAGAAGCTGAAAATATGGTTTTAGCTTTGGTAGGGTTACAAATACAGTAAATGTTCCACATTTCACGTTTTCAGAAGTATACAGTTTAGAATTTCGCTAATCTTTGCATACAGCAGCTCCGTAATAACCTTATTGTATAACATTACAGCATGTTATCGAATAGCCAGGCGATTCAACGCATCCATAGGATACCATGCGGGGCAACCAAAGATAAATATTACCTACGGTAATGATATACTGCGCGTTACCTAGTTGTAGAGTTGCCTTATCTAGCCCACCCACCCACCATCACAGAGCTTGGGTCAGAGCATTTTGCATAAATTACGTATACAGGATGGATAAAATACATATACAGCATGGATAAATTACATATACAGGATGGATTGTAGCAGGGGACTGAAAGCGCTTTGTTGATAATACATCATATTTATTTATTATTTTTTCCTTTATGTCGTTCGTTTTTTTATCCTGGATAACCAATGCCAATTTCCATTGAAATGTAGTCGAAATAAACTAGCGATAAGAATGCTAGTTCACTGCTTTAACTTTACGGGCGAAGAATTATTTTCAACTAATAACTTCCGAAGTTTTGGACCATTATATACGGCCTAGAATTATACGAAACAGTAGCGATATTATAATCCATATATATATATCTTGTATCAATTGATTAAGTAACCGAATTAGAAATTATTTTCTGTACTTACATTATTGCTAACTAGATTCATTTAGATAATTCAGGAAACGCTTCATCAGTCGAAAGTGCTTAATATTTTGCCCTTTTTTTTAACTCGGAATAAAGCAAATATCATATTGTGTATGTAGTATTTTCTTCCTATACTTCGCATAAGAGCAATACTGTATCGAAGTGTTTGATTTTTGGAGCTTGTTCTCGAAATCTCTGCTTTGTTATATAACAGTTCGTACGTATAGCTTATACTGAGGCGTTTGAATAATATTGAAGTTATTTTATATTCCTTTTACATGTACACATGCCGGAGCTGCGCAGGTGTTCAGTTGTGATAGCTATTGATAATTGTGCCGGATGAACCAGTATGCTTGTGATCACCACCACCATCACCACCACCACCACCACAAAGTTGCAGCAGTACGTCCCAGTGCAGTCCAGAAGAGGCGTCCTTGACTGTCAATCTCCAGCCAATCAAATGTCCAGAACCATAAAATTTTCATCGATTTTTCTAACGTTTGGCTGGTCAGTTTGATCGAGTGAACTCTTTCATTCCTAAGAGCAAAGTTGGGATGAGCTAAACCAATGCGTACATACAAATTCAACCTTTGGTTCTCGTTCAATGATTTCCGTGTGGTAACTCATCTGACTCATTGACTGCATCGCCTATTCAACGGGCAAAAGGATAAATGAAACCTCAGACTCGCACTGAATGGGTGTCCTATTCGACCTAAGAGAATATTTGGTTGGGTTTTCCCTCATATTTATATTGCTCCCGGCAATCCGTACTCTCCCATTACTCAAAGGATGCATCATCTGATTGTATTTCCATATTGAATTTATTAGTGAAAATAAATAGAAATGTCGAATTTATATTGTATCTTTCGACAGATACAAAGTACATTCACGATTCATTCGGGTGTTCCAACAGTTTCCAAAACAATGAATTAAAACGGTGAGACTTTCCTGCTCGAACCAATTTATAGGACTATCGTCGAGTGCACGTACAAACACCGCCCGCTGTTCATTTGTTTCACATGCAACAGGTTATCTATGAACGCTACGCATATGTACAGTTTTTGAAGGTCATTGAAACATTACGCATAAAAACTTGAAAGTCGCGTAATAACACAGAACAGCACATTCACCAAAATAATAATAAACCTTATATAAAGAAACGTTTCGTGTATTTATTCATTCCGTGTTCGCTCTTAAGGAAATAGGCGGAAAATAGGCCAGGTTGCAGATTTTGTAATCAAGTATCGTCTTCATAGAGATCGATGTCCAGGTTGCAGAAAATGGCAAAAGATTATTCTTTTCCCTTTATCTGAATGACCTTCTTGCTTGAAACACTTCTTGAAATCGGAACAATATACATGCAGCTTCTGGAATCCGATTCCATAACTTTTTTTCTCAGGTCACAACGTATAAACTTGGCAGATGTTAAACGGAGCACTCACGACGGACAGAAGAGAATTATTTCAAATGCAGTAGACAACCATTTCTTTTGAGAGAGCAGATTTCGGTTCAGAGACCGAAATTTCAGCACTTCAATGAAGCAGATAGTTAAGTATGGAAGCCAGTATTATGGATACGGTGCACTTACATTGCATATAAGCTGACTGGAGGCGCTTTCAAGTTTTTTGCAGTGTTTTACTTAAGATTTTACTTTGGAAGACGAACGTTTAATTAAGAAAGAGGATATGACACATTAAAGAAGAACGAGAGTACTACAGTCTCAAGAAAGAAGAGAGATGGAGCGCCTATGCGGCACAGTGACAATTAAGAAAGACTTGAAGCAGAAAGATTACAGAAGGGAATAAGAGTTGTTAATAAACGTGGGTGGGAAAATGTGTAAACGGCAAGTCAGAGGAGAGAGCAAGCATCTATAATATTAATAGCGTTGTTTTTTCGTTCGTGTGTTACGCTTTTCAATAACAGATAGATGAAAATTCAACTCGTAAGAAGCTCTGATCTACGCTGGAAGGAAATTCAACCACAGCTGTTTTCTTTCAGCTCGCACTTCAAAAAAAATTTCAGTCAGTTTCGAAGCAAAGACATGAAGTTCATTTTGCACGTATCATACCAACCATCATACCAAATTTCATTTCTTGTAGTATTCACGTTGCTGGGGTTGCATACCGATCCAAATAAGGGAAAATTCGATCGTAGCCATAATACGGTTCAAACGAAACTGTTCTCAACTGCTTCATGCTAAACTACATTTTTGCAAGTGCTAGTATCGAATATTGCGTGAATGTTTTCACACACAGGTCGACTAGTAATAAAAAATATAATAATCAAGTTCTATCGACATCATAAAAGGTGTTTTAGACGGTGGTTCAGCCTCAAGCTAATCAAATTACCATATGCATCGGAATTGTTTTCCTCGTACATTTAACGTAACCTTCTGCACCGCTGCCACCAGGAGCGCATCTTATGCCGGTGTTGCACTATGTATTCGCTCGCACAACTTGGTGCGAGAATGTGCAGGTCGCACGTCTCTCCGATGCATATCTAAAGTGGGCAACATAGATACGGCAGTATGAACGACGTGCGTTGTGCTCATCCTGGCATCAAGTATTAAGTGCGAAGTTGAAGAATGGCTCCGGCATAATTGCTTGCGACATATTTACCTCCAAGGCTCAGGTTCTTCATTTTCAAAAGTCGTAAAAGTTTTCAATCAGTTTAGAATTATCGTTGCATACTCTACTAACCTGGATTGAATTCAACTCACCTTCCTGAAGTTCCCGACAATTCAAACCTATTGGGCTTAGCTTATCTCGGTTTTGCCATAAAAAAAACTACGGCGCCTTAACTACGATAACTTTTTATAATTTTTTTGATTTAATTTTCAATGCTTCTTGGGCTGCCTCCTACAGATTGTTACATTGATATAATTGCGTCTTCTTTTGCTCAAAAATATGTCCATTACGTTACTAATTTTTTTGTTCTGGTGGTCTCAAAGTTAATCAGAAAAGTTTTACTGAAGATTATATAACTCAGTAATAGGATTCAATGATGAAAGACAAGATTTTGAGTGGACTCTCGAGCATCCTGGTACACTCTGTAGTAGCATTAGGGCGTGTTCGATTGGGCCCCGAAATGAATCATTCAAGGCTTATTTTGTCTGAAACTGCAGACCGGTGCGCTGGCTTTATCCCGGTGAACTGAGCTTCGAGCTTTGACTTGTATATAGGCGGTCTCTTTCAGATTTTTAAAACTCGATCTTATTCCTTAAAATGGAATTTTCAGAAGGCTCAGCGTAATCGTGTTGTTTCTAACACTTGAAACACGATTTAAAGTGGCAAAGCCGAAAATGTGACTGGAGTTTCGAGCAAGCCGAGCTTCGGAGGCTCAATATCGGCGCCCTATCGAACATGCTCTTAAACACCCCTGCGGTTATACCACCAGATTATTGTAGGGCGCAATTGCACTGTATGACTGCAAGGTGAGATTATGAAGTACGAGAGAATTACTGACCACATAAAAAAGATTATTCGGGCAGGAAAATTTCCAAGAGTACGGAATTGTCGAGCGCATAGAATAATATTAGAAACGTTGAGAAGAAACGACTCTGTTTATTTCGATGTAGGTCATGGAATGATCAGTCAGAAGGCTGAACGACTGGGTGGTCAAAGTTGATCTAAGTCAAGCCCACTTGACTTGTCTGAAACCTCAGACAGGAGCTTTGGCTTTGCTACTTTAAATCGTGTAGCAAGTAAAAGCAACGCGATGACCTCGAGCCTTCTCAAAACTCCATTTTACAGAGCAAGATTGAGTTTTTGGAAGTCTCAAGCGTAACCAATTGGAGGAAAACGCTTGAAACTCAATTCAACCCCTTAAAGCCGTCGCATCTTCCTATCAGAAATAATCGTTGGAAACAACCATGGCAATGAACGAGCTTGGATGGAAATCATTCGTAATCATTGGTTTTTATGGGGTACTTTCCAACCTTTATGGTTGGGCTAATATTATTCCGAGATTTCCAACCATGTTCTGGGTGGAAAGTTTTTCGTAATCAGAAATGTTTCCCCCATGTTTCCATACTTACCTACCCTTTTGCACGCGTCCTTAAGATTCAAATCGCTCTTTAAAGCAAATCAGAGTCATTTATACCTGGAACATGTGCGTTCATTTCTCCCTACACCATGACAGAAACACCTCCACATTGCAGCGTTGAAACATTATACATGGGATTAAATTCTTTGTCTTTCCTTCGTCGAACAAGCTGCCTGGCTTCAATGCCTAGCCTACTGAACTTACTTCCGTCGCTAAATACAATTTGTTGCCTGTAAGACGCACCACGTATGATCCTGATGCCACTTGATGAACTGTAAACGACGCTTTCGATTCTAAATCAATATTATCGGTTTTAAGATGCGGCCTCTCAACCCAAATTCCTTTAGCCTATTCATGATTGTAGAAACCAAACACTTTTCTACAAGCGCCCACAGGAGCGCCTAAACAGGGGGAGTAATTCTTCCCGCTATCCGTCCGTGGGGAGCCTGAGGATGGCAGCACGGGTCCTTGCTCTAGAGACAAAATGCATTTCATCGGTATTTCCCAAAGACCAAAAGGTTGAAAACTCTGCAATGTAGAAATAAATATTAATTCATTCTATTTCCCCGCATTTCCGATAAGAAACCAAATTCAATCATGCCAAGAGTTTTTCCATTGTATTAAACTTTATTCTTGATATAATTTAGATTTTATATTTTTCCATTTCCTCTTCTTTCCTTCAGTGATCGCTGGAATATTATACGACTCCAAGGTGTCATATCGATAACATTATACAATCGAGAAATTGGAAAAAGACTCAAATCTGTTGTAAAACTGTTCGGTTCATTGTACAAAGACATCGAAAAATTGGCAGTGTTCGAGATAGCCCTAAGTGAGGCAGTCCTAATCAGGACAACTTCTTACAGAGAATATCGGGTCTGGAAAATCAGAAAAACAGGAAGTCTTCTGTATAGACCACGAATCCGAGCAGGAATGAAGCGGTTTTGATCAAGTCCGGTCGAGTAAATCAAGACCTGAGGCGTGTTGCAATAAGATAGCCGGTGTCACGTGTGTTGCCCCACAACCAATGCGACTAAGGTTAGGTAACACCGATGACTCCCTCAACATTCAAGGAGCTATGAGCTGGGACCTAGAAATAAAAATTTTCTGTCTATATCGGAACCTGCATAGAACTTGTCCGGTCTATAACGACGACTTCCTGTATTAGGAACTGCTCCTGAGTTTCAAAAAACGTTGCGACTTTGGGGGAGTCTTCTGTTTCTACAATCAAGAATAGGTTGATAGAATTTGGGTTGAGAAGCTGCATCGCTTCACGCAAACCGATGATAACGAAGAGGAATTATTCGCAGGTGCGTTTGCAATTAGCCAGAAAACATGATGATTGTGACGCAAGTTATTATTGGCAAAGAGTAGTGAAGGCAAGCAGATTGTAAGATGGCGGAAATGTGGATAATTATTGCATCCCATGTTTGATGTTTCTGAAAGGTTTCTGGTGCTCTTCGTGTTAGAATTCAAGCAAAATTCAGTAATTTGACGCTGGTTTAATTCAAGTTGTACTTTAACAATTCATTAAACACATAGGTATCGACTGACAAAGAAAAAAAAAAACAAGATAAGATCAGTAAGTTTCAAATTACTAACTTATTGCTGAGATCGTGTTAGCTTTTGAAATAAAACAAATATATTTATTAATACGTATTAGTAATAAAATGCAGCTAGTTCTCAATTGTGCTATATGTAAATCTCTAAATTTAGCTGTTCTAATCTGTGTAATACTTGTGCAAGCTATACAAATATTTAAACACGTCCTACACACACCACAAGGACACCTGCTCCTGCACGAATGCCAGAGGAGCAGGAACCCCAACATATCGATAAATTTTTACTTTAACCAACAATTGTTTTTTTTTGTGTGTGTTTGTTGCTTTCAGCATGTTAATTGGATCAACTTAAGAAAACTTACATGTATAACGTTTCTGTCGCAAAAGCTTAGTTTTTGAGATATTAGACTCTGAAGTCCCCATTGTTTTCCTACGAGAGAAAATAGCCGGTGTCATTATAGGCCTGCTAGCGACCTAAGAGGGACCTAACCAAACCTAACCTTGCCTAACCTAACTTCACATAACCTTACCTAACCTAACCTTACCTAACCTAACCTTACCTAACCTAACTTTACCTTACATAATCTAACCTAACCTTACTTTACCTAACCTTACCTTACCTAACCCTAATTTCGCTTGCATGGGGTCGCCCGTAATTTTCTCCCATAGAAAAACAATGGGAATTTAAATGTCATATATCTCATAAACTAAGCATTTGCGACGAAAATGTTATTCATGTAAATTGACTTAAATTGACTCAATTTACATACTGAACACAATATAAATCATGAAAACCTTTTGTAAGTTGAAGTAAATTAATACCAACATGGAAATGTTGCCGACGCAGCACAGGGCGAGCCGGACAGGGCTTCAATTTTTAAACTTTTACATGTTGTCGCTGTAGAGAAAATTATGCAACAAACAGGCTGTAGGACGACAGGCAACGGCTCTATTCTTGCAAAAAAAAAAAAAAACTTTGTGATTAGGTTTTGGGAAGGTGAGACGCTTGCAGTTTCAACGCTAAAAGGTGGCACCCAACCGAACGTGTTCATTATTGGACCATTGATAATCGAACTACTCGGAGTTTTCCAACCTATAAAGAAAGTATTCTCAAGATTTTGGAAGTCTGAGAACTAGTTCTTCACTTTTTTTATAGTTTACAAACGTTGTATAAAACTACTGACGAGACCACTGGGTAGAAAATGTGCTTTGATTGCATTCTTGGAAAACTTAGAATAAAAACTAATTTTAGGGTTACCCATCGAAAGACATTTTCTTTTAACGTAATAAAGAAAGTGCACAATTTCAGCACCGGCTATAGCTCTTACGGCACGGCTCATGGAAGAAAATTATTCACGAAATTAGACAAAGAAACATCATGTATTTCTCATATGGATGCAGTGCCCAATAAATTAGGGGCACAGTACCCTGAGGTATTCATACATATTGTATAAGTAACATTCTTACAGCTAACACATGACATATGGGGGAGTACAATAAGTTTGTGTTATAACACTAATGTCCATTGTAAATTGTGCCAACCGGTTCTAAACTAAAAAAGTGGTAAAGTAGCGTAATTTTTTACATATATATATATATATTTGACATTTTCTTTATCAAATAGCTTCCTGACAAAAGAGGAGTTGCACGCTGCACGTTACTAATTTAATTCATTCTATGACAGCGATCTGTGATAGACAAGAATCTATAAGTGAGTAATAGCCTTGGGGGACATACAATGCCTACATGTTATTAATGAGATGATTTTGATACAATTTTCCGTAAAGAGAAAAATCGGTTACGCAAAGTTAAGGCGAAAAAGGTTTTTCAGAGTATGAAAATATAGTATACAAAAAATTAGCTGGGGCAAGATGTTGCGTGCATCATTACATGTAGTAGTAAACGGTACGTTGACAAGGTTTTCAAAAACAGAAAGAAAAGTGGGGCCTGAAATTTGAAAGACATAGACCAGCTAATCAATTTTCAAGAGCGAGAGAGAAACGGACATGCATGACAAGAATTGAAGCAAATTTAGAGTCTAAAGCCATAGTACAGTTAGAGTTACAGTGCACATTATGATATTAACTTAACAGAGCAAGTGTCTTCCCGTGACACTCGAAATATTTATATTTATTCAAGAAAATAGATAAACCATTTTTTTCAGGTATGGATGAGGTGCTCAATAAATTAGGAGTCTAGCGCCATAGTGTATGCATTCTTATATATGTATATCTAAGATTCTAAGAGCTACAACATGGGAATACGGGGCAAGGTATATATATTTGATGGATTAAAATTAGTATTTCGCATTTTTGGATCTAATATATGAAAAAAAGTTGAAAAAAATCTTGACCTAAAGAAGTAACAATACCTAATACATGATATACATTGAGTGTGGTAGCTACGTGGTGTAACATTTTTATGCTGTTAATGACAAAGGCTATTTAATTTGCACCAAAAACATCTGCTGTTTATGCCAAAGACTGAATAAATTTACAAAAAAAAATAAAAAAAATAAACATAGGACAATTAGAAATGCGCTGAACGTTGCGCAACAGTTTATCAGTAAATATTATTTTTTTTTTACGAATATAAAGCAAAAAGAGCAATTTATAAGATATTAACTCATTGATATTTCTACTTCGGGCGGAAAAGAGTGCCTCTTCCACCTAGAGAATTTTAGCACAATTATTGGGACCGCTTAGAGTGCGACAACAGCAACCTGGTGAACTGATTATATTCAGTCACATCCTCTTCTGAATCTGGGAAATAATTCTAGTGTTTATTAATACCAGATATAGAGAGAGCTATTTGACCAGCCGCGTTGCGGGTGTAGCGACTTGGAGATGCTCTCGTCCACTGATTTCACTTTTTCCAGTAAACTGCACAACCTCGGCAGTTCTAAGAACGCCATACAGCAAACTTAAAACGGGATTAATACAAACTGTCTTTTGCAATTTACAATGAAGAAGACATATATATGATTAGAAGACTCAATGCTAAGGTGTTTAAGTCTGGAAGAACTTCAGCCATTGTTTACAGCTCGATTTTATGGTCTTAGTCTAGGCTGGGGTTTTCAAGGCCTGTCTACACGATGGTTTTTTTCATGATTCCCTAAACTTATGGCCGGAATGCCTTGTTCTTTCCTCGTAAACACAACTGTGCGTCTACCATAAACGCAGGTAAAATGTTAGCCTTCGAATCCGTTTTCTTTAGCAAGTGTCTCTACCAGAGAAGAAATCTCTTAATTTTACAGTAATATAATAGCTAATGAGTTGACCTAAAATTTCGTTTTTTTAGCATGAACTGTCAAGTTTTCTAACCATTTTTCTTATATTTTCCCATGGATACTGGATTCGAAACGGTGACTAGTCAACTACATTCACATTAGTGGGAAATAAGCCCCGGAGGAAGAATGTACTGACATTTTTGCTTGCATTTGAGCTCTTGTAATAAAAGTTCAGGCGGACCACTATCGGCATCTTATGTTTTTTTTTATTGTAGAAGAGAAAAAACAGCAGAAACTCACCGAGAGATGCGTAGCGGATATTAATCGAATTCTATTTCAGAACTGGTGTGCCAGCAATGGCTTACTCGACTTCGATAAGGGAATTTTTAGTAAAGGAGATGCACTTCGATCGCTTCGAGAAATAGTCATCAGCCAACTAAAAGCACTAATCGTACATAACTGTAGTTTGACGACAAGACCATTAGTAGATATTCTTTACATATCCAGAATGAGAGTGGAAACTGCATTCCCACCTAGAAAACGAAATTTCCTTCTTGCCTTTTGAAAGCTAAAAGTCATCTGACATCTGTTTAGATTCACTTTTTTGAATATAAGTGACTTACTAAATATTAACTTGCCGTCAAAGAAATTCCACCTCGGGCAGCATTGCTGAGCTTGTCGCTTCATATTGTCAGCTTTGCATTGTCGATCCTGTTTTTTTTTCTACATAGTAACGTATTTGATCAACTTAAAGAAGTCGATCAAAAGACCGCCCGTGGGTAAACCCGCTCTAGCATTTTTTTTTTTTTCTACGTATCCACATGGCCGTCATACGAACCAATTTCCTCAGCTCTCAGAGCTCCGTACCCGAATACGTTGCTACATTCGCTTAATCAAAAGAACATTAGAAACATTTCCGTCTTCTGTTCCACTGTAAATTTCATGAAATATTAGTAACTTTACAAGTGAAACTTGATTAGTCATCTATCTTTTCGGCGGCTAATATTTTAACGCAGTGAAGAAAGATTGTGGCTCAAAAGACTACCGTATGAACGGACCTTAACGAGAAGTTAGTCATTAATAGCTAAGCACCGTTTCTTTCTTTGAAAATTCGAACGACAGCTCTATATAGTTGCCAGTTCAAAAAGACTAGAAAATGCAATATGTAATACATTATTCTACTTTTAAGTCATTTGTGTATACATACTGTATATACGAAATCAGCTTTTTTTCTCTCTTTTCACAATATGGTAACTGCATTATCGATTCCCAGTTCAAAAGGTTGCCAGTTTTAGTTCTCTAGTAAGATTAAATATTAAACTATAGATGAACTATGGCCGACCACACACGTAAGATGCATTTTTCGATTACCATATATTGAACTTAACTCCTGCAACAACAGCATTACCGTCGAGAGGACTAGGGTAGGTCTGCAGCAGCTCAATTGATACGATGTTCTGTTTCGAAATCAACGGCTAATCATCGGCGAAATAAACGGCGAACGTTTTTCGTAATGATGCCAGGAAGCGCCCGCCATGGACCGCTCCAGTTTGGCATGCCACCGCGGAACTTCGTCGCACCACCAACATTAGCATCGACAATAGCCAATTTAACTGTGCTGTTGCCCAAAGAAGCTTAACTATCATTACGATCTGCACAGCCAAATGATGCGCACAAATAAGCGATCGTTTCAATAAACGGAACAGATGATCACCCCGTGCGATCGAGCGCGGGGTGATAACGATGCCAAATTGCTGCCTGTCCAAACTTAAATTGAATTATCAAAAGGGAATTTTCCAGACGTCGGTCTGGTACGCACGCTATATGTAGCTGCTGTGTGCTTAGATGCAGCAGAAACAGAACACTTCTGTTCAGCCTAATTGCACTCTATACTGATCCATCCCTTGAACCTGTAAATAGGTGCTAGGGTAGATAATTAAAATTTCAATAAAATGTTTTCTAGTGAATATAGGGTGAACAGTCAGAAGCTAAATGTTTGTGGTGTTGCATAGAACGGGTTTATCACCAAGAAACACAAATTTGTAGCTATACTGGCCAAATGGTGGCCAGACAGGTTTAGACATCAAATTGATCAAAATAGATTTTGCCTCTACCACTCTTCACTGTCACTCATCTGCACCTTTGGCGCTGCAAGTAGCACAGTATGTAGCGTATATTTCCTAAGGACACTTGTACTGTCAAAGCCGGCGATTACTTTCCTGTGGCTCAGTTTGGCCGGCTCGGTCCCAAATGAATGGCTTACTTTTTGAATAGTAATTGAACTGTCTATTTTTCTATTTTTTTTTTTTTTACTTTTCGTCAGAAAAAATTTTAACAGAGAACCAAGCGAACTGTGAAGTTTGGAGCTTTATCAAGATAATAAAATCTAAAGTGACCAAAACAATTAGATTAGATAGGCGGCAGTAGACGGACCAACAGGCCCATTCCCAGAGAGCAGCCGGGACTTACGCCCCGGCCCTCTATGAGCTATTGCCATTAAATAAGTAAGAATCATAAAAATATCTGAGACAGAAAAGTCGAAAACAACGAAAATAAACACAGCCACTGAGCTAATCATGAAAGCAATACTAATTCTTGCAGATTCTCGGAGCTCGGACACGTCAATTTATTACATGAAAGACGATGGATAAAATCTTTGCCAGCCCATATTTCGAGGACTGTTCATAAAGTATATCCTGTTTCGTCTAGATGCATATTTTAAGTTGTACTGTGTTGTACACTTAACAGCGGAACGAATGCATCATCCATATAAAACAATCTGTAGTTTAAAACAGATACTTTCTCTCTCACTTAGTTTATTGCCAACTTATTGCAACAAGATTTGCAGAAACTCCATTTAAAACAGTAAGTAATTTACTGTCTCTCTCAGCAGCCATATCAGCCAACAAGTACTTAATTTTCCTTCTTCCTTCTTCATTTTCTTCCTACTGAATCGACTTATTCATATATACAAAGAAATTATTACAAACAAAGGATCTATAAATCTAGTGTGTCGTCTCGAAAAATGTAGCAAGTTCTAAATGAGATTCTAAGCAGAAGTGTTAGCTCTAAAAAAATCTCCCTCAGTTTAAATGGTAACGCTGTTGACGAAGTTGATGTCTATGTCTATTGTTAAAGAAAAGACTCCCTCATTACAGTATACGTGGGATAGCGAATGCATTAATGGCAAGTTATCTAACAGAGATTCTTTCAACAATATTACAGCTCACACATTCCCCTACAAAATTATGAAATGAGACTCCCATTCTCTATCTCTCAAACGTGCTTGTTGATGTAGAGAAACGGCTAATTATTTTTTTAACGGAGTATCTTGTTAAAAGAATACCAAAACCGTTATAAGATCCAGTAATGACGCTTTTAAAAAGCGGTATAAATATTACGTCATACAATTATACCCGTATAATTATTACTTGTTGCCTAAAAAGGTTCACAACCTTATGAATCACGCCGATAGATTTTTGTTAATGTACTGTATATGAAATCTCTTCGAAACTTGTACTGCAATGTATATCTGTGTGTAATAAATCTACCAACCTAACAACTTATTAACTTATTGTTACTGCCCAACCACAGCACCATATAGAACGAAAAAATTCTTCTCAGTTTCATTTTTCTGGTCCATATGCAGGGCATAGGAAGGTACGGAAGCCAGGAGCCCCTCCCCCCCCTCCCTCCCGGGCTCCAGACATGCCATGACCCTGACCGTAGCAGTGCAAGTATCGTATGAAAGGTTTTGAATAGGAACGAATTCTGCGTAGGGGAAGGCGCCCTGCGTCGTAGAGGGAGCTAGGCAAAGGCGTGGTCCTGAGACACTACAGTAAGATAGAAGTTGCTCTACATGTTCCGTGAGAGTAGAGGTGAGTGCGCAAACTGCTCCGGTGGCATACAAGGGCAAATTCGCTGTTTGTGAATGCAAGATGTACGACTTAAGTGACGTTAGTCATGCGTATCTCGATCGTACGCTCTATTCAAGACCTCTGCAGTCTTTGTTTTGTGCATTGAGTGTGTAAAGAATTGTGACTTTGGGATGGGCAGCCTACCAAGGTTATGCTTCGTAAATTTTGGATTTTTTGCCTTAGAATTTATTCATCAGTCAAGGAAGAGCGACAATTGTCTGAGCTGGAGAATATCCTGAAATGGATGAGGTGTAGCAATACGGCATTAATTGAAAGCCCTTGAAAACAAGAAACTCTATCCTATACAATATCTACGGTTTCAAAACATAGGTACATTCTTGTGAATGTTTCAGTCCACCGTATAACGTGTGGAACACTACTACCGCAAGGTGTGGCCCACTCTATAAGCCGCATAGGTTTTCGCTATAATACGAAGTAGACGTGACCTTTCAGCAATGTTCGAGATGACTGTTTGTTCTGTGCGAGGTAAAGGTTCAGGTTCTCATTCCCACCTCCGTGGTCAACAGCATAATTTGTGTCTGTAGGTCATTGGGCAGTACACAGCAAACGAAAGTTTCGCTGCTGTACACGTGCTTTGTTTACGACCGCTGTAAACAAAACTATTTCCTTCTTGCTCAGAAGCTGTACTTTTTTGCATGTATTTAGAATACGCTACCTTGAATACATTGATAGACAATGGTTAAGACTGAAATTTAGAGTAATACTAGAAAACCCAGCCGTCAAAAATGACGAGAATAATTTTCTGATGTAGCTTTTTATTTTTCATGTATGCGGTGCAGGTTTGGTCGCAAAAACTATGCCTATACCGGCAGGCTTAACCTGCCATTAAAGTAACGAAAGTTGTGCCGTCATGTGCTCGCGGGAGAAAAATTCCACTCCTGCAAGTAAAGGCGACCTTTACCTTTTGTAATTACGCATAGGTTAGACATTTAGTTAAAAAAATAGCCATGCATGGCTATGGCTATGTTGGTACATTACAGTACTAAGAATACTAACAGAAGTCACGCAGTTAGTTCTTCCATCTTACAGTACAAAACGGCAAGAGATGAAACTATTTGCTTTAGTGGTAGTAGGTAGACCTACGGCCAGCCGTCATTCGTCCTACACGTACTGTATCCTGCAGAAAATCTCAGTCATGTATCCAATGTTAATATCCACAGCAGTGCCTTAGAATAATCAGCTAAAGACATCCTATTAGGTGGAGCTGAAATTCCTAAAACCATCAGGCATTTCAAAATTGGACGGCATTGGCTCCTCATTTCAGGAATTTATAACTCGTTCTTGGAATCGATTCGAAAAATGAAAATTTCAGGCAGCAGAAGCTCTTTCAGCCTGCAGATGTTTAAGTAAATATACATTATTTCTCAATTGAGATCATACAACGGAAATGTCACATTTGCGCTGAAGAAAAGACTACTTTTATGGCACACTGAATATTTTTATTTTTTTTTTTTTTTAGGATAGCGACTGGTTCCATCGTGAGAGTCAAAACACTCGTGTTGTCGTAAGCTGCCGCCACCGGGCATCCATAGTGATGGCAAATATTCTTCTCAGGTATTGAAACCAACAAGCTTATTTATCCACCAAATTACAGCTGAGACATGTTATACTATAGCTACATACTCGTATAAGCGTTACCAAGGTAAAATGACACAAATTACATAGACATTAAAATGGTGATCATTAAATTAAGGATCCAAAAGTGCAGTTACTCGTCTGTTCAGTCGAGGTTGCACGATGGAAGAGATTGTTCTTAAAATAGCTCGAATAATTCCACTACATAAATCTGGCAATAAAGACTTAGCATCTAACTACAGACCCATATCAACGCTATCCATATTCAACAAAATTCTGGAAAAATTGATTCATTCACGTTTAACGCAATTCTTAAACACATACAATATTTTAAATAACTTTCAGTACGGGTTTAGAAAAGGCACATATTATTCCATTCTGCTTTGGCCTGGGATTCATGTTCGGCCGTTTATAGGATCTGCAGGAGTTTAAATTAGCTGTGAATGATTTTTTCTTTTTTCACTAATTCTGTTCTGCAGAGTTTCGGCTTCCAGTGCTGTTTAGCGTTCCATTTGGGCTTGAATCTCCTGTCTGTTGGAGCCCAGGGAAGTGCAGGTTTAATAATATTAGAATAAATTAGCTTGCTGTAGACGGACCGGCAGGCCTATTCCTAGAGGGTACCCGAGACCACCGCACCGGCTCTCTGTAAACGTAAGTCATGTCCCTACAAGAAACACGAATGTGACATAATTATTCACACCGTCGTATCGTCTAGAACCAAACCATCAGAAGACTTTTTTCTTCTTTTAATTGAAACGTCCATCGCAGCCAGGGATTAGTGATGCTTCTTTGTATTGTATACTTGTATTGTTATGCAACTTTCATTGTTATTATTCTTTTAATTTCATGTTCACGTACGTCAAATACTTTTTTCATCATTTAACCTTGTTGTCACGAAAATTCTAATCTTGTAGGAGATCTCGTGCGTACACAATATGTATATTATGCATCTAGAGGATATATATGTGTCGAAGGGCATGAGAAATATTCTTCTTGCCTTCAATAATTCATCAAAATATTACCTTAATACGTGAACATAATCAACCAAGTCTGTTGGTCGTCAAATGAAAACGCTACTGAATTTTTCAGCGTGTAAAATAACGCTCTAGCTATCAATCGTGAACTGTATGCAGCACCAAAACATAACGCGTCTATCGAGTAACACCCTCAGTTGCGAAAAAAATTGTCTCTCGGTGCATTAAGATAGTCGCCAGGTAACATGCGAACCTAAAGCTTGGTGATGTGCATATGCCCAGCAAAATATTATTTTAACCACAGACACTTTTTTCTATATTCATAGGGAGACCAAGATATAAGTTGCAGGAGAGTTGGTTTTGCAAACACTGTAGTAGCTTTGGATTTCTATTCTTTTGCTAAGTTCGGCACCCATACTCATTACTGAAGATGAAAAATTTGTCCACGACCAAACTGCCTTGATTAAATGGTCAGACTATAATTGGGGCAAAGTCTCATGTAACAGATGAAAACCAATTACGCTTGAGAGGGCCGTAAAATGAATCCTGTTACACTAAGCAGAGTAGCTTATCCTTATTCAAGAGAATGTATGTACAACGCTCCAACGCTTGTATCATTTCGGTACAGCTCTGCCACGGCACGGTGCCACTGACCAACATATAACTAGTTCGTCGTTACGACCCCAATCCCTGGCTATTTCCAATGGTCCTATTAATTATTACCAGGGCTATGACAATATGCTCTTATAAACAGAGAAGTCGGTGATAACTCCAAAACAACGACAAAAAGCTCAAACGTAAAGCTATGACGGTGACACAACCTGCAGAAGCACTTCACTGTAGGAATTTGTTTTTTTGGAGTTATCATCGACTTCTCTGTTTATAAGAGCATATTGTCATAGCCCTAATTATTATCCTAATACTGGGCAACAACACATACAATCGTGGCTAACGCATCGTGTACGCGCTGTGAGACTAGTCTTCCTGTTACAATTTATTACTTCCAACTAGAAATCAAGGAATGATGATGACAATGTATCTAAACTAGCCAACGAGCTTTTGTAGACGCTGTTCAATTTGGAATATAGATATACCTCTACTGATTTTTATGCTCTTTTTTGATATTATAGTCAGTCTTGCGCAAAGAGCCACTACTATAGTACTAAGTTATACTCGTAAAGCATACAACTTCGAATATATCTAGATTTATTGAGGGCATGTTCGACAGGGCTCCAAAATTAGCCTTCGATGCTTGACTTGCCCGGGACTTCTGCCAGAAGCGTTGGCCTTGCAACTCTGAGTGCTGCAGGTGTTAGAAGCAACCCGATTACGTTCAGCCGGTTGAAAGCTCTATTATACGGAGCGAGATTGAGTCTTAGGAAGTCTCAAGAACGACCGATTAGGATTCAATATCCAAAACTCAATTAAATACGTCGAAGCAAGCCAGGGCACATCGGGTCAAGCCTCGATATGATAATGCCGGCTTCTAACCAAACGTCCTCTTGGAATGACCCAGAACTCTTTGTTGGGTCCTAATTTAGAAAGTATACAGACGCGTAATCCACAGGCTATAAATTCATTCCCGTCAAACAGTCCAAATTCCAAAATGCATACACTGCTGACCCGCTTGCACATCCACGCGTACCTGTAGCGAGGAATGTTTACACTGTTACGCTTCATTCTTCACCCTGAGATTGAGCTGAAAGAATCCAAACAATATTACAAAGAGCATAAACTCAAAACGACAAGCTCTACACTTCCTAGACAAGCGGCGGCTCGTAGTTCAGAGCGCCGAGGAAGACCCCAGCGTGTGTACACGCCGGACACGTCCGAGTTGCAGATTTACATGACATTTGCTGATAGCCTTTCATTAAGGTGGAATTAGATAAGCTTTGAGATACTCGCGCTGCAGTTCAAAGAAGCGCCACACCCCTGCGGCTTTCAGGTGGAGCTCAATAGGGAGTGTTGCTCCCCCGCCTTTTACGCTTCTTAGTGATAGATATGGAGGCAGATTTATGATAAATTATGTTGATGGCAGTGAGAGGCGGATCTATGATAAGTTACGATGATAGTACTTGGCAGAAGATCCATGATAAATTATGTGGATAGCAGTGAGAGGCGAATCTATGATAAGTTGCGATGATAGTACTTGGCGGCAGATCTATGATAAATTATGTGGATAGAACGGAGAGGTATAGATCTTTGGTCATTTCTTGATAGAACTGAGAGGCAGAACTATATTTTTTTTGCCGACCGATATGACAGGGTTATAAATTTGTTATTTGCATACAACATCCAGTGCCCGTTCGATTGGGAAAACAAATTAAGTCTTTGAGGCTTGAGTTGTTCGAAATTTCGGACAGTAATTTAGGCTTCGTCACTTTGCATCGTGTTAAAGTTTCATGCAGAAGCAACGCGTTTACGTAGTGCAGGCTGGAAACTAAATTTTACGGAGCTAGATAGAGTTTCCGAAAGTAGCTCAAGTTTGGAGAAACCTATTGAGGGACCTGCAGGGCCCAAAGAACTCAATTTAGAGGCTCGGAGCCAGTGCAACTAAGTGAAGTTTCAAACAAGTCAGGCCTGAAAAGCTTAATTTTTGCGCGCGGTCGGAATGCCCTAAGTCTGTATAACAGGACCCGCCACGTGCCTCTGTTCGTTGATGCTTCTACTAATTATAATTTTCGCCTATCCATTTCTACGCAGAGTGACTTCATATCGTAGAAATACATGGCCTACAACAAAAAAGCACAGCACGAAAGACCTCGGTCGGGCACGTTCGAGTGGGCTCCGAAATCAATCCTACGAAACTTGACTTCTAAGAAACTTGAGACAGGTGCGCTGGCTTCGACCTATTGTATCGAGTTTTAGGCATCTACCCTAATGGGTTGCTCTTGAGACTTCCAGAAATTCAGTCTCACTTCGTAAAAGTAGGAAAGCCATAGCTCCTGTCCGAAGTGACACACAAGCTAAGCCTCGGACGCCTAATTTCGATCGCTGCCCAATCGAACGCGCCCCAAATCTGAAAAGTGTTATAGAGCGGGCGATTGGCAAGCCAAATTAAGGCTTCGATGATCGACTTGTAAACATCTTCAAAGAGGTGAGCTGAATTCGATCCTTCGAAGTGACTTTCAAGAGTTGATCCTCAAACGCTTACCCTTGAGACCTCCCAAAACACAAGAGCGCTTCATGGAATGGAGTCTTCCTGCGGTTCATCGTAATTTGGCTCCTTGTAACTCGTGTAATACAATTCAAAGTGTCAATCCAACCCTCCTGTCTAAAGTGACGGAAATGTCAAGCCTCGAGGTCTCAATTTCGTCGTCTAATCGAGTGCGCCCTTCGTAAATAGTCTTTAAATTTAGATTGACCGTATTGTAAACGCACTCGATAATTTGACGACAGCTCCCTCCAGGAACATTACCTCCTGCCCCCTCTCCCCCCATTTTATATTATGCAGATACCACTTTGGAAGGCATGCCCATCAAATTAACATTCTGTGCAGGTAGGCCTTACTGAGATGTTACTTGAACATTGTTACGAGATAATTTACATGGTAATGAGTTCTAAACACATCACTTGTAAATTTAACTGTGCCAAAGGGACTGTAGTTCTTCCTTTTAATGAACCTGCCGTCAGCAGAAGATCTCTTTACGATAATGAAGGCAAATAGTTTCCCGGGCGTCAATGTGTCAGCTCCTATTAACGAAAATATGAACAGTGATTTTTGAGTGAATATTTATTATGCTTATTGATGTCATTCAGGAAGAATTGGCTCCATAATATGGTACTCATATGGCAGTGCCAAATACGTTCGTCACTCATGAAATATAATTTCTACTGTGCAGTAAACATTATCTGACGCTTCTCTGAAAATATGGGTAGTTAATATCCCTATTGCCACCTCTTCTAGCAATTAGCCAAGAGGAAGTATACATACACTACGTTGGTCGAACATAAGCACCTGACCTATTCGCTCATCAAGTGGATTTCTCATGTGTAGGAATCTTTGCAGTTTGTTTGCCTGCAACGGCCGGTGCCTGAGTGATTCATGTATGTAGTTCGCAAGCAATTGATCAAGTGAAATCGATACGCACCTTCGAATCAAGGATACCTACCAGTCGGCGTGGTAGGTATCCTACAGCTAGGCGATGTGGCTCTGCCTACTGTATGTATAGGTTTCACTGCTCTTCCCATGTAGGTGATGTGGCTTTGCCGGCTCGGGCACAAGAAAATATTTTATTTCACATACGGCTCCAGTGCTCAACAAGTTAGGGTGCAGCACCCTGAGGTATGCATTTTTAAAGCTAACGTGTAGGAAGATTTACATAATTTACATAACTTTGACGGACAGGTTGATGTAATATTCTTCACTTTAGATATGCCATAAAATAAATTTAGAGTACAAGTAGACCCATTAGAGTTAGACATACGGTACGTATAACTAATTAAACTCAAGACTTGGACTGTGATTCGATGCTACATGATTCTAGGATTATTATATAGTGAGTTGATGAATCATACAATTCAGAAATGATTCCATGAATATAACTGCGAATCGTAAATCAAACAAACATATGGAATCTTGAAGAAAATATGCTAGTTTAATTTGTTCATGTTTTAGACATGTGAAAAGTTATCTTTTCAATAGAATTAAATGCACAAAGAAGCACGGTGCGTAGTACTTATTAAACTTATTGTAAGTACCATTGATACGTGAGAAGTATCAGTGTAGATTATTATTTTCAAGTGAGAAGAGACGGACCGGCTGAAATTTTACCCAGAGCGAGTGGCAGTCTCGTTCGTTGAGTAAAAGTTTGGTAAAACTATTTGCAATCTTCAAAATGCGATAGCGTCATGTTAGTGAACTGATTGAAACCAGCCACGTCCTGTATCGGAGGTGGAAGATCATCCCAAAGATTTGCTCTAAAAATAGAGAGCCCTTTTTACCAGAAGTAGCTGGGGAGGAGCACACTTTCAGCTGGCTTCGCTTGTCTCACTATTGCTGGTTAATATCACAACCTCGGCTTTCCTGAGAGCGCTATGTACTGAACGAAAAACGTATTGGCCTTCATCTAATTTGAATTTGAGCCAACTTTTGGCCACAATACAAGGAGCGCCCCATGTGTTTCTTTAATATGGTTACGAGCTGGGTGGTAGCTGTTACTACCACATTAGGCCAACTTGGCCGGCACGTCCAGGCTCGATAGGTACTTGGCTCATATCACTCTAGGTCAATGTGGTTACCACGCATCGAAAATGTTATTGTTTTCGTCACTTTTGCCTCAAGTGTTTACCATATGATGCAGTGTACTGTGACCTGCTGTCACAATGTACATTGTCCTTACGTCTGTTAGTAAGTATCTCAGAAATTATCAGCTGTTTTGATTATAAGAATAATTTCAACAACGACCTGAAGATGCTACGAGCAGTTTACTAATTCCGCTTAGTCAAAACATCAACAAATTTCAGCCCTAAAATTGTGTTCACATGCGTGGATTTTTAGCTTTTTTGACGTCAATCCGCCGGTCAAAACTTGCAGACTCGTTCATTTGACTTTGGTACAGAATGTGACCCCCTCAAAGCATCTGACCTCCAGGTACCCTCAGCAACGCTGACCCTCGGATGCAAGCAGCAGCGTCGCTGTGACGTCACACTCCGACAACGCGCACTACACGTGCGGCCGTGACGCTGCTGTGTAATAAGGAGGCGGTGGTCGTGCGGTGCGCATTTGTGTCTCATACGACGTCCGCGTGGCTTGTGTGGTGCTGCACCTTCGGTGGTACGGCGCGTGGTACATATGTGCTTGGTGGTACGGCGCGTAGGCCTAGGTGTAACACTGGTAGCGGCCTGGTTACGCGTATTTCAGGTGTACTAGATCATTCAGACAATCATTATGGGGTACGCCCAGCAATGTCTCTCAAGATTTTACTGCGAGCAGCCAATATCGAATATTAATATTTTTGTTAAAAATAAAACACGCTTCTTTGTGCCATTCAATGCAGTAATACTATCCCATCATCTTTGAACTATACGACATGACTGGCTGCCCTAATTGCAAATCGTATTATACGACTCTTGATCATATATTAATGTTTACCGCTAAATTTATTTTACAACAACATGTATTATTAGTGTAAACATACTTTCCACTCGAAAATTAGTCTGAACCTACTGTAACGATACTTAATTCCGCCAAGGAAGTGATGATTCCGTCCTAGTTTTATCTGTTGGATTGTCTGTCTGTCACCGAAATAACTTAAAACGCGACGAACGGATCTTCATAAAATTTATGCGAATTGTTGTTAGGAATCTCAGCAGGAATAAATGACCAACATTTTACAACGATCCTTACTAAGTCCATTTGAATGTTTTTAAATATGTTAGCAACGTAACCCAAAAGTTATGATCGGATCATCAAAATAATTATAGGAACTGTTAGTAATGTAAAGAGCAGCAAAATTAAAATCCTTTTTTCAGGACTAATTTCATTGTTTCGTTAACATTTTGTTGTTCGAGGGAGGCATGCGCTTTTACAACGCTTCTCTAGTTTTCTTAAGATACAGTTGTTTTTAAATAAAGTGCATCATAGGTTAGCTCGGCAACTTTGAGTAAATAATAAATTCAAAAGCTTGACATTCCCGCAACTTCAGAGAAATGCTTTGGTGTCTTCCTGCTGTGGGGAGTTTCAGGCGTTAGCCCTAAATATTTGCCCTTGAGATTTCCCAAAACTCAATCCTGCTCTTTGAAGTAGACTTTTCTGACGTGTCAAGCGTGATCGGGTTACTTCTAACATCTGCAGCAAGATTCAAAGGGGCGAAACCAACTGTCAATAAGGCCACACGAGAAAATTTCAATTTTGATGCCGTGAGATCCATTCCAAATTTTATTGATTGGTTTGGTGTGCAAGAACTTTTCCTGGTTGGTTCTGACATTATTAATTTGGGCTACTTTAGGAGAAAAATTTATTGTTTATCTTCATTGTTCCCTCATACCATATGCCGTTGTTTCCTGGCAACAGGTGAAATATGTTCTTGTATATTTTTACCATTGCTTTCTTCTATACTTAAAAGAACGCGGCAGCTGAGCCTGTCGTAAACAGCATTTTGTTTGTTTGCACTACAGTGATGTTGCCATAATAGGTATAACTCTAGTGCGGTTCTCACAGAGCTGTGTACTGTATGTGGACCGGACATTAGTGTTTTGGGGTGTCAGTGCTTACGTTGGTGACTCTCGGTTTTAACGAAAAGTACCTATTGGTTTCAGAGTCTACCGGAACTCCCACTACGCAAATTACACCTTTCAAATAAAATAAAATGTTCTTCGCTACCGTATTTATATTATTGTGCAGTATCATCAGAGAAGGTAAGAATAAATAAGTACCTATGCTATATTTGTGTTATGAACCTACTTAGCCTAGTCCATGATCGATGCTGGTCAATTTACAGTTTCGGTCAGCCCGAGAATTTTACAATTTTTGTGACTTTTTTAGGTTAAATTAGGCATTTTAAAATTTTGATAAATTTGCTGGAATTTCTGGAGTTTTACTACCCCACGATTTTTTCGAAAAATATCTGTAAAACTTGAAACTTACCATGAATGAAATGTTTTTTAAATTAAATTTTACGTAAACTGTGCAAGTTTCGTAATAAACGGACCAAATTTGAAAAAACCTAACCTGGACAACCGATAAACATACATTAGCTAGCAAGGATGGTGGACTTGCAGATGTTCAGCGAACGCGTGGGGTTGTTGAACTCCAGAAACGCCAGTTTGCTGTTCAGGACTTTAATAGCTTTTCAATATTTTGAAGTCATGTAGCCTATAGGTAGAAGGAACCATTTTAAGACTTTTTTTTATGGAACTTCCGTCGCTAATGCTTAGTTTTTGAGATATAGGTATGACTTTGAAGTTCCCATTGTTTTTCTATGGTGAAAAATAACCAGCGACCCCACACGAACCTAAAATAGGTACCTAGGCTAGGTACCCTAGCGTAGACAGGCTAAGACCGGAATTCTTTCGCACCGGTAAGTTTTAGATTTCTAAGTTAAACTGCAATAATTGGTCATAGTGCATAAACTGCACTTCTGGATTTTCGACATTTCCAAGAAATTTTGCAATTGAATTAGTATTTTGGGATACTAAAATGAACATTTTGGGTGGGGGAAACAATTTTTGAGCTAC
>LQNS02278174.1:4472827-4494442 GCA_001587735.2 Parhyale hawaiensis
GAAAAATTTACATGAATAAATATGTTCTTTAAATTCATTTTTACGTATGCTGTGCAAGTTTCAAAACGATCTGACCATGAATAAAGAAAATAATTTGGCTCACCTAAAGTAAAAAATTGCCGAATTATTTTCGCCTATCAAATATAGGCTACTGTTTGTTCGGAAATAGTTAGTTCGGCAATTGGGTTAATCCCAAACCAATCTTTTTCCTTCATAATGTTTGGAGGCAAGGCCTGTTTTTTATAAAAAAAAAAGTATAGGGCCTAGCCCCTATTAGGTAGAAGCAAAAAAATAGGTTCGCTCATTAAGTTTAGAAGGCAAGGCCTAGTGTGTCTTATACACCTTAAGTTAGTTAAAAAAAGTACTAAAGTAATATTTCCAACAATCTCTTACGACATAGAAATTGAGCTTGTAAATTTTAAAATCATTACTCAACATTTGAAACACAATCTGATATAGGCTAGGCCTGCTGTCTTGGGATATTAGCAGAACTAGTCCTATTCACCTAACCTTAATGAGTAAGAGCCATGTTTTTGCTCTATGATGGTTTTTCATGGCTTTAATTTAGTGACGGAAGAGCTCATTTGTCGATCATGTCACTGAAAGCGTCATTGTCGATCCAGTCGACTTATTCCGAAACTCGTGCAAAAAATTGGGTAATTCTCCCGTATAGGTGTCACTAAAGGATTCTGAGAATATTTACAGATTTGGGTAGAATGAAGCATTCTACGACATATTTCACGAAAGTCTTTTTCATCGCAAATGCTTAGTTTTCGAATAATTAACTTTAAAGTTCCCCTTGTTTTCCCATTTAAAATAAAAACGGCGACCCAATACAAGCGTAAACTACTCTAAAATAACCTAACCTTCCTTACCTAACCTTCCTTACCTAACCTTCCTTACCTAACCTTCCTTACCTAACCTTCCTTACCTAACCTTCCTTACCTAACCTTCCTTACCTAACCTTCCTTACCTAACCTTCCTTACCTAACCTTCCTTACCTTACCTTCCTTACCTTACCTTCCTTACCTTACCTTCCTTACCTTACCTTCCTTACCTTACCTTCCTTACCTTACCTTCCTTACCTTACCTTCCTTACCTTACCTTCCTTACCTTAACTTCCTTACCTTACCTTCCTTACCTTACCTTCCTTACCTTACCTTCCTTACCTTACCTTCCTTACCTTACCTTCCTTACCTTACCTTCCTTACCTTACCTTCCTTACCTTACCTACCTTACATTACATTAACTAACCTTACCAAACCTTACCAAACCTTACCAAACCTTACCAAACCTTACCAAACCTTACCAAACCTTACCAAACCTTACCAAACCTTACCAAACCTTACCAAACCTTACCAAACCTTACCAAACCTTACCAAACCTTACCAAACCAGGCCTTGCCAGGCCTTGCCAGGCCTTGCCAGGCCTTGCCAGGCCTTGCCAGGCCTTGCCAGGCCTTGGCAAACCCTACATAACATTTTTCCCCATAGAAAAACAATGGAAACTTCAAAGTCAAATATCTCGAAAACTAAGCAATTCCGACGAAAGTGTTATTCATGAAAAAGTCATAATGTGCTTCATTCCCCCATGAATATGTAAACATTTTTTTTAATATCTAGTTGTGACCTTTAGTAGAAAAATACCTTAAATACTCTAGATTCCATACGACATTTTAATAAACACCGCCGACATATATTAGAAGTTAAAAACTTGGTTCCCACCATGCAGGGCAACAAGCCAAGCTGAACTTAAATTCTGCATAGCTTACCTGTACGTTTTTACAATTTCGGCCTTCTCAAAATTTATGCTATTAAAACTGTGATTGTGGCAGTTGAAATTGCTTACATTACGAATTGAGAAGCAATGCGCGATGAATGATTCATCGTAGAGATATGACGTAAAGAAAAATACTGTATGCGAAAAGAACTGGAAGGGCCAGTGCCACCTTGGTGACATACTAGAGTTACGTACAAAAAAATGAGAAGAAATATGAAAATAAACAGAAACGAGTCCTGTCCTCCCTATCCCTAACCTTCAGAAAAATGCATTTTATGTGGTGAATATTGTGCACGATATATTAACGGTATACAGATTTCATCGAAGTGAGCTGGCCGCAATAATTGTAAAATAATACCCAAAACTAGAGCACTCCGAGAGCGCATACCTCCGCCAAGTGAGGCAACGTAGCAAAAAATTAAAATTGGTTCTGAAACCATAATTTTCTTTGCATTAACTCCAAAATCTAATCATTTGTGCCTTTTTATATTAATAACAGCTTGTTCAATTTTCTTGAAGATCCGTTCATGACTTTTTGAGTTGCAGTTTTAACAAACGTTATGACAAACCTAGGTCAAACATACAAACGAACAAACCGATCTGCACCAAAATTTGATCATTTATGTCTTCCAACATTACTAACAACCCTTATAAATTTCATAAAGATCCATTAATTATTTTTTGAGTTTGAAAGAACAAGCATATAATTAAAACAGTGACAAACAAACGAACGAACAAACGGATCATTACATTATTTGGTCATATACTCTTTGTTATATATCTAACAACTCATGTTAATTTCATCAAAATCCATCCACAACTTTTTGAGTTATGGCTTCGAGAAAAATGAGGCAGACAAACAAACAAACAGATGGACATATTACCAAAAGATAATCATCTGTTTCTCCTAACATACCTAACAATCCCTGTAAATTTCATCGAAATCGGTTCATAACTTTTTGAGTTATCTTGGTGACAGACAGACAAACACACAGACAGACAAACGCGACGAAAACATAACCTCCTTGGCGGAAGTAAATATTTAAGTCCGTTCAAAAAAAAAAAAAAAGTCCGTGAAGTCTTGAGAATTATTTACTCTGTAAGATGGAGTGAGGTTCATCTATTCTACTTAATATGGCGCGTCTCTCCCCAGGAAGTAAATTAACCACGAAGGTGTCATGTTATCGGCGACCTGAGCCTGCTCTCAGGGGCGTGAGCGATAGCGGGAGGTACACCAGGGTCAAGTTCATGTTCCTTCCAGCAAGTTCGTTTATTTTGTGTCATAGGGAGTTGCGCCACAACTAGGACCCATAGTGATCAGTTTCATTTTGTTTCATCATTTGTGGTCTTTACTATTCTCTTCTCTTCTGAACTGTTGTGGCGCTATTGGTCTCATTCTGTGGCGAATTTACTCAATTTTGGGTATGCGAGATTTGAGGTGCGTTCGGTTGGTCTGTGAAATCAAAACTTTCAGGCTTATATTCCCTGAAGCTTCAGGTAGGCATAGGAGCGCTGGATTTGACAAGTTGAATCGACTTTCAGGTGTTGGCACTTGATCGGTTATCCTTCAGACTGCCGAAACTCAAACTTGCTCCTATCTTAGCAGTTAGGCAGATCTTCGGGACGTCTGTCTTTCGTGCCCACTTCGCTTCCTCCTGATTTCATACTCCTGCTGCTGGTGTTCTTCCTCTTCTTTTCCGACTTGCTGTTTCCATGCGTGTTGATCTTTAGTGGGAACGCCCTCGTCCATGGGTTCCACGTGTCAATCGTCATACTATGCGTCTATTCTTTCTTCCACTGTGAGATCGCTATTGTTGTCGAAACGGAGTCTTGAAACTTTTGAGTATAATAATAATGGACAGTAACTCCTTATACAATTATTTTAAGGCATAAGTTCAAGATTTTGTAGCAACAACAGTTTTGTTAGATTAGGTTGCACAGCTTTACACAATTTAAATAAATAAAAACTAAGACAAAACCACTGTTCTAAAAGCCATTTAACATAAAATTCGAACGTTTCGGCTTTTCGGAAATCCTCAGCAACTGAAAAACATGCAGAAAACTGCTAAGGTTTCTAACTAGGGTTCTACATACTGAAAACCGACAGGAGGCAATAAGAGATTTCAATTAAAAAGACAAACCTAACTATTTACAATTTGGAGGGGACGGAATGACTGCATGTCATTTAGGTTCGGTTTGAGTTTACATATGTAAAGGACTCCTTTGGAACTAGGCATTTTAGAGTACCTTTACATATGTAAACTCAAACCGAACCTAAACGACATGCAGTCATCCCATCGCCTCCAAATTGTAAATACAGTAGTTAGGTCTGTCTTTTTAGTTCAAATCTCTTATTGCCTCCTGTCGGTTTTCATTACGTAGAGCCCTAGTTAGAAATTTTAGGAATTCTGCACATGTTTTCCAGTTGCTGAAGATGGCCGAAAAGCCGAAATGTTCGAATTTTAAGTAAAAGGGCTTTTAGAACAAAGGTCTTTGCCCTAATATTTTTATTCAATTATTTTTTTTTAGCATTAATAGAACTTACTGCAGGTTATGTCTTTACAGTTCATCTTCCAACGTTTGACAATTATAAGCTCCAGATTCTGTACTGTTAGCAGAGTTTTAGGTTTTCATTTGCTTTCTTACCGTATTTGTCAGACACCGTCTCCGTTACTCGATGTTAGCCTTATTATCTAAATTATATCGACGCAACAGCAGTAGTTCGTAGAGCGCTATATAAAGGCGTAGTTTTATTTCAAAATTAACCTATAAATGACGTTTTTTATTGCAATCACAACGGTTTTCATTTCAAGCCATTTCGAGCCGTAAGGCGAGCAGTCTCAAATTCCATTTTGCAAGAAGCATACGAGCGGGCGAGAAGTGCAGTCTGTGAAGAATACGAGTTTCCTAACTTTATAGCGTTGACCGTTGCAGGTTTAAAAAGTGACCTACGTACGACTGTCACGTCGGCGGTTTACGAGTTTAGCCCTCGCAAACTAGCTTTTAAACTGGATAAATCTGAAAGCATCTTGCACGCGGACTCACAATTTTTTCAGAACTATGTAGTTGTCAGTGTAGTAAAGTTCAGCTAGCACCGCCGGCCAGTAGCAGCGTAATTAATGGTCAGTCAAATTGAGACATGCTGTGAAAATGCTAAATTAAGTTTCTACGATTGACACTAAAAAATAGATAAGTTCCTTGTGACAAGCTGAAATCTACTTGCCTATTCTAGCATCTGGGCATGTATGGATCGCCCCGGCGAACGCGATAATGGGTGAAGTCGGGTTCTCAAGTTTGAGTTTTGTCGAGCCTATCTGCATGGAACCAGCTAAACTAATCCGATTAGCTTGCCGCAGTATGACTTGAGGTTCGGTAAATATCGTCGAAAAAATTATTGATATCAGCAGCGGGTGAAATTTCGAAACTACTGCAAATACCAATTGTAAGCTTTCGGCTACCTCTTCAAAATTTTTAGTGCGCTTAAATTTACAAAGAATTATGTTTTAGTATTTTCACCACTTGAAGCTGTAGTCACGGCAACGTAATCGGATTAGCTGAGTTGGTCAATGCTGATATTGCCCAAGTGTAAACCCGGCTTTAGCCGTAATTACGCCTCTGGGACGGTTTCTTCAGTGCCCACTTCGCTTCTTTTTTTCTTCGTACTCTTACTGTTTATTTTTATCGCTCTTTCCTCTCCTTTCTGCCCCGAGGGACCCTATAGGTTACCGTAGTCTTAGATAGACCTCCGGAACGCCTGTCTTTCGTGCCCACATTGCTTCCTAAAACTTTCATACTCATACTGATGTTTAGTTCTGTCATTCCTCTTCATTCCCGACTTGCGGTTCCCATGCGCTTTGATTCTGTGTGGGAACACCCTCGTGCATGGGTTCCACGTTGCTGTCGACATACCGTATACATATATATATATATATATGTGGCTCATTTCATCTCTTCTTCGATCACCTATGGAGTGGAAACGAAAGGCTTTACCTATTTAAAAAACAATGTAGTACGGAACCAGGTGGGTTTTAATTGAGTTAACTGCTTCAGAGCTCCTGTAACATTTAGTTCCCATAGGGAGGATTAAGCTGAGATATTTACTATTAACGATTGTCTTATCGCTTTGCCGTGGAAAGCACGATAAGCACACAAGTTACTTTTCTGTAGAAATGCTTCGCTCCAGCGTGATTTTTTCAGAGACGTAGATAATAACCTTGAGAGTTGCAGTTTCGCTCGCCATTTATCGAACTGCCAAATCATTACTCAAATCGTACCGTTTTTCCTCCTCCGATCTCTCTTGAACTTTTCTACCGAATTTGAAGAGAAGTTTCCACTGTGAAGGTCACTACGAGTATCGCTAACAATTTCCTTACAGTAGCAGGCACTGAACCTACGGCAAACGAAACCTTGGGCCAAACGTGCAATCGTCGGAACTTTTTCCTCTATGCAGTAATTGTCTTCGTTCCGTGAAGTCTGCAGCTTCCCCTGACATGTTTCATTGAACGAGACTTCCAGCGACTCGTATCATTGCAGAGTTTAGGGCTGGAAAACTGTAAAATGCAGAGTTGGGCTTTATATATATATACATCTTTACATATTTTGCATATACGCATTTTTGTTCATCACCCGCGAACGAAGTGAGAGGTGACGTTTTCGTTAAAAATTTAAGTAAACGTATAAATATGTATATATTACAGTTTCTCAGCCCGTCAACACCTTGAATTATCCAGACAGGAGGCTCATCCGTACCCTTGTTTTTTAATAGAATAAATACAAAGCATCGAACCAGGGCTCGAAGATCTTCCAGGTTATTAACTATTCAGGGTAGACGGATGAGCTCCCTCATATAACGTACGGCTCTGTTTTAATGTGTTTCCCAGAATGCAGTGGGCAGCACAAGCACCTCGTGTGCTTGTGCTGCTTTTAGCTGTTGTGGCTTACTGGTAGAGTATCAGCGTGGTAATCTCTAGGTCCCCTGATCGAGTCCTGGCTCGATACTTTGTATTTATACGTAAATTTATATATATATATATATATTTGTATATCTGTCCACCCAAAAAGGGGTTGAAGGAGTTGAGCAATCTTCATAATTTTTGTAGGGAATTTGGTGGGTCAATCTAGATATGACCCATGTCAAAAAACTAGTCCTAGCTGGCCATAAAGAATGACGGCGTTGAATTTTCCACCACCGGTCGAATTTGCCTCCATCACGGCAGATCGTCACACGCCGCGAGGCTTCCCATTTTTCGTATGTTATTATTAAGAGATCTGCAGGAGGCTGGCGCCATAGAGCTAGCCTTGTTGGACGCAGCATCCATATGAGAAATCATGAAGGATTAGCTGGCCATCGAGCAATCACTTCGTTGAGTTTGCCCCATCGCGGGTGATGGTCTTATGCCACGAGGCGTTCTAGTTTCTCATCTGGTGATATTCTGTTCTCTTTTTCGTCTCGCCAGATTTCTTGTGCGAGTGTTCGCTGTTTCTCCCTGCTTGTATATCCGTTTTACGTGATGTTCTTCATGCCCCATACTTCCTTTTTCTAGAAATACCAGCAGGTAGTAGCTAGAGCAGATTAAACTAAAATAAAACTACAGAAATCAGCAGCTGGAATGTTCATTGTTGCCCAAGAAATTCTGTCGCAACAATTACTTGCATTACCAGAATGAGAGAAATTATTGAAAGCGATTTATCCCTTCAAACTAACTAATCGTAAACTTCTAAACTCCAGTGCATTAATTTCGCAGCAGAATTAAACCTAATGTGCATTTTCAGTTTCTTTGTTCATTGAAAACTATTTTTGTTGACATTCAAAGCTCCAACAAGTTTCTTCAAGCTAAGACGCCAAAGAAAGAAAAAGGTTTCTTGTTTCTGATCATATTGTTTAGCTGCACTGTTTTTTTTTTTAACGGAACTCGTTAGCTTACTGACATTTGATGCTATTATTAATGCATATTTTTTCGTTTCACAGGGAATCCTTCCATCGAATGGAGCTATGAAGGTAAGTTGGAGACTCTGAAGCGCGAAACGTACGACACTACGATACTGCTAATTGATTAACATAATTTTGTATTGCACAGACTTTCTGAAACAGACCGACTGATTCGCTAACATTTATACAATTTACCGGATACACAAAAAAGTAAATATATTAATGAAACTATTGAAAAGGTGTTCAGAGGTAATTAACGATAACTGGATAATGCCACGATTTACAAACGAGGGGGGGGAGGAGGGTGATGATTTATTTCCAAAGAGGACTTGAATGAGTTTTAAAGGACGGACTCCAGCTGATAGCTAGCGAGTTTCTCAAAGTGTTTTATGGGATACACTTTCTTCAGGCTGGGGATCGTAGAAATAAATAATGGCATGGAAATTTTGGCAGATAACATCAGTGCTGCCGCCAGGCACGATCGCGTTGAGAACCAAACGTACGTACTGCTCTTGACTGTTCAAACAGACCATCCGCTTATGTCTGAAATAGCTATTTGTTCAGAACTTACTCCTTTATTGTTCTCTCATTCCAGTTTTGCATTAGTAGCTAATTACAAATTAAAATGAGAACAAGCCTACTAAAATCGAGGGAATTGCTTGTGTGGAGCTATCTATCGTTGAACTAAAAAAGTAAGCTGTTACAAATATAACAAGTTATGTTCTAATGCAGAGATACAAATTTGAAAAATATCAACCAGTCATTTTTAATTTTTTATTCTAGCACTTATAAAATATGCAAGATATTGCAACATATACCTCCTTGGGGGAAGAAAAGGGTCAGTGGACAGTGATTCAACTGAGGCACAGGATATTACGTGTGAATTGATAGCGACGAAACACATCTACAATAACGGTAGCAACAACCTACAATAACCTTCAATAGCTGCGCTACCTAACAACCATTTGACAGCCTTCTCTAAAGCTATAATTTATCAAATACCCCAAATAAGGACAAATCACTGCCGCCGTGACAGGTTTAAAAAAATCATTTCAACCGATACCGACACCACAGATAACTTCTCACCGCTCTGCTGCTTTTTATGCATGACATGATGGGTGGCGTGCTTAGCGCCACCTGAATCTCGTCCGAAGTGTCATCAAGGTAGGTGATATTGCAGTCATTCGTACTTTCGATTAATATATCAATGTATTGCACTCTTGAGTCATCACGAAATGATGAAACAATCAAGAGAAAAAATGAAACAATATAATCAACTAACTGATATCTGTTAAGAATTAGCTCTTTGTACTTGAGCATTGGGTGCGACAATTCGTCAGGCATTGAATTAAGGCAGCGAACTGATTGAAAAATAGCAGACTTTTTCTGCACTTTAAGCCTAAAGTTTGGGAAGTTCAATTTATTTTCTAGAGTAAAGTAGCTGTGAACTGGCACGAGGCTACTAAAATACTTCAAATATAAATCAGGATCTTGATATAGAGCCTTGCGTATAAATTTCAAAAGAAAGTCCTACACATGTCTAAGTTTCAACAAACGAAGTTTTACGTACATGGAATTGAGAGACTCAGCAGGTAAATAATCAATATTTCTGTTAACAGTTAAAATAACTCTCAGTACATCATTAATCTTAACTTCTAACAGACGTATTAAGTATGCTGGTACACCTCCCCAAACTATGATCTGAATAAAGTGAGAATAAACCAGTGCATTGTATAATAAGACTAACGATTTCTGCGATAAAAACTTTATATTTAACTATGATAATCATGCTTGTTTTATTATGCACCTAAAATAACTTGCAGCTTGATGTGCTTTTTTTATTTCCATGTGCCAGAAACCATATAATTAAATTTCGTGCAAATTATAAAGGTTCGGAGGCAGGAACCGGATCAAATCCTATAGTATTATCACAGATAGGAAATGGCCAGTGGTGTTTAACGAAACTTTCTGTGTGTCGTATGATATCCGAATCCTGTCGCATACTTGCTCTAGCTACCTATTTAGGTTTGGTCTTCCCTTCGAGCAACTAAATATCGGGGTTCCGATATCTTTTTCCTTAAAGTGGGGTTACTTCGTCTTCGAGGGGAACTTAATTGGTCCAGTCGCTTGTTTCCCTATCTACCTCTATAAAATGGACAAATGCTGGAGTTAGTGTAGAAGTAGAACACTCCATAATACTACAAGAATAATTACTCGCTATCACCGTCAGATTTTCACTATCGTCAATCACCAGCCGGACAAAGTTACCCCATGCGTATGAAGAAACTCCACTTGACCTTGCTCTATACCTTAATTTTTAACTTAACGTTTCGAAAAACAAAAAGACAGCTCTATACACACGAAAGCTAATTGCCAAATTTTGCCACTGTGGGCTAAAATATTATCATTTGGTTTCGTTTCCCGCAGCTAAGGAAGACTGGCCTCTCCAGTTCCCATACTTCTGCGCTGGCAAGCGACAGTCGCCTGTCAACATCGACAGGTTCATGGTGCGGCACTCCCATTGGTTGAGCATCTACCCACTCACTTTCACCCATTACGAAGTTATTCCTGACGTCCAAATTGCGGTCAACAACGGACACGGCTGTGAGTACTGCAGGTAGACACTTCCACCCCCCCCCCCCTCCGAGGTTGTTTAGGTTACCTTAGCCATTAGATAGACCTTAGGGACGTCTGTCCTTTGTGCCTACTTTGTTTCCTTCCCTATTCAATGGAGATGAATTCAATGCAATATGACAATAAAGAGCAGAAAGGACTGAATGACAAGTATACCCAAGCTGCAAAGAGCGCCATAAGATCTACAGAAAAGATAGAAGGAGAGACACCTAGTGTCACATACGGTACCAAAGTGAAACAAACTAAGCACATAACGATATCAATTCTTTGTTAGGCTAATCCATATGTTCTGTGCAGTTGATCTCTAAAAGAGATCGAGCGACTCAGCAGTTGATTATGAGCTAGCTGCTTCAGATCTCTGCAGAAACTGATCTCAAAAGTATTTTATAGCTTAAGCTTATCGATCGGATAACAGTTTTCTGTATAGTTTCAGGTGCATAAATTTCTCCGAAATGCAGTGTGTTCACCTGCGTTGTCGTGATTTGTGAGAGTGACAAGCCTAAACAAATACGTAATTTTAGCCTATCAGAGCAGCCCATCTGCATTCAAGCATCTGCGACAAACTTTATACTAAGCAAACGGCATATTTGCCAATATAATTTTCCACAATTGAATCTAAACTTAGGCTGCCCACGAATCATCATCATCAGGTCGATGCTGCCAGTACATCGGCCTATCCCGCGACTGAGCAGGGCAGTTCCAGTAATGGCCTGATTGCGTCTTGACAGTACTTGGTATCCATAATTACTTTCACCATTCGCTTTTAAAATCTTAATTGGAAATTGGACTTTATAAAAATGACTAGTTATGCTAAGTGTTTCTACGAACTGCTTTGCGTCTTTGAATGTATTCTTCTTGTTTTTTTTAAGAGAAGTAGCCATATTATCTTGGACATTTCGATGCTTTCTTCGCCACGTTTAATAATTTACTTATTATAACACTCAGCACCAGTGGACAAAAACTGATAGGATTTGAGTTACCCTATTCCTTCTAACATAAGAGGTATATAGCGTTAGGACGCGTGCTGAAAATCACTCTTCATAAATTTTTGGTACCGTGTTGTAAACTATGGGATTACTTTATCGACTATGAGGTAATTTTGTGCAGTCATTTTTCCAACAGTAAATAGCTGGCAATGCCTTGAAGTCATTATTCCAGTAGTACATATAATGTACATACTATATATAGTAGTATAGTTTCAGTATGGCATATATACTTTAGTAGTATTTATACTATAGCTCCTCCATGCTTACTCGCCCGTCTGTCCATTATATAAAAGTATATTATACATTATGCAAATTAGAAAAAATGACGCCGCTAAGTTTCTCCACAACTGACATAATAAGCCCACTTTTCTATATTAGTGTTTCCGGTCTACCTATTTATTTTCTTCAACAATTTCATTCTTTTACTCACGTAAGTTTTCTAGCCTGCATTTTTTTTTCTTGTTAGTTTTCACAGCTGAAATCCCATATGCAAAGTACATTTATTCCTATAATAAAGCTGTTATACCAGCGTCTATTATTTCGGTCTGCTGCAGTCTCATATCATAAATATTAGGTGAATATATGTCGTTTCTCATCTTAATTTTTTTCCGCACGTCCATAGGCCTGGGTGTAGGCGGTATGTATCTCACAAATTTCATTATATGCAAATCGGGTCGAGCTATGGTAGACCGATTTTCCATTCCCTGCCGTGGGCGCGGCGCCTTGCCCAGCTGCAATAAAAAATGATGCAATCAATTACCTGAAAATGATCGGTTTCTGCTCGGTAACCATCATGATTGCAGACTCTTCCTGGTAACTGTTGTACGTTATATTTTTTGGCTTAAACGATTTTCACAGGACGTTCAAAATTTTTTCTGATGAAAAGCACCACGTTGTCATGTTCTACGATGAATGGTGACTCAATCCCCAGGGTAAACGTTTGAATAAAATTTATTTCAAAAAGGTGCATCGATGACTAGCAAGAAGTTCTTCAGTAAGATTAGTTTTAAAACCTTGTGTATCTAGAGCAGTATGACGAGGCACATAGTTGTTTACGTTCATTCGGAATATATCTATTAGCAAGAAGCAAGAATTTATCTGTATAGGTCGTCAGTGAGCGACATTCGTTGAATCGAAGGGCACCAAAATCACAAAATAATCAGAATTGTTCTCTCTTGCTCATGGTATAACTACGTAGTTGATACTATGCCATGGCCTATGGCGTTGAATGGTTCTTTGCATCACCATGAAGTTTCTTTGCACCACCATGAAGTTTCTTTGCACCACCATGAAGTTTCTTTGCACCACCATGAAGTTTCTTTGCACCACCATGAAGTTTCTTTGCACCACCATGAAGTTTCTTTGCATCACCATGAAGTTTCTTTGCATCACCATGAAGTTTCTTTGCATCACCATGAAGTTTCTTTGCATCACCATGAAGTTTCTTTGCATCACCATGAAGTTTCTTTGCATAACCATGAAGTTTCTTTGCATCACCATGAAGTTTCTTTGCATCACCATGAAGTTTCTTTGCATCACCATGAAGTTTCTTTGCATCACCATGAAGTTTCTTCGCTTGAGGTTCCTTGCATTGAAAAATATTTTTCTGAAATTTGTTTAATTAGCATTACGACTCTTATGCAAAGATCGGACCGTGAAGTCTAGTGCGTGGTCTATGCGTATTTCTTTTGACTAGGTCGTCGATCATTGCAAACACTGCATGTAGATCATTCCCTACGCGGAAGTAGATGCTGAGTCACCTTTGCTATTACGAAAACCTATTAAAGGTTCTTTTTTATGCTATCGGATACCCTTCTCGGTAGTCTGATGAGCCTAAAGTTTGAATGCCATTTTTTGAAGTTCATATTTTTTCTTGGGCGGTTGGGCTGTCGCGTAGAAAGGTCACACGAGAATCTCTGTAACAATTGCTGCCCAGTATAGAAGCAGAGCTAAATGTCATCCGTTCGCCGTAGCTAGGTATATTCATTTACTCATAATGCCGTAGCTTTGGAAAACTTTAGTCCAATAAGGACCAACTAAAATGTTTATTTCTAGTAGGAATATATTATTTCAACCGTCATTTATAAAGTAACCTGGTCCTTACGGGTTGATAAAAAATTTGAGAATTCCCTTCTGTGAGAGGTATGAATAAAAGACGTGTCCACAGCCTGCTCTGTGTCGAATGTACATTTAATACTTTTAATTCAGCGGGCACAAAGCGTAGGCTTGACATGGATTTCTTTCAATATGAAAACAACATTACAACATAACATTCATTTAGAAAATAATTATATAGGCATGTATGATAAATGCAACCTAACTGTAACACTGCTATATTAACGGCGCTACGTATTGACGACCTGCTCATAAATTCTAATTTTACTGCATGAAAATTTGGACAAATGACTATCTTATACCTCGCTCATACTTGCTTTGGTACTTATATAACATCGGTCACGATGGTAAAAAATAACTTTCTGCGTAGCTAAACTCGCCTTGTTCCCGAGAGATGTTCAATAACGGCGTTTTATATTAAGCTACCTGAATTCACTAAAGATACATTCCTAAAAATATGCTAGTGAAATCAAACTGATCTCAATGGTTAAAACGTTTTCTCCTATATCTTTTTTTTTATTATTATTCGGCGATGAATAAAAATCACCACATGCGCATATAAAGCATTTGATTCGAATAACACTAATATTTTACACACCGATATTAGCCAAACTTCCCAATGTTGCATCAGCCGATTACTCGACGGCATTACCATCTTGACACTGTCTTTCCAAGCTGGAAATAATATTATTGCTGTTTAGGTGCACCAGAAACCTTGCCAGCACAAAAATCATGCAAGTGAATAAAATAAGAGACTGATATAAATCTGAGACCGACCTTTTAGGGTATGAGGTATCATTAGAACCGTTTAGTGACGAACGGCCGGTATATGTAGCTGCAGCTACCGTTTCTTAAAATAACGGGGCAGTCACCCCCACGATCCTTATGCAAATAACAAGGCTGTCCGAATATCCAGTGCCGCGCCCCGTCCTTATGGAGCCATGTGATCTTCCCCCCCCCTCCAAATGAGTTTTACGGATAAGAGACACCACAGCTGTGTGATCTTTAACGACTCACGTCGTGTACTCAAAATGTCAGGAATTCTTTGGAGGTAGAAGATCAGCCGACAGGTGCGTGCTTCCTTGTTATAAGCGTACGGAGCCGCGGAAGGGTGGACAAATCTACATTTGTGCGGTACCCGATGGTCAAAGTGACAGCGAATAATTTGTGATAGTTATTTTTATTGCAGACAGTTGTAATGGATGCCTACAGCTGCTAACTTTTAAAGTTTTAATGAAAAAACGGAGGTCAGTACATTCGCTGTCAGTTGTGCCGAGCAGCTTAGTCCTACCTCACCCCGCTTGGGGACGTACCTACTACGAAATACTCGTTAATTCTTGTCAAGCTGCCAGGGAAGTATCGATTAAAATATGAGCTGCATCTGCGTATCCTGGATAGCTACATGTAACCTTTCTATTCGAGTTTTTGTGCGGTGAAAAGCTGTGTCATCAAAGTAAATTTAGCTTGAAAAAACAAGGAATTTTCAACAAACTCCTGTATTCTTCCTGTGCTCCCATGGTCCTACTCTGAAGAATATATTACCTATTGCATTCGTTAACCCCTATCCGGGTACTAGTTTTACAGGATAATATTTCTACACATATGCTGTCCACAATTGTACCCAACCTCCGGATAAGGGTTAATCATCCACCCAGTTTACGCAGCGTGAGCTCACGGTAAAGGATGCGGCTTCGACGGGTGAAGTCAATGTTTTCAGTATCTATGAGACCGCTACAAAGTACTACTTCAAATGTTTTCAACACGATCAATTCAAGTTTAGCAAAGCAACTCGTACATTGTTTTGAGGATTCCTATTGTCGCCATCTTCCAACTGGTAATCTGGTTTTAGTCTATTGGTTTTCTGCAGGGAGTGTAAAATGAGATAAAGTTTCAAACTGACCTGATATTCGTTTGTTGTCGTGTATGGGTCTGCACGTTACACTTTCAGTATCAAACAACTCGCTAGCATTTAGTGTATATCGGAAACCGACTCATACCAACAGTTACTTAGATATGAAAGCAACCACTCTGGCAGTCAGAAAAGCAGCGTAATAATCACCTTATATGACAGAGCACGTGACCTCTGCTCTAATAAGCAGCACAACTTGGAAGTAGAAAATGTTACCAATGCTCTAAATGTAACAATCATACGAAACTGTTAAACAAAACTGCCTTGCCTCGAAAGTAAATGGCCACATCAAGGTATTTAATAACACCGACGTAATATAGTCATGAAAAAATTGGAACGATGAAATTTATTGAGGCCTGTCATTCTGTCGCCAATAACATTTTCAATCAACATCTGGACATCAACTCAATTTATCTGTCATTCACGACTACCTATGTTAAACAAAGCGTTATGATGATAATAGTATTAATATGTCATTCATCAAAGAAACAAGCAACTGAGGAAATTGGCATAACGTATGAAGACTTAAGAACATTACTGCATCTGTTGCCTGAGAAAACAAATATTTATTAATATTTGATTGAAATTGAACATTTATTGTTGCTTAAAGAACAACTCTGCTTCTCTGACGTAACCTGCTGCGGAAGACGTACACATTTTAATGTGTGACGGAACTTCGGACTTTTACGTTAATTAATTTCCTTTGAATTAGCAACTTCTTTATGAACTTCGACAAACGCCTGTCCAGTGTTAATAGTTGGAGTTCATGCACGTGTACCATACTAGACAAATAAAATTTGAAATATGCCTTCAGGGGTATGTTCTGGTGGGTCCTTTCCCTACCACAATATATTTGGGCATCACGCACCCAAAGGTCCATAGCACCTTTTCCGCAGGAAATGTTGCTGTTTGCCGCAGTTCCTGGTGACGAAGTTAGTTTTGTAAAGTTTGGCAGGTTCTCTAAATTTCCGTTTCTGTTCCGCGAGGTGGACCACCAATCGAGGTGCCCGATTTTTTCTGCGGGGCTCTTACCTTCGCCGGTGCGGAGGGCCACGGAGGGGACCGTCGGCACGGACGCTTCTTTCTTCTGTCTCTTCTCTTTTCGTCTTTCATCTCTTGCCCAGGGCACAATGTTGTGATTCCGGCTGTAAGCCGAGTAAAGCATCGTAGAGCGCAATTGATCGTCTCAGATTCTGAAATAGCGGGCAATACCAATATAATAACATTAATAAATTTGAAATGTGCATCTTTTAGATACTCGTCGCCCTGTGCTGGCGCCGCAGCAATTGTAGATTTTGGTCCTGGCTAAGGCACTAGCTCAACCAGTGCCGAAAACTTGGCCATAAACATTGGTCAGACGACGTCTTTTAAACTCGCGGTATCAAATTGAAAAAGCATTTCCATGATACAGAGTCGAAGACAACACGAGTCGATTTAGATTACTGGTGTATAGCTTGGAACATGCTTCGTGCTTCGTCGCCACGATATGGGTCCGGGCATTCTATTCTATGGAATATTCATAGGTCACGGCTTTTGTATCAAAATTGATTCTCCCAGTCAGTGAAAGGACGCATAAATAAACAAGATTGTTGTGACAGATTGCACATATCTACCCTCGTGGCTAAACTTTATCGAGAACTCAGAACTACACAATGAGTAGCTCCTGTAACTTGAAATACTCACAGCTGACTTTTTCGTTTTTGAAAGTAGCGAAGATGCGAGCCATACATTTGCAACTATAAACTGGTGTAGACAGTGGTGATTGTTGGATAATTTGGACAATAGGTGCGCCAACTGCTCGTCCACTTGGTTATCACCTTTCGCTGACTGACTACGCCGCAACCAGCTCTCGAAAAAATGTATATATTTTTCTCTTTCGCCATTCCCCTTCTACATTTTTCTGTATTTGCTAGTTAGTTGATCT
Source organism: Parhyale hawaiensis (assembly GCA_001587735.2). Lineage (NCBI taxonomy): Eukaryota > Metazoa > Arthropoda > Malacostraca > Amphipoda > Hyalidae > Parhyale > Parhyale hawaiensis. The sequence continues at coordinate 4,490,104 of LQNS02278174.1, forward strand.
CGCTTATTCTCATTTTCTCTGTGTTACTTTCTGTTCTGTTCTCTTCTGGTACTTCAGATATTTGATGTCCCCATTAAACACAGTTTTACTGAAACGCCAGTCCCTGCAACGTGACTGAATGAACCTAGTGGATGGCACAGGCCTAATAGGATAGACGCAAGATGGGTACGAGACCAACTTTTAGGCATAGCGAATTGTTTCAAATGTCATTTTTAGGATACATTGAGATTCTAACAACAACAGCCAACACTGAATGCAAACTAGAAGTACCGGTTTTGGCGACGGATCAAAAATATATTGGTAACTATAAAATAAAAACAGCCTGAATCTCTAGAGAACATGCTGCAAATTTTACTCTAGCGTTTCCAAGTCTATAGTTGCGCTGCCCCACAGCTGTACAGCACTAAAATTAAAGTATGAAATGAGCTAATAGAATTCCGTTTGCCCGTTACGACGGCACCAGAACGAGAGCTTATTTCGCTTATCGTTTGATCTAAAGGCAGCATTTTATCTGCTCCGCACCCCCAACTTCCGCCTTACCCGTCAGTAGCTCGCGCTGACTGATGCAACTTTTCGCCTCCGTAAAAAATTCGGGGATTTTTGCGATCGCCCGTTGTTCGTCCCTCTGAATTTCTAATGAATTCGAATTTATTAGCTTGCTGTTATAGCCAATGCATTGCCAAGCGACTGTGGGCAAAATTTCCGCAGTACGCGGATGTTATTGTGCAGTTTCTAGGTGCGGTAAATACATGATAGTTCAGTTTTTTTCTACGGAATTACAGTGATTTGGGAAAATGTGCTAGGATTATGAGAGAAATATGTTTCATGCAGGAGGCACAGGATTGGCCCAAGGTTACCTTATCCCTAGCTAAGCCTGAAGGACATCTTTCCATCATACCCACTTTGTTTCCTTCCATTTCTATGCGCCTATTGATTATGCTTTCCTCTGGGTTTCCTCTCCTTTCCACAGTTTCTGTTCACAAGCGTGATGATCCCAAGTCGAAAAACTCCTGTTCATGGGTTCCATATTGCTCTTGGCATAGTGTGTTCATTTCCTTTAAGGAGGACGGCTAATTTTTGCTGAATGAAGGAAGCTCTAACTTATTTATTATAAAATACGATAATCTTAGAAGGTACATACATCATGAAAACCATATCGATTAAACTGTTTTATATCGTCGACAATTCCCGCCATCTGGTTGAACGGGTCAGTGTTAGTGATGCAATCAAATGTTACTTCAGGGTTTTTTTGCATTATAATCTTGTGTGGGAACACCTTCGTGCATGGGTTCCAAGTTCTTTGACTCATACTACACATACATGCCACTTCTTTTTTTCACTATGGGATCGCCATGGTTTTGGAAGCGCAGGCTTAAACTACTCAATAAAATAATGTTGCATCCTGATATTTCTGCACGCTATACAGTTCTTTAAATACACCGCGTCTCGAGCGTTACGAGTACATGTTGGACCAATTGAACGAGTCCTTAAGCCGCAACACGTCGTTCACGAGGGCGCTGAACAGCGCGCCGCGCGCTGCTTGCGGCGCGCTAGTCAGAGCTTTTTGTTTGCTCGGCGGTGGCGCTGCAGTCGCAGAAAATTCAGAAGTTCACTGAGTGACCTTTGGAAAATCGTCCCGCTTAGTGGAGGAGACGTGTAGCAGGAGCACGAATTAAAATGTGGGTGAGGCTGTGATCTATGAAAGCATTCATAAATTATCTGACGAGCTAATTGTACAATTTTGCAGTACTCGTTATATTGTAGGAATAATTTTGCTACTTGTTCTTACTAATACCGTCTCCTCACCCCTTCAGATGAGTCTTGACGCTGCTTTACGAGATGGATGCTATTTATTGTTTCCTTCGAGTATAATATCGCTCCATTATTTTTGTATCAATAAAAGTATTGTTGAATACTTATTTATCGTCTGAGGAATAATAGGCTGTAGTTGATATATAGGCTATGGGGAGTAGTGCATCGAATAGACTCAATAGGGTACCTTAGCTTCAGCTAGACCTTGGAGATATTTAACTTTCGTCACGACTGTGCTTCTTTCTTACTTCTTTTGATTATCTTTATTTTGTTGTTGTTCTTCCGTATAGTGTACCATAGATCTACTCGGATTTCCGTTTTCATGACATACTACTCGTTCCTTCCTTTTTTTTTGAAACACAGTCATGTGACTAGGGCTGTGATAATATGCTCTTATAGACAGAGAAGTCGGCGATAATCCCAAAGCAACGACGAAAAGCTCAAACGTAAAGCTATGACTGTAACGGGGCCTACAATTTATTTTGGAATTATCGTCGACTTCTCCGTCTATAAAAGTTTATTGTCACAACCCTAGTCATGTCTAAGGTGGCCTAACCCAACTCAACCCTAAATGAATTTTTCCCGAATAAACTCGTCCAGCAGTTGCTTAATGTTTACAGGTAATGAATTACCGCTAAATCAAAGCTATTCTAAAAAATTCGTAAATGGGTTATGGGTTATCTAAATTGCTGGTTTTAGCCGATGATTCATTGGCAGAAGTGACTGGTTCTCTCGAGTTCAATTAATTCACGGGAAGCGGTTAGTCATTACACTTTGAAATGTAATCTACTGATTATTCCAGGATATTACACATTACTTGAGGTTTTCCAGCGACAAGTTAGCATCTCTGCAGCCTCTCGCATTTTTGCTGTAGCAGCCACTCGTAACAATTGACTAGTAACCACTGAAGTTACTTTTGGAGTCAACTGAGTCCTACCTAGTAGTTTTTTTAGTTGCATCACTATAGTGGTTACGGACATAATTCGCTTGTTCCCAACGTCGCAGCGCTTTTGATTTCATTAACTTCCACCTTGCGAAACCCTTGCACGCTAATCCTGCGGGAATGCCTCTCTGTGCCTGAGGTTAATAATTTCGTCTCCCTACACGCGGTGTATCTTTTCTTTTCTCAACCCTCGGTCTCCCGTCCAAACAAACTTAAGCTACGCACGTATTCGCCTTTTGATATTGTGACCGCTGCGTGCGTTAAACCTTGACACTTTCCGGTAACTTCCACTGCAGTGACGGGCGTAGAAAACGAAAGGTCAGGTCTACGCCGCCACTATCCGGTACTGAGATAACAAGTGGCGATACGCCTGACACTTCTGCTCCCCTGATGATGACTAATAGAGCTACCGTTAGTGCAGCCTCTAAGCTGTATTTCTGCTTCTACAAACCTGAGTACATATGTTCTGTGAGTTCTACGCTATGTATCAAGTAATCAGAAAAATAAAATAAAAGAAAAATAAAAATATCAAGGGAAATAGTATCCAAAGCAATAAATTTTTGCTATCACTTTCATACTACAGGAAGAACATTTAACACAACCATTTCTCCTAGTACAGCTCATTTGTTATACTTATGAAACTTTCTTGGACAAATATTCCATTGTTACATATCACCCGTTTATTCCAGTTTCAAGCATGAGTACGTTTGTCAAAACATTAAAACTGGTTGATGGTAATGATATAATTAGGGTATAAACGCATCGCTGACGAAAGTTTTAGTCGATATTTATATTTAAAGACATCATCAGCGGGGAAATGTTTCCAGAACTATCGAGCCTGATCCACTTTATCAATTCTAATCCAAATACCACCCTGGATGCCACACCCATATCGATTTCATTTAATCCAATGCTATCGGTAAGACACTCCCTATATACCTTCCGTATACTGGGCTATTTACGCGCAGCCTTTCTATTTTGGAAGCCCACCAACGAACGGTCTTGAACTTTTTGCGATAGTCTTTGACATTCCTAGCGCTATCGAGCTTATCTAACACGCAACGGTTATATCTCCAAACAAAGGAACTCTTTCGTGGCGGTGACGTATGGTGTTGACGGCAGATTGTTATTGTGCTTAGGAGATTTGCATGCTCCGTTGAATATACTTCTGACCCTTTCATACAAAGCCTGTCTCGCCTGATCAGGAAGCTGCAACTTCGATTTATGTGCCGTGGGTTAGTTTTTTGCAGCCGTAAGATGACCCCCATGGGCGCGGTTCAAATTACTCTTTGAAAATGCGCACACGGTGCGTCTGCTTGGTAAACATGGCGACATTTCGAGGCGAGACGGTAGCTGAAAATACCCTCTTGTACAAAGGTCCCCCTGGCTTGGCATTGTACCTTTGGAGAAGGGAAGAAATTCGACACTTAGTTTGACAATACCTTGGCGATCAACGATCCGTCTTTGGTCAGATTATTTCTTTTGGGTTCATTATTTTTTTTTTGTCTGTATCGTTATCGTTAATGATTATCAGTCAGCACAAGTTTGTCAGCGGATTAAGTTAGACCCAGCATTGGGGACAAT
>LQNS02278174.1:4517621-4572035 GCA_001587735.2 Parhyale hawaiensis
AATTAGAACTAGAACTAGTTTGTATAAGCAGTGTATCATCTGTTTTACTTGTTGTTTCAGAATGCTGATGATGACCTATAGGGTCGAAACGTTCAAATTTGGATCCAATTTTTAATAATGTCTTTTAGATCAATCGTCTTTGCCCTCACATTGGTATTATAAGAAGATTTAAGCCTCCCTAAATAAGTACTAAGCTCTTCTAAGAGAGGAAAAGGAAGGGACATATAGTATGTCGATAGAAAAACGGGGAACCCATGCACGAAGGTGTTCCCNTGTTCCCACACAGGATCAACGCGCATGGGAACAGCAAGTCGGGAAAGAAGAGGAAGAACAGACAACAGTAAGGTCAGTAGGAGTATGAAAGTGGAAGGAAGCAAAGTGGGCACGGAAGACAGACGTCCCGAAGGCCTAACTAATGGCTACGGTAACCTCGTACCAAATTCAAACGATTTCGAACAAAAATAAATTGCTCTGTTACCGGGTTAAATTAAAATTGTACTAGCAACATGCGCCATCAATCGTAGGCTGACACGAAATATTTCATGAAATTCCAACAGCTGAAGAAAGCAGGCCTCCGTGGATCTTAGGTCGCTATCTTCATTGCAGCATAGAAAACTTTCAATATAAAAGTTTCATAAAACAGTCGATCCGTTTTTTACTAAGCGGATAAAACAATATTGAAAACAATGCAGCTTTGGTAAACACAGAGAGCTGGAGAACTCTATTGTAAAGCGACTATAAGCTCTCATTTGGAAAGAAAAAGAACACCACTCACTCGTAAATGCCAGCAAGAGGGGATGAAGCTCGTTCATTTCCAATAAAAACTTAGTCCTTGTGGAAATCCAAAACCCGAAAGAATGTGCGTCCCAAACCTACAGACACTGAGTTCCAAAGAGCCAGCACACGGACACACAACCTACCCACACCCTGTTACCTATACAGCTCTCTCTTTCACTTCACTAAAGCGGATTGTAAAGCACACCACCCACTCACTCCTCGATGCCAGCGAGGGATCGCTTGTTTTGCGATCCAGCAGAGGTCCAGCGGCGATGGTGACGTGGGTATCTGTTCAACTCCTCCAGCGACACTCCTTCGTCTGTCTCAATGGCTTCGCTGTTGATCTCCATCTTCTGCTCATACAAAACACATAATTATGAGTTTTTAAATTAAATCAAGCTGCATTATCATAATACTAAAATCAGGAACACAAATGTAATTGAATTGCTTGTATATTTTGGGTCATGTTTCAAAGAAGAACAACAAACAGCGGCAGTTGTGGATAGCGGCAATTACTTTGAGGCTGCACGAGCAGTTCCGGACATTCTGTTATGAGTCAATGAAATAAGGGGGCCTCACATCCTCCCAAATATCATTTGCGCAACCTGAAAAGAACATGACGTCTCTCCTAACAAGTCTTATTCTCTTATCACCACATCTACACCGCCTCTTGCGACTCGCCTACGGTCTCTGTTTACTGATGATTAGACCTTTCTTGTTCATACCGAACAGCAGTAAAAACAACGTTAACTCATACGCCGGTAGTTTTTTTTCCAAGTGCAGCCAAGTATAAACAACACCAGATGAGATTAGATTAAATATTGAACAATGGAAGAACATAAGCCAATAGGTTTCAAGTCTCTGAATCATTATACTCATATACGTCACTGGAACACACATTTTTCTAGATCAAGCTGCTACAGTTCAAGTGTTAGCGTCAACAACTCCGAAAGAAAGATCCAACAGCTCATTTTTTTCAAGTGATCCAAAATCGCCCTGGCACTGACCTATCCGATACGTACCGGCGAGGCAATGGCAATGTTCAGCGTCACCAGACAGAAGTTAAACAATGCGCCGCACTGCAGTGGAGTATGTAACATGGTACCCTAATATTTTCACTACTTGTAATGATAAGATACACCTCATTTTTCTAGCTACATATCGCGTAATGTCAAACTAAACTAGCTGGATGACAAACTTCGTTCACCAAGGTATTATTATTAGTTTCAGCGTGTTACCACCCTCGACGCAGTGAGGCGATTCAAGAGTGAAGCTCAACTGAAAAAAACATACAGCTTATCATCAGTAGGAATATTTTATCTCAGTATTCATGCAGGAAAAATTCAGTTGACTCAGTGCGCTACTACTGGCGAGAAAAAGGCGCAAAGAATACAAAAAGACACTCGAGTGGATGGCCCCATTCGAGGTGTTCTACAACAGGGAGAGTCGAGAAGTCCCACGAACTTGGTCGGATATCTCTATCAACAGCCCACCTCGCGGAATAGAGAGGGAAAAATAAGAACCTACCTAAATTTACAAAACTAACCTCGTCAGGTGAAACTGCGGCCATCTGTAACATCCCCCGCGGAAAAGGCACTTGGGACCCTTGGGTTCGTGAGGCCCAAATATTATTGTGATAGGGATAAGGCCCGCCAGAATACACCCCTGAGGGCGTTCACCAAGGTAACACGGCTACAGTTTCCAGCAACTGCCAACAGGTCTTCTGTACCTGCATGATGAGCTTGAGCAGCTGCGTCTGCTGGTCCAGCTGGGCAGAAATGGACCGGAAGCGCGATTGGTGTGACTCCAGCTCCTCCCAAATGTACTCGTCTCCGCTAGCGGCCTCCGCATTCTCCAGATCTTTGACCCGAGAAAAAACTGCGCTTCAAACATAACAGCCCGCCAGGACTCCAGACACTTGTTACAAGCTTATTATGTAGAAAAGTTTAAGTCTACCTTCCCAGCACAAATTAACTATTCTAAGAGAAAAAAAAAAAGACACATAGCTAGTATGTAAAGAGAAACGTGGATCCCGTAGACGAGGGTATTCCAACACGGGATGAACACGCTCGGAAAAAAGTTAAGTGAGGAGAATACACGAAGAACAGAACACAACCTAACTCTATTACCCGTACTATGCCCTCAGAGGGGTCACTTGTAAAAATTTGTACATTCTTGCAGTGACTGATATTAGTTTTTTTCATACAAGAGGTTAGGATCTCAACGAGAGTGACACTCATAATCATCAAAATGTCTTTTCTTAACCATTTCGATTAATCGCTTCACGCCCAGTCACATTAAGAATCAAATTCCTTAAGCGTATCGCTTATCTGAATGGTGGCCAGATGGTACTTTTGACCGTTGCCAGCGATAATGCAATATTTAATATAAATACATTAAATACATAACCATACTTCCATCGATACTATCGGCATTAATCAAAGTGGTTACCATTAGTCTTTTTGCAGTCATAGTGTTTGCAGCAGTCTGCAGAATTTAATTAATAATTTATTTAGATTTAGTGTACAAATTCCCGCTACGCGTACGAGAACCAGGAATCGAGAGTGGAAAGTAAAACATAGCAAAAAGTATTACAATATGGAAAGAAACAGAGCGGGATTAACTGAGATTAAATTAATTTATAGATTCGCCTAGAAAGTCAACGTGAGTGCTCAAGTTCCCATAATAATTTTTTTTAAGGGCGGAAGAATTAACCTAACAACATTGTTTGTTATTTGTAAAATTATAAGCTTGTGGACTCTACCACTACGAATAATTACCTCCAGGCGAGTCCTTGTAGGGCATGCAGAAATTAAGAGCCTGTACGAGTTTTTGTAGGAAGGAAACTGTATTGTAGCTAGTGTCGTTCGGGTACACGATTATCTGTTGCTTGTTCACTTTGCTGATGAGGATGGAAGGCAACCTTGTCTCCAAGCCGGTATGCAGATGCACCTGCCAGTATTTCAACGATAGTAAAACTTTCGTATTATCAACTATTTACATGTATATATACCATATATGAATTTTTTGTCGTCGAGCACAATGTAAGCCTTCGTAAGCCTTTCACAGTTTTCTCATAGGCAGCCAATAAATGCCTATAAATTTCCGATTTGGAATGCCTATAAATTTCCGATTTGGTCTCATTGGCAGCCGATAAATGCCTATAGGCAGTCGATAAATGCCTATAAATTTCCGATTTGGATATATGTACATACCTCACTACATCGGCTGCTTGCTTCGTAGGAAAAAAAATAGGATGAAGAACCCTTGTAGCAAATAACACTGCCTGGTATGGAGAAAAATAAGAATAATACGATAAGATGTTTCATACTATAAAGTGTAACGGTACCTGCATGGCAATTCGTTTCAGCTGGGCGTTCTTCTTGACACTTTCGATGTCGCCGACGGCCAAACCAATGAGCAGGTTCATCAGCAGGATGGGCATGAGGATCATGAACACCAGCAGAATAGCTGAGGTGCAACACATTTAATGATTAGTAATAAAATCTCGTACAAGTAGTTCCGAAAAATTTTGTTGATAAATAAAAATGTAGTACAGCTACATCACAAAATAGCACGGTGATAGAAAGAATAAACAGATCAGTTCCATCAATTATTTAAATTATAATGATTACCTCCGCAAAGGTAGCTTCAACAGAAATTAGGTCCTCGTAGGAGCTTTGTCTCCATATTCGTATCGAGACTACACACAGTCACTGTAACTCATCTATCAACTAATTCAAAATATGATCAAAAATTACCCAAAAAATCTGAACAGATAATTATGCGATATGAATCTTCGGAAAAGGAAATAAGGCCCTGTTTTTGAAAATTAAAAATTAACTTCAATAATTTTCACCCTGTGTAAGAACTTGTCATGTTGCCGAAAATTTTTTTATTTAAACCTCCTGAGTAGTTTTCTGAAATTTATAATAACTTTGCAAAACGCTGCTGTTACTACGAAAACTTCCGTATTTTAAAAATATATGACAAAGAAGTTTGAGTATATTTTCTACAGTCAAATGTCCAAAAGTGAAACACATGAACTTTCTTGTCTACCTGACGCTAGCATAGAAAACTAGAACGTTTCGTGGCGTAAGACCATCACATGCGGTGGGAGCAATTTCATTGTCGTCATTTTTTATGGGCAGCTAATTCTAGTTTTTTGGCATGGGTCACATCGAGGGTAACCCATCCAACTCCCTGCAAAAAATTATGAACATTCCTCAACTCCTTCGAACACTTATTGGGTGAACAGAGAAATATGCAAATATATTTACAAATATATATATATATATTTAAATCTTCAGTGAAAATATTATCCCCTCTCTCACTTCATTAGCGGGTGATAATGAAAGCTTTTTCGTACTTACTGAAGGTGGTGTAAGGGAACGGTAGGGATCGCTCAACGTTGGGCTGAGAGCTTGCATCGAAGAAGGGATGAACGAAGGTGTTCAGGAAGTCTATTTCCCCTAGCATCATGGAGAAGGTCCTCAGCATGGACATGGGCACACTTGAAAACGCCATATGGTTGCCCTGCGGCAAGCAAGTTATTCAAAATCAGTATTTAGCCAATTCAAAGTTTTCAAGCAAAGCAAACTATGATTGCATTAATGTCCAGTATACTATTGGATAAAACCGTACAACTAGGGCGAAAATCCTTAAAAAAAATTGCACCAGAAGCAGGAGAGCAAAAAATTGAAATATCAGCCATTGATATTCTTTGACCGCGATAAATACATAGACAACATCATATATTAACTGGACACTGGCCCCTAAGGCAGATTTCGGTCCCGCAATTGGGTTTGACTGCACGGTGCCGCAGACGCATTTTTATATGTTTTCCCATTTCTTTTAAAAACATTGTTTAGGCTATTTGACTGAATTCTTTTACATCTAGCAATGACTGGCAAACTTGTTCATGCTTCTAAATCTTGATTCGCAACAAATTCACAAAAATATTAAGGCTTGAAAGTAGTGTATAACGCGACGAATTGGACCCTTTTGAGGGTAACCTACCCTCGCGGCTCCCCTCGCGGCTCCCCTCGCGCGTGAGCTTCCGGTTTATAACGGCCAATGCACTACCGGCTTAGTGGGGGTCTGGAGGGGCGCAAACCGGAAGTGGGCGGGGCCTGGGAAACCGGAAGTAGGTGGAGCCGGAACCTACCCTCCAAAGTGTCCGATTCGTCGCCTTATACACTACTCTTGAAGTATAATTACGTAGAGCAACTGTTCATGGCATCCTTTGATATTTGCAGTAAACTTATTTCGTAATAGTTAGTGAAATAAATAGTCTCATTTAATAGAACAGAAGCTTCTCAAATTTGTGGTATGCTCGATTGGTATTGAAATGCCAAGTAAACAGCTAATGAAAATGCTAATTAAATTTATGAGGCAGCTATACGGGCTAAGCGAGAAAATCAGAACAGACTGCAGAGCTGAAAGGTGAGTTGGAGCAGCTGGCAGCCATAGAGTGTTGGAGCCCGGCCAGCACTGAAGTGATGAAGCACTGGCCGCCAGGAAGTGATCTAACATAGGTTAAGCAGTGAAGTGATGTAGCATTGTAAGCAGTGAAGTGATATAGCATTGGCGGCTGCGAAGGGATTTGAATGATGGAGCACTGGCCGCCATGAAGTGATGTAGTATTGACAGCAGTGAAGTGATTGAACTAGCAACTGTGAAGTGATGCAACTTTGACAGCGGTTAAGTGTTATATAATTGGCCGCCCTGAAGTAATTAATGTAGGCCACTGTTCAGTGATTTAACTTCAGCAACCATGATGTGTTTCAACTTAGGCAACCAATAAGTAATGCAATGTAGGAAACCATGAAGTGATGTAGCGTAGGCAACCACAAAGTATTGTAAGAAACCTAGGCAGTTATGTGAAATTATATTGACAATCACGATGTGGAGCTTTAGATGGTTCCAGTACTGTAGGGTTGTATCCGCCGTAAATTAAATTTGTTAGCTATGTTTCAATATCATTTACCGGCTGTCTTGGTATCTTTATCTGATAGTTAAACACGTTTTTCTTGTGCGTTGGTAGGTACCAATGTAGTATTACTGTGGTTTAATTATTAAACTACAGCAATTTCTGAGGTTATTACTTCAAATCCGTCATTAGGAAAAACTCAGTTGAATGTGACATTGAAGTACATTGCGTGTAGTATCTATGAGCCAATTTTTTTCTATAATATTTTTATATTCCAAGAAATGATGAGGAATTTTCAATTTTTTATGATGTCCGAAGGTGTGATGCATAGCACCTACTGAAGATATAAGATTGTGAATTTAGATTTCCTGCTCTGCAACGTATTAATTATGGCAAGACGAAGAAATTAATCTTTGTTTAAAGTATTTGTGATCAAAACTCATTTTTTTAACACTTACGTAAATCGGCTTCCAGGCCCAATTGCGGGAAGCCCGATTTCAGTATCCAGTCAATGTATGGTATGGTTTATAATACAAAATAATATAATTTATGCATTTATTGAGCAGTGCGGAAACGAATAATTGATCCATTGTTCAGAGGCACACTAATCACAGTTAAGAAATTCCCTTCGGTCCAACTGCACGATGTACTATAGCCGATCATCTTACAGAAATTGGACAACATATCAACAGCAGAAGGACTGAGCTCCTGAGCATCAATAATAGCTTCTGTTCTTGAACAAAACACTTGCATGAAGATGGCTTAGCTATAAAGCCATTCTTCACAGACATAGTTCATTTTTTTTGGCGTATTATTATTTTATCTAAATTGATAAAGACAGTGCAATGATTTACGCAATATTTTGCAACACAAGACTTACGTGAGACAGCAAAATGAAGAAAGACAAGCCGAAGGCGATGATGAGGACGGAGAAGACGGCCAAGACTTTCAGAAGAGTGCGTAGAATCTCTAAGAACATCACGATGTAGATGCCGATACGGTCAAACCTGTTAACATCGTAGTATGACAATATCATAAACATACTGTATAGATGTTCATAGAAAAATAAAACCACGGAAACAAAATAACGGAGTATTTATAAAGGCTTACAGCTCTCAGAAATACATTGAACAGGAGACTGCTCAACATCAGACTTGCTCTCAGCGTAAAACCACGTCAATTAACTCCTACTGACGTAGGAAGTGGCAATATTTTTTCTTCATGGAAAGACAAATTGTGTTAGCCTCCGGGTAGCCTTTCTTGGATCTTTCATGATAGTTTAACATTCTTTTGTTTCATTTCCTGGAGATGAAAAGGGCATAAAAAAATTGGATGTAAGCACCTCATGCTTCCCTCGCAATGTTCTCTGCAGTTCCCTTCCGTTCGGTACTTTCCGGTACTCTGCGGTACTTTTCGTACTGCGGTACTTTTCACGAGTTGTCTAGTAAGATATATATCTCATACCGAAAAGAGAAAAACCCCTCACAGGGGACGTTCTGCTGGAAGCGGGCTGGCAGCAGCTGCTCCCAATTCCTTGGAAGTCACCTTGTTGTGCAGGACTTTGAAATCGAAGGTGGTCCAACGAATGTTATGCCATGGCCTCTCATTTTGGGACTCGTTAGCGGCTCTGGGAGGTCTGTAACAAAAGTAATCGTCAGAAGATTGAAGGCGATGGTATGTTGAATTTTAAAAAGTCGATAATGTTGACCGTATACTTACCGCCCACCTAGTCATAAAGCCCGGTGCCCTGAGAAGCCTGGGCAGATCTTCGAGGATTCAAGTAGAGGGACGTGGGGCGCCGACACCCTTCACGATCCTCCCGAGGACGGTTTTCGGAGTTCGCAGGGAGGAATGCTTGTGGGCGGCTCCGCGTAGCTCGGCATGGTGGAGTTCATGATCAGGGGATGTCGGAGCGTGGTTGGCAATCGGGGGTATGTTTTCTGAGGGAGGAACATGTGTCAGTGCGCGCCATTGTCATTGTGCGCCATGCAGACACGCCCTAGACCAGTAGACTATAAGAGCAACCTNCAACTAGCCAGTGTGCTTATCTGTCGTGACTCGGTACCACAATATAGTTCTGCCTCTAAAGCTTGTCTCATTCCCCCGCTAATAGAATATCCGTTATAGACAGAACCCGTACACAGGCACCGCAAGTACATTTCGTTCCCCATACTGGCCACCAATGTACTTGCGGTGCCTGTGTACGGGTTCTGTCTATAACGGATATTCTATTAGCGGGGGAATGAGACAAGCTTTAGAGGCAGAACTATATTGTGGTACCGAGTCACGNTGGTGGAGTTCATGATCAGGGGATGTCGGAGCGTGGTTGGCAATCGGGGGTATGTTTTCTGAGGGAGGAACATGTGTCAGTGCGCGCCATTGTCATTGTGCGCCATGCAGACACGCCCTAGACCAGTAGACTATAAGAGCAACCTGTCTAATGAGCTAGCGACATTACTGATAGGTTGCTCTTATAGTCTACTGGTCTAGGGCGTGTCTGCATGGCGCACAATGACAATGGCGCGCACTGACACATGGGTGTCATACGATGGGAGGTACTCGTACGCTGATCAGAAGGGGAGAAGCGATGTTCTCCGTTATGATCTCGTAGGCCAGCGTGAGACGGGTGAGGGTCCTGGTCTCGCTGGAATTGAGACAAAATACCTAGACGAGCTGCGTGATGTGGCATTGCGTCTGGGGCCGACTGCTAGTGGTCGACGTCCCAGATATCTACAGGTGAAATAGGTAGGTTGTCTGCCCATGGAGAGCGAAACCTTCCCCGTGTAAGGAATTAGCACATGAGTATGTCTGAGACAACCGAATCGCTCTCTGAGTCTGGGTTGGGATAGTCTCGTACCAGACTGAGGAACTGATGGTAGTGCCCATTTGCTCTCCGAAGGAGCGGAAGAAAGCTTGGGTTAGCGTTTCTTAAGGGAAGGATGGAATATCTGCTCGGTTCCGTGGCTAGATTCTCCTGAAAGGTACTGGAAAGTCAAGGTTTGTACTAAGAATCTTCGAATGGAGCAGGGACCCGCTTGGGGCTCCTTCATTTCTTCGAGGTCATGGGAGGGCGAGTTGGGTCTCCCAAAACCGAGTAATCTGGAGTAGTTCTCGGGTTGCGGTGTGAAAATGAGAGTGGCAGCGGGAGTAGAGGCAAGGTGAGCCGTACGCTACTAGAGTGGGGAGTGCAATGGGTTGGGGGTCCCTGAAGGCTGTCTGAGATTTTTTCCTCTCAGGGGACCATGAATCTTGCGGGTAAGGGTAAACAAGGCTTATGCATCGTTCTGCTAAGGTAAGGGAGCACCTAATGTGTTTTGACACCAGAATTGATTACATCCTAAGGGTACAAGACAAGCGATTGTGAGAACCTCTCAGTAAGCTATAGCTAGTGTAGGTCGGTTATCTGAAGACACATGAGTCCCAGCTTGCCCGCAGCCCGGACTTCTAGACCGAGGGAATGGAAGAAGCTGTTCGTAGTAACAGCTTCGGCAGTTGGCTGAGGCCAGACGCGAAGGGGGAGTGAAGCAGGTCATCTAGCGCCCCCCCCCCCAGTGTCTATGACGCTGTGGTAAGGGGAGAGGAAGAGGTCAAAGTATAGGAAGCCACGTCCCAATCCTAAGGAGGGATACTATAGGCTGTGATAAGTGACGTGTTTAGCATCATATGTGTCTCCTGCTAGGTGCAGCAGTGGCTGTCTAGGAACCAGACGGAGGGAGGCGAAGCGAGAACACAGCTAGTTATTGCCAGTGTTTATGACGTTGGGAAGGCGAGAGTGAAGCGAAGGGATGTTTACCTTTCGCCTCTCATGCTCGCCCTCGTTTGCTTTGTTCGCTGCTGCCGCCAGAGGGGCGAAGCGAACAGGTAAGCACGGGGTGCTCACTTCAAATTATTTTCTGCCCTTTTCGTCTCCGGGAAAGGAAAAAAGGACGTTAAACTATAATGAAAGATCCAAGAAAGGCTACCTGAAGGCTAACACAATTTTGAAATGACAGAAGAAAAATATAAATTAGTTATTTTAGTTCCCCTGAATTTCTTCTATCGAATTTCAGTACGTGAACGTACAGCTCGAGGAATGTCACTGCCCATAAGGGATTCCACAGACTATGCAAGTACTCTTCATAATTTGCGCATGACAATCCTCAATACCGGTGGGTGACCCAATAAGAGGAAGGAAAAAAATTCAAGATTATCAGTGGGAGGTATAACGATACAGCCAACTGCACTGCACATCCCAACTAAAAAATAAACCTGCTGTAGTTAGTGGTGAAGACAAATGCCAGCTGGCATCAGAAGAGTGCACGGCTGCAGCCTACCACAGATTGTCAGAGCTATGATGTTAGAGACGGAAGGCTCATAAAACAACTGCAACCCTCGACCATCCCCATTTCTGGTTAAGGCCAGTATCCCCGTAGTAACGTCTGAATGCCGGGATACTGACTAAGCAAGGCTAGCACAGCAAGAACCACCTGTCGGGTAGAGAGGCTTGCTATTCCACACTAACGTGTGTGAGGCTGGCACTAATATTCTGCTACTATAGGTATAGGAGTAGGAGAAAAGAAAGAAGCTCTATGAGAGCAGAGACAAGATGTCAAGAAAGTCTATGACTGACGCAAACTGTAGTCCAGGCTACCGAGTACAAACGGTAAAGAAAAAGTCAACTTAGACCACACCCTCGCCTGGAAAACCCAAATGCACTGGTTCGCGCTGCGGTATAGGCCCACGGGCCCCAGATGGAGGCAAAACTTCCAGCAATAAAAGATGGACCCTATGGCCGTTGGCCCAACTTCTACTCCTAGAAAAGAACAGGAAGCCTCTGTAAAATCAGCAAGCGAATACCTTTGAAAGTAGAGTAGCAAAGTAAACCAGGCAGTAAAGACAGTAATGGCAGCAGAATTGTACTGCTGCGCACGCCACTCGTTGCACAGGAAAGCAGGCATCACCATGCAGATGGCTGAGGCGTACAGGATCCACTCTATGAGATTCATACCATCCATCAGGTACTGCAGGTGAGAGGTCAATGTCTTAATGGGAAAAATACAAGCTTGGCGTTGGGAAATATTATGAAACACGTGAGAAAAGTAACTAGCAGTCTTATAGCATTAATCTCTGAGCCATTTCCATGAGTAAACGAATTTAATGTTCTAGAAATAGGTTGATTCACTAGGAATTCGATTTTTCAGGATAAGAAGAAGCACCAAACTGACCACAAACATTAGTAAGAAGCAGACATTTCGGATTGTTAAAAATCTATCATCAGTGTTCTCAGAATAACCAAAATAAGGAATATATACAGTGGTTATGAACAACAGAAATCAGTTCTATCTATCGCAACAGTTAGAAGACATGATATATCAATGAAATAAAAGAGGGCTTCACAGCCAATGTGCATTCGTTCAGCTCTGGCCTAAGTTTAAAAAAATAAAAAGTATATGGATTCCAAAATGCAGAGGTCAGCAGTGGATAGAAAACATCTTACTCCTAAAAACATGGTCAGTGTTAGCTCAAAGGTCATGAATAGAATATTTCGTGAGTTTTGATAGCAGCTGGCGAGTTCGAAAAGAAGTTCCTCTGTGATGGGCGCACCTCGCATATAATTGGAGAGCAGTGCTCATAATTTTCGAGCAGTCACACTTACAATTATTATATACATCGCCTACCTCTTTTCGAATAAAAAAGGAGCCTATTTCTAAATTATTCCTAAAATATATACAAGCATCGAGGTGAAGAAAATACTTTTGTATGTATTGGGTTAGCCAAAAAAAGTTTGTTTTTTCGTATCACCTTTCCCGTCTTCTAATCATTGCTCTTACATTCTTTTTCTTTATTTCTTTGCATACTGCGTTCGGTACAGCAACTACATCAGGAAATAAGCCCCGAAGAAGGGATGTTCCAACATTTTTGCTTGACCTTGACCCTCAATATGGAGGATCTGGCGGAGCACTCTCGGCATATTATGCTTTTTACAATATAAAGAGAAAGAAAAAACAGAAACTGGCGCAAAGATATGCAATGCGAATGGAGGAATGCTGGTTCGGTACTGGCACGCCAGGAATGGCTTACTCGACTTCGAACAGGGTATTTTCGGTATGAGCTGCATCCCGCTCTGGCCGGACTGAAGAGACTGACATCGGCCTACTAAAAGCTGTAGTCGAACAAGATGGCAGTTTGACGACCAGACAAATCGCAGATATTCTCTACGATCCAAAGTAAGTGCAAAAATCGAATTTCCACCTAAACAACGAACGAAATTTTTGCCCAACCCAATATTTTTCGATTATTTCTGGTTTCGTTTTTTCTGTATAGAATCCCATGAATGGCAATTGAAAATATCTTCGTAATTTACATAGTGGGGAAATTTTTTTTTTTTCTAATTTGCTGTTGAGAAAGTATTTAATAGATGTAAGCGGTCAGCTTCTATGCAAAATGGAGCACAGTGCAATCACACAATTTTAAGATTTAATGATGGCAACACAACAATCCAAAATGTTAAGATATTTTATTTATTTATTTATTTATGGATAGGTTCTTGTGTTCACAACCATACTCACCTTTCGTTCATGATTTTATGGACACTCTAAGGAAAAAAAAGTTACACGTATCCTTAATGATAACTGATTTTACACGCAAACACTTGAATTATTATCATTAATAAATTCCTAGTTTAAGCCTTCCTACCCGCAGATTACACTGTGATCCAGAGAGTGGAAGGAAGAAGGGACAAAGAATGTCAAGAGAAACGTGGAACCCATGCCCGAGTCAACGCGTATGGGAACAGCAAGTCGAGAAAGAAAAGGAAGAACAGAATGAAGCATGAGCAAGTAAGAGTATGAAATCAGGAAAGAAGCAATGTGGGCACGAAAGACAGATGTCCCGAAGGCCTAGCTAATAACTGAGGTAACCTACACGAGCCCCCGGGGTCGCCGGGCCCAATAACATACACACGCCTGAAAGTAGGAATTTACGCTCTGGAGTGAAAAGCTTTTCTCGCTCCCCAACAGTGACCGCGAATCGAACATTCAATTCCTCAAAAGCAATACAATTAGTTTAATTCCAACGGCAGGCTGATGCCCCAAGAGTAGAAGAGTTTGGTATCATAATATCTTTAGTTATATGTCCCCATATTAATTACCTCCACATCATCGATACTCGCAACACACGAGGTATTCACTGCAAGACGATTGGACCCATTTAGAGCCCCCATTACTTAAAACAACATAACTTGGAGTTTTCGACATCAGATTTAATCTATCACCGCCCACAGTTAATCTCTGCTTATCGTAGGAGTAACACTAATAAATAGAGTCTTAGATAGGACCAGGGGCTAATTGCACACTGTCCTGTGCGCCAACTTAAAAAGATACTAAATGCTTCTTGGTCTTCAACCCATTTGCTATTGCTTACATAATACAAACGGTTCTCAAAGGACACAGACTTATGAAAAACGGTGAATATCACTGAAGCAAACTCAAGAGAACAATTTCCATTTCGAAGTGCTAGTAAGTAAGGAATTACTTTGTCAAATGGTCCTCACAACAGAAATTGGCCGTTTGAAAGTATGTGATGCGCTTGAACGCATTATTATTAGGCTATGCTACCTCTTAATGATTTTTTGTACGAGTAATACAAAACGCAAATTATTATTGTTATCTTCAGGGTTTTCCCGCCGTATTCGATATAACAGCGATATATTCATTCTCCATTAATGACGTTAGTATTCAAGGAATATTCAAAGTATTAAATATAGAATTGTAAGGTTAAATAGTGTCTTTCAATAATGTGGCAGAGTCTGTTGGTTTTTATGATTGGATTGAGGTTTCAGTCTTTCACAGATAGTATAGTAAGTCTATGCTGGAGACGAAAAAGAATATAAAGGGCCTAGGAAGGCCGTTAGGTTATCAGAGAAGAAGTTCTTGATATTGTCAGCATGAGCGCCGAAGTACTGTCGGCGTTGGGCATCAGATTGAGGGCAAGCTACTAGAATGCGTTTGATAGTAAGGGGAAGATTGCAATGTTTGCAATCTGGTTGGAGATCGTTGCTCATCAGATATGCTTGGGTTAAGAGGGAGTGACCCACGTGCAGTCTCGCCAAACAGACTTCCCATCGTCTGTTGGTACTTTGGGCACTATGAGATACAGAACGCAAAATTCCTGGTAGACCGTACGTACCTCCATTTTCAGGTAGTGTATCTGCAGAAGCTCCTTCACGATGCCGCAGCAGCTGAAGAATGCGATGAGTACCGCCAGCAGATACTCGCCTGTACCAAACTCAGCCTTTTGGGGTAACATGCATTCCGGCAAATTATAAAACCATGCTGAACATAAATCGATTTAACACTTAGCTAATACAAGATGACACAGATAAACGTAATACTATGTAAATCCCCCGACTGGAAAAAAATTGGAAAAAATATTCAACTGAATTATGATGCACAGCTATGGCAGACTAACCAATTCAAGTTATAAATACAGGCAAAATATACGCTGCAAATTTCATTGTGCAGTTTTATTGGAATTTACAGAATTGGAAGTGTTTTTGTGTCACATTGTGTGGTAGCTGAGAGGAATCATTAAGTTCCCAACGTGTATACGGTAATATATCAAGGGTTATAACTAAGTGTTACTCGTGACTATGACTACGCTTCACATTTACAGTGAATCTCACAATTTGCAACTGCTACTAATGAAAACAATGAAAATGGAATATAGAAGAAATCTAGCGTAACAATTGGATGATATAGATCTACCTCTATGGAAGACCTGCTTGATATCAAAAGACTCTACACTGGTACAAACACTTTTCAAATCATCCATCGCAATGTGCGTCTAGATTTAATAAGCATACCGAACCCATTCGGAAAACCTGGATCAGACAATAGAATTATTAAAAAAAAAGAGCACTAGCAACTCTCCTTATCCCATACCTTAAATTGAGGCTGGCCAGTCGGACTCTCGCTAAGGAATCCTTCACTGATATTGAAGTCCCTGCTGTAGAAGTGTGTCTTGTTCAGCCCCAGCAGGAGTTGTACTTGGGACTTGCCGCCTAGTATCCCTGAGGCGAAGATCGTCACGGAGGTGAGGAATGTCAAGTAAATGAAGAGGTATATCATGTTGACGTACATACCGTAGGCGTGCCACTTCATCTGCAGAAATTTCTGGGTCAGGGGGTGCATCAGCAGTTCCACACGACTGCTGTTCACCATGGCCTGCAGAGAGAGTCATTACTGTCATCATCAGTATCATCAGTGTTATGATTATTTCTATTATAATGAATTTGACTACTTTTGTGTCCTAATTAGACACCAATTATTGTAACAAAGGCAACACTTCCAAAGGAGATCAGTACTTTGTTCGTTACTGGGGTAAGTGTCGCTACCTATCGAACTACCTGCGAACATTGAGAGGAATAAAGAAGCGACACACAACATGTCACTTAACATGGGACACCTGTGTAGAGGTACAGTTCGGGCCTGAGGAGAGAATCACCTCGGCGAGTTACATCGTGACTGTGAAGAGCGAGGCGAACAGTCGTCATAGGGCACTTTTTTGGTTACTGTTTCTGCCTGATGACATTTAATTCTTCATGTCACCAAATCTGATATCTATTTACTATGGCAAGCCTTAGGCAGTGACTGCATTATTTTGCTTGTAATTCATTTTTTGGTAAAAATTCCATTGCATTTTGATGCTATAGCTGCTACTGTAATGGATACCAGAGTCCAGTAGCGGGATGAGTGATGAGTTTCACTCGTACTTAAACTGAACGAAACGCTTGTTTTATGATTAGCTTTGCTTCAGACTTCAGTTATTTTCCATTTCAATTATAGCACTGAGAGGCATTATCCAGTGTCGGAAACATACGATCAAGATCGAACTGGCATCATCATACTGACATCGTACGTGTACCTCTTCAGTCTGAGCCATTAAGGTGCAGGTGACTGAAGAGAGACCCGCACGCGGAACATCAGCACTTACATTACAGGCGAACAAAGGCGGCGGTCGCCAGTCGTTGTCCTTCTTCATGCTGCGCAGAATGTCAATTTGTTCACTGTTCAGCTGCAGAGGAGAAAAGTTGTACTTGATCTGTAGAGGGATAGAACCAGTTGAAAACGTGTTCCGGCTGATGTTGAGGCTAAGAATTTGGTAGCGGAGTGTTACACGAATCAATTTCAATTACTAAATTCTATAAAGTCGTCCAGATTATCAGATAAAAATACAAAAATAAA
Organism: Parhyale hawaiensis; assembly: GCA_001587735.2. Lineage (NCBI taxonomy): Eukaryota > Metazoa > Arthropoda > Malacostraca > Amphipoda > Hyalidae > Parhyale > Parhyale hawaiensis. The sequence continues at coordinate 4,534,554 of LQNS02278174.1, forward strand.
TCATTAATCGTTAAAACATAACATTAGCTTAGTATCGAAAGGGAACTAGCCTTTCTTTAGGCCAGCAGCTCCCAACCTTTTCTAAGCCTGGCCCCCCTAGAAAACTTTTACGATGTTCTCACACCCCCTACAAAAAATAATAAATCATTTGGTGATAGAGAATAAAATTTGCACAAAATTTATTACCAAATTTAAATGTCCAACCTTATTTAATTCAAGATTTGGCATCTCAGTTTTCCTTTAGAAGCGTTATCTCCAGTTTCGCTCAGTGCTACATCTCCAATATATTCCTTGTAACGGCTGTCACTTGAACAATTTTGGCTCGATTCCTTTCCTTTAAGCCTCAACTTCTTCTTTTTTACGTAATCTCGGTGCATGCACAGGTTTCATTTATCTATCTGATCTCAAATTTCCTTTACAAAAGTTTTCCTCACTCATGCTCAATGCGCCATCTTCTCTCTATTAGCGATTCCCGACATTATCTCTGACTGGCACACCTAGAACACCTAAAATAATTATGTTCTCGCACCCTATCGAAAAATAACTCATATAATGACCGATAAAGAATGAAGTTCACACCAACTTTTAGTACAAATTTATATACAGTACTGAACTTTATTTTATGGAAATTTCGCACACTGGAAAGTTATTTCGCACCCCTAAAGTTTGCGAGCAAGCCCGGTTGGAAACCCCCCATCTTTAGGCTCACCCGCTTCTTTCTTGCAACACCTGCATGGCTAGCACCCAGCAATACAAACGTGGCTGCCACCCCGTAATACCAACATGGCTGGCACCCAGCAATACAAACGTGGCTGCCACCCCGTAATACCAACATGGCTGGCACCCAGCAATACAAACGTGGCTGCCACCCAGTAATACCAACATGGCTGGCACCCAGCAATACAAACGTGGCTGCCACCCCGTAATACCAACATGGCTGGCACCCAGCAATACAAACGTGGCTGCCACCCAGTAATACCAACATGCCTGGCGCCTAGCAATACAAACGTGGCTGCCACCCAGTAATACCAAAATGGCTGGCGCCTAGCAGCACAAACGTGGTTGGAGACCTAAGAAAAATATGATCTGAGACCAGGAACACCGACATGCTGCAGACAAGCGACACCAACATGGCTGAAAACCAGGCCAATATGATTTTAAGATCAACAGAAGTAGCATGGGCGGATTACTGAGATAATTTTGCATAATTCTACCTTAACGGAGTGGTTGTTAACCGTAAGAAATTAAAACTCACATAATAGCTTTTGCAATCTTCTTTCAGGTTGGACTTGGTGATGGCCTGGTTGAGGGCCGCCTCGTAGACCTTGGGAAGCGTCCTGATGAGCTCCATGCTGACGCAACCATGGACTTTGCTACCCATAGGCAGCACCTCCACTGGGCTGTGGGGGTGTCAACAAATTAGTCGCTTTTGCATCACGTGCAACAAAAACTTACTATTGTCTCTGTCAGTATAAGCCTTCCTCTCTGTAGCAAAGCAGCGACTGGTATGATAGAGTATGATAAGAAAATAGCAGCCAATGCACGGATGCCTCTACGGTAGCAGCATGCTTACGTTCGCAGCTTTAACTCCTTGTAACACAGGTTCGAGGCCAACCAAGGCACGCGACCTCTTTGCTGGTCTAGGTGTGCTGACTCGGCAGTTGTGTGCATGAACTGCGCCGTGGTGGAACTTGCCTTCCTCAGAGATGAGGGTGGTGGGGGATCGCGGGTCATTTGAATCTTCCATCAAATTGGCGTCATAGTTCTTAATGACCGGTGGTCGACTGCAGCTGCACTTACTCCTCTGGGGCCAGTGGGCGTATATCCGCAGCACAAACCAGTGAGTGCGAGTTTCCCAGTTGAGGCAGCGGTTAAAGTTGACTTTACCTCTACTTTCACCAACGATAATAAAAATAAGTAAAAAAAAAAAGGAAGAACTGAAATTAGCATGAAATATCAGTAACTTCCTTGTAGCTTTACAGGCGCAATATAGAGTCAAAATCATTGGTATCGGTCGTACGACATCGACTTGAAACTTATCACATTCCAACATACATAAAGAAGCCAAATTCTATCAATCTGCTCTAAGGAAATTAATTAATAATCCGCGGATAAAGAATTAATCCCTGAACTTTCATTCGTATCTGATATTAACGTCGCTGCACTAACCCTCTCTCGTGGGTGACCATCGCTACAGCCACTTCCTGCAGCTTGAAGGTGATGGCCACATCGATGGGTGTAGCTCCCCTCTTGTCCTCTATCAGCTGGCACCCGAGAGTCATGAGCTGCGACACCGTCTCCGGCCTGTTCTCCCTCACCGCCATGTGCAATGCGGTGCCCTGACCATAAATATATTATTAAGTGCATTATGTTATCGTACGTTGAATTGTAGAAGATTGCCAACAGATAGATACTTCATATGATTTCCCACTCAGTGAAAGTTTCCATCTCGTAATACAGCAGTTGTTTGTATTGATAAAAACAAAACAAGCCCCCCCCCTCCCCTGGAGCGATAGCATTCAATATAAGACTTTTAACTGAACGATTATAGAACTTTAGAGTCTCTTATAATAAAGGCAGTTCAATTGCATCACTTCGTACATGGCGGACGGCAGCGCCACACTTTGCATTCACAAGTTCAACTTATAAGAGAACCTTCAGCTCGTACGTCAGCGCGATTATACGCTGAAAGTCGGTGTGGAACACACCCGTGGAGAGTGCTCGTAATGAACGACGTAATAGCTGAACGGTCGCCTGTTAGTTAAGCGAGGGATTGTACCGTACAGAATGGCCTCAGCATTATATACTCAGTTGCTTAATTCTTTCTTTCATGAAATCATCTGCCTCTCTCGTAGCAATTACACTACCGGGTGTCTAAAAAAGAAGTAATCCAAATTATAAGAGGCTAGCATAACAAAGCTATGCAACCCTCACCATTATCAAGATGTTAGTTCGAAGTAGAGATTACTAGTTTAAAATGACACCAAGATTATTGTCCAGACCTTTGGACGATTGAGTACCATAACCCAGAGGCCGGGATGCGAAAACGTTGTTGGTTCACATCCAAAGTAAAAAAAAGTAATGGAAAACATTTTATGTAACACTTTCATCATCATGATTTACTAAACTGATACAAACATGGTGAAGAAACATGCTTCATCATAATGTGATAACCAAGGGCTGCTAATTTCCAACATCCTCTAAGCGGCAACCGATTTGACAGGGCCACCTCCTCCATCCAAGCAAAGTCCACATCGCCGGCGCGTGTCACCAACTCCTTTTCTGATGACTTCGGGATTATTCCTGATGATAGCCATTTCTCTTCAAATGCGATCCAGTAATTTTTCCAGGTTTTGTGGGGCGTGGTGTACAATCGGTTTTGAAAATAACCCTTCAATAAGTAATCGCAGGAGTATGGTCAGGTGACCTAGGGGGCTATTCAACGGGATGGTCCACAGCTACCACACGCTTTTTGAAAAGTTCTTCCAAAAGATTTTGGACATCGATTAGACGGTGAGCTGGGGCCTCGTCTTAATTGTGCCCCAGCTCTCAGGGGCCTCAGCCCACCGTCTAATCGATGTCCGAAATCTTCTAAAAGAGCTTTTCAATTTGATATTAACAGCCGTTGGTTATGTGATGAAGTATGTTTCTTTAGCATGTTTTTATCAGGTTTTGCAAATCATCATGTTGAAGGTGTGATAAAAAATATTTTCCATTGCTTTTTTCTTGACATTCGAAACGAACCAACGTTTTCGCTTCCCAACCCCCAAAATTTGGGTAATGGTACTCAATCATGCAAGGCTTTGGACAGTTAATCTTGATGTCATTTTAAAGCCCGTAATCTCTCTTCGAATTGACATCTTGATAATGGCTGAGGATTGCATAGTTTGGTCATGCTAGCCCTTTCAATTTGGGTTACTTTTTTTAGACACCCGGTACACGAAATACATGTTACGGTATGAAAGAAAGGGTTCATTTTTGTAAACCCCCAGCAATCTAAGGCGCATCAGATACACTGAAAAGAGATGAACGCAAGCGCACCCCGTCTCGGTCCGTCTGGTCGAGCATGTGGCCGTGCACCGCCAGCAGGGTGTTGATGGTGTCGCTGTGCCCCCGCGCGGCGGCGAGGTGCAGGGGAGTCCGACCCTGGTGGTCCCGGTGCAGCAAAGCTCCTTTGCTGATGAGTAGCTGTACAAGTCGGCAATGTCCTGGAAAATGGGTAATGGGCGATGTCTTAGTCGCTGTCGAGTGGGCTACGGTGATGAATCACAGCTCACTTTTACGATTGTGATAACTCACTTCTGACTTTCCCGAAGGTGATGACTCACTGCAAACTTTCACTTTGATATGTTTTAGAGGAGGAGAACCACAGCCAGATCCCCGAAGGCAGGATGTCGTCAGAACGTCATCTGACCCCACTAGGTATACATTAAGATAACTTTCAATGCGAAGGCCGAGATACTTCAGTAAGACTTCAATATATTCCAGCATATTAAGATGAGCGTAGTCTCAAAGCAAAAACATTACGACTTAATTTTGGCGATAGGAGAGAAGAAACCTCTCAGCATATATATCCATGTATGTACTACAATTCTGGAACAAAGTTACTATATGGGAGTCATACTGAAACCTGAGCCTGGTATGAGTAGAGATCTATAAAGTTTTGAGTCCATTCACTAGAAAAAACATTGTTGCAAAGTGCCCACCTTCTTCACTGGCGATGTGCAGAGCAGTCTTGCCGTCCCCGTTGCTCTCGTTAAGGATCAAGAAACCTTTGGTTGATTCCAGTAGCTGCCGCACTGTGTTGTAGCGCCCGTACCTGCCGGCAAGCAATGACTGCAGTGTTAATTTCAGAACAACATTAACTGAAGATGAAAAAATGCAGGAATATGACAGTTCCTTAGAAAAATGACACTGCTACGCGGATAAAATTTTTAAAAAATAAATAAATAAAATAAAATCGGAGGGCAAAATGCAGGGAAACACAGAAAGAAATCAGTGCAAGTTTAAATAAGAAGGAAAATAGACAGGTAATAGAAGAAATAAGAGCAAGGAAGCAGGAAAGGGTACACTATGCTAGTCAAATAGAACAAGATCAACCATGAGATAAGCAACACGGAATAGGAAAGGAACTGTAAAATAAATCAAAAGTAGGGGCGTCAACAATGAAAAAAGTGATCGATACGGAAAATAATGTTCGGATTTCCTTACAGAAGCAATGGTAACGATTCTTGAATCACACAAATTTCCATCTGAGGGACATGCGCCACAAGGAACAACAAAACAGCAACTGGGTGCACCACAACCAAAAGAGTTTCGCAGCAGCACTGACTTAGCTGCAAAGTGCAGAGGGCTCTCGTTGCGGTGGTTTTTGGTTCGCACGGATGCTCCAAGTTGGATGAGGGACTCCAGGGAGCGGATTTGTCCGCTCTTGGATGCGTAGTGCAGAGGGGAGCAGCCAGACACATCTTGGTCATTGAGGAGTTGTGCCAACTTCATCGGACTCTATAGCACATCATATAATACGTTAGTGTAAGCCTCACTAGACATCTTAACTTGTGAAGCAGACTCACGGATCAGCGGACGAACTGAAAAGCCTACGTATATGTTTGCCATTTGTAAGGATCACCAGCTACGTACAAGTACTCTCACTTAACGAAAGTCTGCCTCAACGACACGACATCTGCGATATAGCAGCGATCTTTGAAATGATGCGGAGGATATCGTTCCTAAAATTCTAGGTACTTAAGCATGTACAATCTATAAAAAGAGCCATACATGTTATAAACTCTCAATAAAGAACCGTCACTTACTGAAGTTTGCCTCAAGGACACGATATCCGTGATGGATCCTCCGTTCATGACGATGATGTGGAGGATATTCTTGCTGGAGTTGTCCCTGATGCCAGGATCGGCACCCAGTTGCAGCAGCGCCTCGACAGACCGCCAGCACCTCTGGCTCGCCGCCAACAGCAGCGGCGTGCGGCTCTCGTTGTCGCCCACGTTCAGTGCGGCGCCCTAAGGTGAAGATAATAATCCTAATTAAACACATTCAGTCGTGCTCTGCATCACGAGTTTAAATATAAAAATTTGCATCTGCATCGAGGCTTAGGAAACTCATTCCCATCTAGTTGTAAATATCGCTATATTGACGTAGGAACACATTTTATGACATATAAATTCCAGTAGGTAACAATATATTTCCATTATAATAACCTCATCAGTGATAGAAATGATTAGCATCAAGTACCTCCAAGACGAGGTACCGCACAAGGTCAGGATGGTCGAACATAGCCGAGCAGTGCAGGGGGGTCATGCCTCGAGCGTCTTTGATGCTCAGTACCTCTAGTTTCTGTAGAAAAAAAAAATATTACTCAAAACTAACGTTACTCATGTTTTTTTAATTAGAACAGGTGGTCTGGATGTTTCCAACGGTCTTCAGTAGTCGATTGCGCATGACTGATAACACACCAGTTGAGTAGGTGAGCAAGACTAGGTCCTTTATTTAACCTGATTACTTTCGGCAACCTCTAGGCTTAACATACTTTTCTAGTGATTTAATTTCATGTTTTGTTAGGTGCGAGAGTGTATTAATCGATTTTTTTTAATTGTTGAGCGAATAAAAGATGCCCGGTTCAGTCTTAAGCTATAAGTAACTGAAACCTATAGAAAATCCGATGCGGTACCAGCGCTGTGTGTTGTAAATGTCTCACTGACGCTGATCTATATCTTATTATCGAGATACAACGCTTAAAAAATAGATAAAAAAAACTGGCTGCAATGCTTAATCGCAGCTTATCCAGACATTTCAATAAAATTCCGCAGTAGAAAAAATGCGAACAGATTATCTATATTCTTTATTGAAACTTACTGGCCTTTGAAACCCTTGGTCGCAGGATTAACTGCCGAATAAAAAATTATAGTAGATTATACAGCATGATTATGATACCGTGCAATTCTCTAAATGACTGAAGTCTGCCCTTCCGCAATCCAATGTTGGTCCATGTATGATGTATCTATGAACCAAAACATTAAAGAAGATTATACTTCACCAAAAATGAGTCATTACTGTTCCTCTTATTTTAGTAATTATGAAATTACCATCATCGAAAGATACCGGCACATCTGCTAAGCGAAACATACCCAACGATACTCACGTGTTCCGCCTGCATTGTGAACATAAGCTTGACGATATCCAGGGCACCCTGTGCGCAGGCCAGATGAACAGGTGTGTTGCGGTCGTGCTGCTGCATGGATATGCTGGCCCCGTTCTGCAGACACAGCTCCACAGCCTGCCCAATCAACCTCAGATCATATATATGTATCATTCTTCTATGAAATTGATTGCCATGTATAAGTATACCTACGTAGTGTACCAATACAGTAAATATATTACAATAGCAAGCAACTCATCAAACACCTCGTGAAAGATAGTTATGTATACTGAAGGATCAAACAGCAAAATAAAACACTAGGAATGCCATCTAAGATTCCATGCAGTAACTGATGAAATGTACATTGGAGACATTATCAAAGATGAAGCAAGTCGGCTGAATGAACATGAAAAGAATGTTGACTGAAACTACCTCGCATTTAAAACATTGGAGATACTATCAAACATGCTGCAAGTCGGCTGAAAGAACATGAAAAAAAATGTTGTCTGAAAGTACATCGTATTTAAAGTCAACGAAGATTGCAAAAATATTGCACTTGCCATGGTTGAAACAACACGAAAATAGTGTCACAGTGTAAGATGGCATGTCAAAGTGTGTCACTTGGGAATGGCGTGCCATTCCAACGACATTTTCAACAGGTATGTAGATATTAACCCTATCATAACTTCATCAAAACAAATTTCAATTCAGGGTCAAATATAGACGTATGTAAAGATCTGCAATTTTCCTGTTTTGTTTGTTAGGATTATAATACTACATATTAATAGTACACCAAATTATGAATAGTCCTAGCAAGATATTCATCTGAATTTAGTGATAGTTTTAAGAAGAAAATTACTTATGTTACGAAAAAATATTGAAAGGCGTATTTTGATACTGGTGCCGCAATAATAGCTTTGTAACTAAAGTCAATTTTAGCCTCTGGGAAAAAATATTGCTGAGGCGAATCTCAGCCTCGTCTGGTGCAAGGCGTTGTCTTAAAAAATTGCTGTAGCCTTCAACCCCTAATACCCCAACTCCGGGGGAAACCCTGGCTGAGTGAGTGGCTGACAGTGAGTTTTCCAGTGCAATTACTAATAAATGGCTTGATTCACAACACCTACATTTAAAAGTACAGTAATTAAGCAGGATCGCGGAATCTGCTGGCAAAAAAAAATTAATGTTCAAGACGAGAAGGAGATTTAAAGCTATTAGTAAATTGGATACAGAGTGTTATAGTAGTCGGGTCCACCAATGTATTGAAAATCAAAAATTTAGTGCTCATGGACCGAACCTATGTTCAGCTGAGACCGCAGAAAAAAAATGAGCTTGATATCTCGCACCTCCTCTTCTTGCCCCCCCCCCCCCTTCCCGCTGACGTTATCAACTACAGAGTATGAAAATTGCACTCGCAGGCTTGAATGGGAATTAGCGGAGGCACTCGCTCCAGTATATTTTTCTTCCGAGTTCGGCTCTGAAGAAGGTACAAACTTGAAATGTTCCGAAAGCCTAGCCAAAATAAAATTGAAGTCAGTGCTTGTCCTCAATGTCCAATTATAACTACTACATATATCATGATACAGATTTGTTGGTTGCTTGTTTACTTGGTTAGTCCATCCGTCCCTCGGAGGAAATATATGGCATGAGTGAGCTTCCGCTAACAAACATTTAGACAAGCATTAGTCAACAACCGATCATCACCAAAATTTGGTCAAATGGGTTTGTTAACATTTCTAACAATTCCTCAAAACTTCATAAGGATTCGCTTAAAATCTTTTGAATTCTTGTGCTAACAACTATGAAACCAAACACAGCGACAAACGAACGAATTAACATGCAAATCATTACAAATATGTAGTCATCTACTCTTTGTAATATACGTAATAGCTCTTGTAAATTTCATAAAAACCGTTCATATTTTTTTGAGCTATGGTACTGAAAAAAAGTCAGACAAACAAACGATTGAACGGATCTTCACCAAAGGTAATCATCTGTTACTCTAACACGCCAAACAATCCATACAAATTTCGTGAAGATCCATCCATAACTTTTTGAGTTATCTTAGTGATAGACAAACAGGCAGACAAACTCGATAAAAAATAACATATTTGGCGGGGGTAATTTGATTTCTGGTATGTCTTCGAGCTACCGCATTTACTTAAAGGCGCTTTGCTCAGAAAAGTTGCTCGGCAAGGAAGTTTAACATCTTTAAACCTCCTCGTAGTAACATACTATTTGACACTAGAGTAACTGGCAATTAAAAATGACGGCAATAATTTCATAGAGAAACATTTTATTGCTCTTGCTTGCTGTACGGTTTTACTGTAAAATATGTCACATTATTCACATACCAGCGGAGTTATTTTCCAGTGAATGAACGACAGTTGTGCAATCATGAATTTGCATGAGCGAAATTTCCCTCCTGCACGTAATGGCGCGAACATCGGTTTGAATTATCCCTTGCCAAGCAGCACCAAAAATTAGTGCAATTACAAGAATTCACGAGACATACTCCATTTTTGTTGCATGTCGGATGGCTGCAGTTGAGGCATCAGAAACGAAATTTTTTGGTGCTAAGAATTGAAAATACTTTGGCCTCTGCTCAGCGCGATGCTTCGGCTGCCACGAAGAAGCTGAGCTGAGAGTAACATAAGCGAAATAGAAGGTAGACGACGAGAACGAGAACTTCTTCCAAAGCGGAGTCACTCGTTTTCCATCATGTCAGTTTATTTTCTTCGAGGCAGTTGAAGCCTCACAATGAGCAGAAGTCAGAGCATTTTCATATTTTGCTGCAGCCATATTTCTATCCTGAATCTTCCACTCCTAGTATCCAGGATATGGTAGGAATTGAGCATTAGCAGTAAACTTTTTTGATTAACTGTAATTTGTTGGTGCTGCTTGACTTTGAAGCATTCCAAAACTAGTATTCGCGCTTTTACTGGCCAGAGGGAAATTTTGCTCTTGCAAGCTAATGATAGCAATAATTTGGTTCACATAATGGAAGATAAAGCCTACAGGTAGAAAGCAGATTTTTCACTAAAATCCATATTATAAGCAAGAACAATCATATGCTTCATTACAAAATTTACTGCCGCCATTTTTGACGGCTTGGTACGTTAGGAAATTAGAATATATATATATATATATATATATATATATATATATATATATATATATATATATATATATATGTAAGGTATGTGCGTGTTAAATATGTTAACAAGAAGTTTAATTGGCGTACTGTGTATGCCCATAAACCTCATTTTCTAACGAAAGTAGTCGAACATGGACAGCGATAAAAAACTAACTACTAAGAAAATGCAATATTATTTTAATTTTTATTATTAGCTACATAATTCGTTTGCACACTTTATGCCGTAATGAAAATTAATTTTAACCGTGACTTCATATTGCGTAGTTATACATTTCCTCTATTTAATGACTGAGTCTACTACTAGAAATATAAATGACATGTGAATAGTCTGTCGTTGCGCGTGCTCTCAATCTATAGTTATATCGCTAATTACAATTCACATCAAGACCCTATAGAATGAAATTGTCAAAAATCACAAAGAACCTTCGGAACGAAATTTTCAAAAATTGCTACCTACAGTTGTACACGCAAGATAGAGCAACTTGCTAAGGGAAAACGCTTCGCTGCGTGGTTCTAAATTGCCCCCTACAAATCCCAGGATTAAACTACATTCATCTGCACTAATCATGTGGAAAAACAAAAAATTCTTTGAAATTCTTAAAAATAGTTGCGGCAAACGAATGTCGACTTAGACAGCATAGATAAACTAGTAGTTGGTTGATAGACGAACAGCACAATATAGTCAAATTTAACTGCACCCTCCAGCGGAAAATTAACTGGCACTGGTTCGTGCGGCAGATATAGACCAACTGGCCCCAGAGAAGTAGATGCAGCTGCAGACGACGACTTGATGTTATGAACTAGGGCTCAGAAACGGAAAGTTTAACAACCAGCCACCCCCCTACCTAGGGCAGGTACCTCCACGATAGCTCTGCGCACAAGCAAATGCGCTGATTCAACGCGCCGAGTGCCTTGAAAAAGACTACGCCTGGTGTGGGGATCGATCCCGGGTACCTCGGCACAATTGTGTAGCGCGCAATGTCCGCAGCTATCGTGAAACAATAGGTTGATACACTGTGCTGTTGTGATTAGATTAGATAGGCGGCCATAGACGAACCAACAGGCCCATGCTCAAAAAGACACCGAAACTTGCCCGGCCCTTTATGAGCTATTGCCATTATGTTAGTAGGATATAAATACTGGGGAAAAGAGAAGGAAAAAAAGAGGAAGGAGAAGAGTCTCAGCAAAAGAGACAATTATGAATGCAAAAACTAAAAATACATCACAACACAGTGTAGTGAGTGTTAGAACTGCGTGTGCCACGTGCGGTAATAGTGCATAGTTATCGAATAGGCATGTTACAATTGTGTAGTAGTTCGTGTGACGTCATGAGTAGCAATTACTTGACAAAACCATCCAAGTTACGTCAATATATCAAGTCCGACATAGTCACTCAATTTCAAAGAAACAAAGCTTTCCCGCTGGCAGTGAAAGACATCGTGTCCCTTATTGCCTAACGAAAGCATTCGGAATCTCGTTATTGAATGACAGAACATTGCTCGTTAGATTGAATAACTGAAGCATCCAGCAAGCGCAGTTATTGATACAACTAAGGCAATATTACAGGGTGAATGAGAAAAAAATGCGGAAGTTTTAATCTAAGAGGAATTGGACGACGCTAAAGAAGAACTTGCTGCAAAATAGAAAAATCAAGCGATGCTGGCTTCATTCTCTCAACTTCGCCTCTTCTTGATTGACTCTCAAGCTCAGGTATTAGGTCCTCTTAACTGCCCTCCACTAACAAAATGGGGCCACTCCAGGGCAGAAAACGACACCGGTGAGGCCAAAACACATTTTGTAAAGTTGAAGTGGTTGGTCCGTAACCTTATGAGCTCTTGTAATCGAAATGGAAACTCGTCATTTCGTAATAAAGTGTCTGTTTACAGGTACCAGAGAGACACGGTAATTTTAATCATTGGTTGTTTACATTTCACATGCAAATCTGTAATCATAACAGCTGGACGGTCAGTGTATTGCTTATTGTAAGGCCGTTAATGTATAGTTCGCAACCATTTCTTTTTAACAGTTAGTGCATAAGAATCACAGCCAAATTTTAATTGTTGTAAATCGACGGTCACTCTATGATTTTCGTAATTCATACAACCATATCCTTGGCAAATACAGCAACTTCACGACCACTGAATTTTTGTTGTCAGCCAAGCATCTATATCATCAGGAATTATAGCAATTCGGCGATAACGACATTACGTAAGTTATGTTAGTCATCCTATCATAAATATCAATATTATTTATTGTAATACGATGGTTATTAATAAGCAACATCGTTGGAAATTATAGCAACGCCACGGCAAATGCATTACTCACCTTAATCTCGCCACCATGCACCGCCAGATGGAGCGGCACGTTGCCTTCTAAATCAGGTAAGCCGATCATCTTGGCCCTCTCACAACCTCTGGCCTCTGCCCAGGACAGCAGCACCTCCAGCACCTTCACTGATGCGTTTTTGGCCGCCAGGTGGATAGGGTAAAACCCATTGTTACAGGGCTGATTGGGGCAGGTGGTGTAGCTCTCGATCTAAGGAGGGGTAAAAATATATTTATTAACTATAATATTGCATAATATACACAAGAAATGTTTATATGCAATTATGACACTACTAATAACAAAAATGTCTGATGTGCTATTACACCTAATGTTGTAATACAAAATACAGTCTCATGTATAAAGGTCTACTTTCATTGCGACGGCTGAAAAATACTAGGGTATGTTAGGGATGTATCATCAGTAACGGAACAGGGACACTAGGCAATATTTTGCGCTAGAAGTAAAACGTTAACTCTTTTAGCAAAATTAGCACAATGTATAAATCACAGAAGAGTAAGGAAGGGAATTACAGTTCACTAGATTTTAGTTTAAATCAACACATGTATAGGATAGTTATAGATTGAAAGGTTCCGTTAACAATGCACTTAGTATAATATCGATGTAATATTAGTCATAGTCCGTTATCATTCTACGCCTTACTCGTACCATCCGATGCATCATTTTACCACGTATATATTTTTTCAAAACTTGGGGTTCTTTCCAATTTTACTCCGCAAACTTCACTCCATTCTTGCTGTGAGTTTTTATAATCTTAAGAAATTTTAACTTTGTCTCATCTCTAACAACTGCCAGGCAACCAGGAAGTTGGTACTCCTATAATAAATTTCGAAAATTTAGTCATCGTCGTCAAGATTTAAGAATCATTTTCATCATCTTCCTCAGTTTTCAAGGCTTCTCTAACGTTGCTGCTGTTAGGTTTACATACTCCGTATTATTTACGTAGTATGGAAATACCTTCGAACTTACAAGGATGCGAGCAGCAACATCGCTGTCCCTGAGGGCGGTGTGGTGAAGTGCCGTGAGGCCGTTCTCATCCCCCTTGGTCAGGTCCAGTTTGTCTCTGTACTTCACCAGCGCAGCCAACACATCCATCTGCCCCATTTTTTAGTAATATATACTGTGCACTTAAACAAACGACCATGCTTCTTATGCATCACAGGTTTGCAACATGACTTACTGATGGTACCTTCATATAAAGGTAAATTTATTTTTTATAAAAACCCTCAGAGAATTAATAATAGCCACTTTAAAGTTTTGGTAATTTTTAATCTTTGAAAGGAATTCCAGTGACTAATCATACGGTTATTAAGAATTAAATGCATTTACAGTGCAGAAAGTCAGCATAACTTTTAGACTAGTCGAGTTTTAGGCGGGAGGGAAATTCGAGTTTAATTCTTGCTAGAAATCAATAATTATGTTTGCATGCAATAGCAGCAGATAATGCACAGTGCTCGCTATTTTAGGGTCTGAGAGGCGTAGTCTAGCTACGCTCGCAATTGCATGAGCACTTCTAGCATTCAAAGTCTGCTGTGAGGGCACTAATCTAACCTCCGTTGGAATGGTAGTGTGGAGGTTCACAATAATCATATAACGGCCTTCTGTCTCTGACGACACAGATTTTACAATCTGTGGCTCGACTGCAGTCGTGTCCTACTTGGGTGTAGCATGGCAAGTATTTAAAATGTAGCACGAAATAGTCCATGTGAATTTCCCAGATCTAGTGCGACCGCGTGCAAGAAATCTACCTCAGCTCTAGATTAGCGAATAAACTTTCTTAACAAAATAACTAGAAAACTATAGTAATAACGAGGCCAAGTGAACAGGGGTAAAACAAAGCGACTACTCTATTCCCATTCGGTGGTAGAAGAAAGGAAGATCTACTTCAAATTTTAAAGAAATTATCTCGTGTAAAGATACTCGCCTTGTCGTGAGTAACGGCGAGGTGCAGAGGTGTCTTGTTTTCTCCGTTCAAAGCGTTAATGTCTGCACCACTGGAACACATTAGGCCGAATTACATGGTAGCCTCAGGGTCACCAAGCACTGCAAGCTGTGCTTGAATAAACAAAGCATCAGGGGAAAATGGAATAGACTTATGCGAGACTGACCGAGACACTAATTAACGGATGTCCACTGCACATGAGAATATTCAAGTTGAAGTCTAGAAGAAGAGCAAAAGAATTATCAACACGAAGGCGAAGAACGAAGAAAGCAAAGCGAACACGAAACTAAATACGTCAGGGAGGCCAGGTTGAGACTAGGCTTACCTGTCAAGTGCTTTAAAAGCCCAGCCTCAGTTGACGTAGGATGGGTGAATTAACTGGCCTAACACCAAACTTTATAGCATATTTATGAACCCGATAGGGAGAAATAAATAAAGACAAGCAGATAAATGACGGAAGAAAAGGTGTGAGTAATTGTACCAGAACATCGCGAGTGGCCTACATAACAAACGCTTTACTATGGCATTTCTAGCATGAAGGAAATTTGGGAAATATAGATAAAACACTGGGAAGGTAAAACAGCTCAAAATAACAGGTGAGGATGGCCAGGTAACAGCCGTCCATCACCGTGATAGAAGGCCGGGCAGATCAACAGAATCTAGCCAGTCTTCTCCGAAATGGGCCCTTATCGATCTCGATTCCGTTTTCATGAACACTTTAAATCAAACAACTGGTTTAATGCGTCACTGTGCCGTTGTGGCTTTCCATGTAGTGTAGTATTTATGAAATAAAATCATATATGCTCATACGCATGTAGGACTTAATGATAAGAACTTGATCTGAACAATGTTTCTGGTTCTTTGAGATATAGGTGAATTTCAAAATGATAAATGTATATTAAGATCCACCAGTCAAACGAAGCGAAAACAAAAGTAGCAATAACGATTTAAGAACAAGAAAAAAAGGAAATAACACTACCTCGTCTATCTTTACGTGCCTGAAATAAACGCTTTTAAAGTTTTCGCAATCATACATGGATAATGTAAAGTTCCGATATATTCGCTTATAGGGCTCTGAATATCACCAACGAGTTTTTGATTTAGTTTAAACTAGTTCGCACAACAATCAGTCTCTCTCTTGGCCACACTTTAGATAATGTACACCTTATATGTGTATTGCATTATGCCTTTAAAAAAAGTCACAGCATTAGATATGCGAGCCCTTTGATTATCACCCGTTTGTTCCCAAGTTCAGAGAAATTCAAATGCTTCGCATTTTCTTAACGCTTGACTTCTGCAGCTTAATATAAACATGTAATGTCCATACGCTAATGAGATTTTATATGCAACAGTTTTTCCTAAAGTCATTCTCATCCACTATTGAGAAACATTGCATTTCGGAAGTTGTTACTATCACAATATCTAGTTGAACATTCGACACAAATACTGTCGGACATGGTAGCCACAAAACCAATGATATGAGACGGTTCAAGATCTTTGGAGGCCTACGACACTGCGTTATGCCCGACGATCAGATTAGGTAGACCCGCTCTAGACGTCACTAATTAACTAGAGGTGTTCTTTACAGCATATTCGAGTCCATGCGAACAATTTTTTTTTTTCTTCTTTGCCGTCTGCCACAGCTTTGACAGACACAATGCTGCACCCTCAGCACAACAATACCTCTTATATTAAGCCTCAGAGAGGTACTAAGCTCCAAACTGAAGAAAATACATGTAGGTTCTTTTTTCTCATATGGATGCCGTACTCACAAACTCAGAGCGCAGGTAGTCTTTCTTATAAATAACGTTCTTAAATCTAACACATGGGATTAAATTTATCGTTGTTTCGTGGAATGAAACAAGTGGGCCATCAGTGTTAACCAGGTAGAAAATTAATAAGTAGCACAATTTTTGACAACCATTCTTGTTTAACATCTGTATCCTATATATGATAAAAAAGAAAAAGTTTAAAAATAAAAAAGACATACTACAATTTGAAATGCGGTTCGCGTTTTATGAGGTGTAGCATTTTTTATCCTATATAATAAAAATAAATAACTTCAGAAATGAGATTGTTGAGCACCTCCGAATTTAATTCAACTCTCTCACTGCCACTCCGTTATATGAGGCGGGCTAGAATTATCTGTGAATATAACTGTCCATTGGAAGCGTCAACAGGAAGTTGAAGAAGCAATTTAGAATAATAATATTTTATTTTTCATATGGGTGCAGTGCTCAACAAGTTAGGGGCATCGTAACCTAAGGTATTCATACTTGACGCTTACATAAGAAGAAGACAAACAATTCTGTGCAAGCAGGTTGGTTTAATATTCTTCACTCTAGATATTCTAAAACATAAATTTAGAGTAGACCTATTAAAATTAGACACACAGTGTGTATTTTTATTTATTAAATTCAAAACTTTGATCGCGTTACTAATACATGATTCTAAGATTCCACCAGTGAATCGATAAATCATAGCATTGAGTAATGATCGTACGAATAGAACAGCGAAGCGATTATTCGTACAATTAAGCAATGAGCCTATGATTGCAACAGTGAGCGGTAAATCAAACAAAGAAGAAAAATATTTTGCAGAGGGAAAAGCTGTTTAAATTTTTCCCCTAGACATGTAAAAAACAGTCGTCGTTAGAATAGCATTACTGTTATTAAAGAACACTGTGCTTAGTACCTTAATATAGGTGCTATTGATATGCAAGAAGAATCATTGCGAATTTTTATTTGTGAGAAAACATACCGATTGGCTGGAATTTTTACCGAGAGCGACTGACTGTCGCATTCGGTAAGTAAGCTTTCAACATAACCATTTGGAAGTCTCGAAATGCTATAGCATCATTTGGGTGAACTGATAGAAATCAGGCGCATCCTGTATTGGAGCTGGAGGATTATTCCATAGATGAGCTCCAGAAATAGAGAGCGCTTTCCAACCAGCGGTAGCGAAGGTACTGCACAATTTAGCTGGTTTCGGCCTAGAGATCGTCCACTGATCTCAATATTGCGGGTAAATTGCACAACCTCAGTTTTCCAAGAGTGCCATGTAATGAACGATAAACGTATTGGGCTTCATCTAACTTTAATTTTGAGCAAATTTCTGGCCATTGATGTTGTTTTAGCAACGGACTGGCATGGTTGTGCTTGGTGAATTTGCCGTTGTGAACAACTTTAGCAGCCAAGTTTTGGGCTTTTTACCCAGCTGGTATAAAATAGTCGCAAGCTTCCCCCAACTTAAACTACAGTAATTAAAATGAGACAAGATGAGTGATTGGACAAGAAATGAGCGCAATTTTTTATCCAAGAAATACTTAATCCTGTGGAGAAATACTAGAGCGCCGTTCACCATTTTGCCTGATATGGAAACGTTAGATGTTTATCCATATATACTCCAAGCGCCTTTACGACATTGCCAGGTTAGATAATGGAGTTGTTATTCAAGGCGGTAGTCAATGGAAGAAGTTGATCGTAGAATTTCTGAGTGCTAAATATAACTCACTGTGTTTTATCTGCGCTAAAGTTTAGCCCATATTGTCGTACTACGTTTTCAGTTTTCGCAGAATATTTTTCGAGTCTTTGCGTACGCTTTTTTTCGCCGCGAGCGGAATTGCAATTTGGACATCGTCGGCGTACATGGAAAAAATGACATCTTTTTATCACAAGAAGATGTCATTGACGAATATCGAGAATAAAATAGGTCCTAAATTGATCCCTGCGGGACACCAAAACTGTTCACGGTGTAAGGTAACCGAGCACTGTTGAGCACGACAGCATCTGACCGGTTCTGTAGATAGCCAGCAAACCGGTAAGGGCAGTGGTAAATACAATCAAAGCATTTGAATATATCAAGTAGGAAGAGAAAAGTGAAGCGAGTACGAACTAGGAATAATGGTGCTACTCTTTGGTGTTATTTCTTGTTGCTTAATGCACCAAATGAGTCGGATTAAGGCGCTGAATCAGCCGAATCATGTTACCGTTTGTGCCGATGTTAAAAACTTCTTGGACATGGAATTTTTTTTTTTTTTCGTAAAACAGGCTGCGAAATAATCGCTCTAACGTTCTTGAAGCGTTAGTTCTTGTTTTCGGATGCCTATAAAAGCAGCCGACAGTAAACTATTTGCATTTGTTTATCGGATGGAGAGCCTGGCGAGTGGCGATCGAGCAGCCAGTCACGTTGCCAACTGATGTACGGACATTCACACGGAAGCGACTCGTACCGTTCGCTATACAGTCAGCGTTCACTACTTTACAACAGTCTGTAATGAAGGCCGATGGCTTATTTTATCATGCAATATCCAAGCAAGTAGATTCTTTGTAGTGTCTAAAACTCACTTGTCAATTAGCGAGGTGATAGCATCCACTGACCCGCGCTCTACTGCCAAGTGGATTGGCATGCGTCCAGTGAGATCCATGGCACACACGTCTGTATGGGAGATGCATGAAATATGAGTTACGGTTGCCGTAGAGTTATTGCTGTGCATCCAAGATCTGTATGGGAGCAGTGTAAGACGTTTACTGTTGCCGTGCATTAATGTGGCGGCGCTGTTCTACTTAATTTATGAAGATATTAGAAAATACTTGTCTCCTTCTTAGGAAACGGGCCGAGACGCATGCAATTGAACTCTAAGAAACAGAATCTATTACCCAGTTTTTTCTGATCTTTTGCTGTTTTACCGCGGCTAATGTAAGCCATGGAAAGGCCAAGGTGGTATCTTCCCTAAACAGATTAGACAATAAAATATACATAGTGGCGTGCAGCTTCTACGTCCGTGTCTTTTATTCCTTCACCAAAAGAGATCATTTATTTTTCAAAAACAGAGCCAGCAGCATCACTGAATTCGTATGTACAGAGCAGCAGGTATTTCTATTATTATATCTTGAGGTACCATCAGCCTCATTATTTATTCAGTATATATATATTTTTTCCCCTACTATAACCAAGAACGTTTGTGCAGATTTTACAAAAAAACTGCTTGATCGAAAGATGCATGAAGTTTCTGAGTTACCTGGTAGCTATATACCTATTTCAAGGGAGAATAATAACTGTCATCACATAGAAAGGAAGGATTTGGATGTGTAATTTGTATTGTTCAATTTTTATGAGTCCATTTACCGTTTCAAATAGTGATGGAACGCTTGCATTCTTTATTAAATTGCTGGCGTACAGTTGATTTCCCAAATTTATGGTCACGAAATGGAATTAAAACTGCAATGTTTGTAGAAAACTGTAATCATCGTAACAAGCACAGAAGTAAAACTTACCTGCACTTCGATTGCACAAGAAGGTGATGGCCTCAGGTTGGTTGTAGGCAGCAGCATGATGCAAAGGAGTCCAATCCTTCGGGTCCCTGAAGGTAACAAGACTTGGGTCCTTCTGGTAGAGGCACTCCAGCTCTACAATCTGACCCATAGCTGCCATCTGCGTGTAGAATTAATATTGATCTTGTTATCAATTCGTTCGGTCAAGATGATAGATAGCTTTAGAAAAACTTGAGGAAAACATTATGCTTGGGAACAGGAAAATTTCTTGGGCCTGAAAACTCTTGAAAAGTTTTAGTTATAAAAATGACGTTTTCACTCGAAATAGTAGTAGTATAATGAAAGTTAAGCCTCCATAAATGAGTACTAAGCTGTTCTAAAAGAGGAAAAGGAAAGGACATATAGTATGTCGATAGAAAACAAGGAACCCATGCACGAAGGTGTTTCCCACACAGGATCAACGCGCATGGGAACAAGTCAGGACAGAAGAGGACGTACAGAATCAAGTTTTACTCGAAAAGCCCAAGATAAAAACACCCGTGGAAATACCGCTTAGTATATCAGAGGCTTATTATAGTGAAAGATTATCGTCAACTTAGCGCATCTAGTTTTCAATTTAAACAGTTTAAACGTTGCAAGTAAATTTTCCTACAAGTACTTTTATTTTATTTTTTAGGGCTTGATTCAACATTAGGTAGAGTGGTTCACTAAATCTGACGGTCCGTAACTGCCAACAAGCCTCGGAAGAGACGAGGAAGGAATGATACAAGAGCTTTACAGAAAGGCCATCATGCAAGACATAAAACAACGTGCTTTCATGTTCTTGATGGTTACTGTCATACCATTATGCAGATTACAACTTCTTGCGCAAAGTCACCTGGAAATTTAGAAACCATCATTCTTATGCAGCTTTTTGCATGGGGTTTACATTGCCACTGGCTTGATTGCAGAGCGAGGAGCAAATTACAAGCAAGGACTTTACAATATCGGACCGAGCGCTGATGAGCAGAGGTTGATGACGCAGGAACCAAGCCAGAGGGCGAGGAATAAATCGACCAATTGACTTGAATTACTAATGTTCTGCACCTGTAGTTGACTCAACACTTTATGAAACAAAGAACTGATGAAGCTCAGTGCAGTCCATGATATCTATATAACTTTGTTCTCTCACAAAGGCTTGATAGCGCACGATTCGGTGGATTAGGCGGCAATGACGTGGCAGGCTAACAGAGACATGTCACCCTTAGCTTGATCCCGACACTCTCTCTCACGGCCATTCACTCCCAACTTAAATAGTATTATTACTATCACTATTACTAGTGCTGTTATCGAGGGGATTTCACATCCCAAAACTTGAATTGGTTGAGCGATGTTCGGCTCTACGCTCTGGCGTCGGGTCACATCCCGTAACCTAAGGCTCAGAGCACTTTGCAAATGATGTGCGCTGTTCCAAGCAGAGCGCTCTTCTGGAGAGTTCTTGGATGAAGATGGCCGCACTTCAGCTCTCGCAGGTCAATCTTGATATTCCTGGATATGGCCCCAGAGCTCCGATCATTAATATTATTATTGTTATTTTATAACACCTTGTTTAAACTCTGTCGTGGCAACTCAGACGTTCCAACAAAGATTTCTGAAAAGTATCACTAGTACCTCACTATTAATAACGCTAAAATATATATAACTGGTAAACAACCGCTCTGTGGCGCGCATTCTTTCAACTGCATTTTCACCAATTTCACATTGTGATTGAAAAATTGAAGACTGCTGGCCGTTTTTGTCAGCCAAACCCACTTTTTGTGTTATCAGCCAAACCCACTTTTTGTGTTATCAGCCAAACCCACTTTTTGTTTAATCACGCACTGTTGTACGTGCAGAACACCAATTGGGATCATTCAGGGACATTTTAGCTAACACTGATTCGACAAGAACGTCACTGCCGAATATCATAGAAACCTGGCATGTTAACCAAGTTCTAGATGTAAATTTGAAATCAACATCTAGTAGTGAATAACTAAAGGTTGTTAAGCGCGCAACAGTAGGAATTTTTCCGAAACCAGTCTTATTCAGTATAAGTGTAATCTTATTATCAATTTATGCCTACTTCTCATTGTATTCACTTCTATCCAGAGAAAGCAGGTAATAGAAGGGACAGAAGATGTTGACTCGGAGACCTTAGATGGGAAAAGCAAAAATGGAATAGTATTGAGAGGCAAAGTTTCAACTGATTCTTCCTCAGAATAGAAGAGCACAAGCTAAATTTTACCAGTTATTCATAGAACCTCAATGACTAATAAAATAGACGCTCAGAAAAAAACATGGTGAAGTAAGTTATGCAGGCAGAGTGATAATGAAATTAAATTTAATTATGAAGTAATGTAGATAAAATTGTATTACAATGTAGACTGAGTGTAAATGGCAGTGAGGTTAGCTTACACGCCAGTTTGAATATCCCAGGTAAGAATGCAGTTCCAAAGAAGAAATGGATAACGGTACACTGCTAAAAAAATATCTCACACAAAACTGAGTGTACCTGCCACACAGCGGCGTAAGCCGAAAAAAAGCAGAAAAATGAAATAGCTGAAATAGCTAAAGTAAAAATACAGGAGCTCGAGTGATATAAGAAGAAGATATTGTGGCAACCTACTAAATGGAAAACGCTTCTCTAGATGCGCTGCTCCTCTCAACATATTATGAGCTATATAAAAGTATGAAAACTCAGCGAAAGATGCCTTATTGTACACAAACCTTGTGCATGCGGTAAGGGCTCTCGGTCATCAGGCAAACGTCGCCAGGAGACGACTCCGCGTCTTCGGATTTGTTGGATTTTTTCTCGCTGATGTCGTCCCCAGAATCCTGGCAACTTTGCTGTGAAAAAATTATGAACTTCATTAATTTATTTTTAAATATTTAATTAAAGTGAAAAAACGATAATTAGTGCCTGGAATTAAAAAAAAATGTCATCTAGCTACTCCCAGAATTTTCCAACATATTTTCTTGCGTCACCCGTCGACAGCAGAAACCGTTAAATGATGTTATTCTCACAAACATGAGCATGGAGTGTATAATACGAGCTAACCAATAGATGATACAGTCGTAATGCTTCTGTACTAGGAGTATTCACACTCTTTGAGTCTTAGAAAAATGTCCGCTTATGAAAATCTAATATTTTGGTGCTCGTGAAATTTCATTTCACACAGCATATTGTGTAGTTTAAGCCTACGTTTCCGCAACAACAAAGATCTAACCGGGGAAGAAGTAATGGACATAGAGTATGGCGATAGAAACGAGGAACACATACACGTGGGTGACTATACCAAATAGGAGCTACGAGATGGAGGAGCGCCTCACCTTCGTGCTCCATACGTGGGTGCGTCGGAAGGCCCACCCAGCAAGGGGGGAGGATGCCGCAGAATTCTCAGCCATCTTCCTTAACACGTCCTCTATGCTATTAATTTTACGCAGCACAGGATTCCATTTGGAAGGCATTTCTGCCTTACGCCCCACACACACACAACTGATAAGCGGTAACTAATGAACTTTCGAGATTACCATGCGGCCGCTCTTTGCTTTTTAATAAGTATAGATAAAGCAGCTCTGCTCACCCTAGACCACCTTAGAAAAAAAATCCGAACCGAAATACAGTTTTCTGGAAATTTTCAGGTAGTAATAAATCCCACTTAATTATTCGTCTGTGATGGCAAGTTATGAAGGCTATAATTATTTGCAGATAAAAAAAAACTAAAATCACCCTGACCGCGCTACTCCTCCTCAGATATCCACATGCACTAGTTCGTGTTGCAGATTAGTACATGCTTGACAAGCTCTAGAGGAGCGTACAGCAGCAGTCAGCTACAGATTAACAGAGTTAGGGCATTAAAAAAAAAAGAGAGAGAAAAACAGAAGCCTCAGGCATCAACTTAGACTCCATTGCCCGTACCAATTTCTGGTTAAATCAATCCCCTTGCAGTGGACAATGAACATCAGAAATGCTGACGCTGCCATCTCGAGTATCGAAGAGTTCATTTTCCTGGCGAAGACGAAAAAACGAGATCCTGAGCATGCAAGCGCAACTTTCCAGCACTCTGCATGAACGCAAACCAACGAAAAGAAAAAAAATGAGACAACTACTTTGCCCAAAAATTATTCTAGGTGGACCTCGGAGTACAGTACAACGGAAGTGAAAAACAAGTCAAATAAGTATAGCCAAAAACCTAAAAAAAATAGAAGGTGCAGGAAATAATGTAGAGTAACACGCAACTTTTAAGATATAAGAAATCTGTAAGAAACTTCTAACAGTCGCTGTGATAATGCACTTCACAGAGAGACGCGCAAAGATCCCTAGTTACTTATATTAATATTCTTTTCCAACAAATTAGTCATTTTATTTCCAAGTTATATGTACACCGTGATGTTATATAATTATGAGCTTCTTTGATTGGAATAGAACAATTTAGCAAAAAATATATAATAAATAAGTATTTTCCCGAAAAATATTCCAAAGCAATATTCTGATGGTGCTGCTTAATTCTGGTATATCTTATATTAGGAGAGCAAAGCAGACGTTCATGATAATGATAACCTGAGGCCGTTACAATATTGTCTAGAACTTTACATAAATAACTTTTACATAGACAATAGTCTTCGCATATAAACTTGTGATACTTAGTTGGTTTTCCGTTATTCTCATTGCATAAATCGTCCAGATACGCCGTCTAATTGCCCCTTAAAATGACGAAATTGTCTGCTAAACTCTGCTTATAGACTTCCAATTTACTGCTGCCGTTGAGCTTCAATGCAGCTCGTAATATACACACACATACGACAAGCATTCAGTGGCACAGAAACCTCTTGATCAACAAAGTCAACCAAGGGTGAATGTAGGGTTGGTTAGTAGGGCCTTTTAATATGCAATAAAAACTTAAGCGCTCTGAGAGCACATGCCTCCGCCAATTAAGACAACGTTTACGAAAAATTTAAATTAGTCCTGAAACTAGGATTTTCTTTTTATCAGTGCTCACCAAAATCTGGTAATTTGTGCCTTTTGATGGTAAATACAGTTTCTCTAATTTTTTGAAGATCCGCTCATAAGTTTTGAGTAAACTGAGGACAAACAGTAGTCAAACATACACAGACCAATTAACTAATCATCACCAACATTTGTGAAGTTATGTCTTTCATTATCTCTAAGCATTCCCGTAATTTCATAAAGATCCGTTTATAATTATTTGAGTTATTTTGCCAACAAACATCAAATCCAACACAGTCACGCAAACATACAAATCATCAAAATTTGTTATTTACTCTACGTAATATATGTACCTAACAAATCACGTAAATTTTATAAAAATCCGTCCACAATTTTTTGAGTTATGGTTCCAAAAAAAAAAAAAAAACTAGACATGCAAATAAACGGTTGAACGGATCTTTACCAAAAGTTAACCATTAGTTACTCTATTCTGAACGTGCCTAACAATTCCTGTATATTTCGTAGAGATAAGTTTATAACAGAGTTATCTTGGGGACAAACAAACAGACAAGCTACAAGAATATAACCACCTTGGCGAAGGTAAGTGGACTTATTATAATGGGAGAGCACTGGCCATATTAGTAAGTTATATATATATTTATTTTGCTTATTGCTACACAAATTATGTAAAACTTCCGGGCAAAAAGTAACTTAAATACTGGTAAAGTTTTCCGTAGAGTTTCTGCTCTGTGAGTAAAGAATATTCAGTAGCAGACGAGTTACATGAAACTTGCTTGTTAGTAGACGTAAACCACATTATGTTTGCATCTGTTGCATTTTTGAACTGCTTCTGACAAATACGACGGCGGATAAAGGAAAAAGAATATTTAGCCTCCGTCAAAAATATCGGCCCCAACCGAGGAGCGAAAATAAGTTAACAAGAAGCAGGACTAGGAAATTTATGACCAACTAATTAGAGCAGCTCTCTTTTTTTTAAGTTCAGCATTAGAACAAAAAATGAAATAAAATAAGCCGATCGTTGCTGAGCGACCAAGCTATTGCCGTAGACACTTCACATTATTCTGCCAGTGCAGAAATAACTGTCCGCGAAGCTACTCGAAATGCGCACGTTGCTTATATTGATATATTATGCTTTGCATTTATTTTATTGTCAAGCCTTCCCAATAAAATTAATCTGAACCTCATGTCGTGAGGTGTATAAGGCTGTACGTATATGCAGCGTCCCACACAGTTTTATTCCAAAGAGAACGGGAATCAAAAATCATAAATATATTCGTTAGCCCTATCAGCGCGATACAAAGCTGCTAATACATTTATTTAAATACGCACATTTCCCTATCCCTTTGAAAAAAATCTTAATATGAGACTTTTCTTGAACCAAACAGTATGTCCACCTGTTAGAAGCTTCGGAGAATATCCGGAGATAATACACAAAACTGTGTGAGTGCTCAGGGCTGAAAATCAAAAAGTTTAACTTAGCTGTAACTTTTGTTGCTGCTTCAAATGATGCGTTTGTTGCGATAAGACAAACTTAGATCGCAGCAAATGCGCCTGAGGGCTTCCTATCGAGCCCAACGCCATCCAGCATCTACTAGCCACTGCACTGTTTTGGCGTTTATATAACATTTTGAGAAATGATCTATAAGGTGCAAATCAATAACAATACAACATGTTCATTAGCGCTATGCAAATACACAAAAACACAGTGAATAACGCTGGTAATTATCTACAAATCGATGTTCCTATGGGCACACAGTCAACCTTGATAACTGCTTCACGTTGCCCTCCTCTAATTAATGAGACGACCCTGGCCAAAGTCGTTAATCTGTTGATCTACGAAATCATTTTGCCTATTGTGCAGGTACAAAACATTGTACTGAGCCCCGCAATACTAAATGGAATTGTTAGAAGCTTTTGCTATATGTGCACATCAGTACGGCGAGACAATGCTTAATTTGCTTTAATTGTTGCCGAAAAAAGCTTCGTCAAAAGGCGACAGCAGGCGAAAATAAACAACTACTGGAAAGAGACACAGCTGCTGTAAAAACAACAGCACGTGATTATCGACAGCACCAGAAAAAAGGCAACACCTTTGCTGAGGTGGCACCCGAAAAGAAGTAGTGCCCAAAAGAGGCAGCGCCCGCAAACAAGCAGCGCCCGCAAACAAGCAGCGCCCAAAACAGGTGGCACCCGAAAAGAGACGGCACCAAAAAAGAAGTAGCGCCCAAGAAAATGCAGTGCCCGAAACGAGGCTGTGCCCAAAAGAAGCAGCGCCGGACAAAAGTAGCAACCACTAAGAGGTAGCACCCGAAATTTCGTATTATTATATTTCTGGTCTTACCACCGCACCCGCGGTATACGACGTAATCCCAACAGCGAGACGCTGGTTATTATATCGCATCAGTATATGAATCATTTACCTCGGCATTCCTGCCGGAAAGTCTTAGTCAGCCGAGTGCGCTACTACTGGCGGGAAATAAGGCGCAAAGCATCTCCAACCCTACGCGGCTCAGCTAGATGAATTCGATCAGTTATGCGGCACAGGGAAGGAGATGAAAAGCAAAAAGAGAAGAGGATAGAAGAAAGAAAACACTCATGCGGGGGTCCCTCTGCGTGCCCACCACTACACGGGAGCAGGATCAGCAGATGGGAGTCCTATGGAATGAGTCGCTTGTCACCATTCGGCCTTTCACCCCGCGAAACAGAAGGGCAAGTATAGAGAATATACCTAACATAACAAACGAACCTCAGTAGGAACTACGGCCAGCTACAACATCTACGGAAAAGGCACTTGAGACAGCTCCTCGGTTCGTAACGCCATATATATATTCCAAACACGGATAGTAGCCGCCAGACTATACCTCTGAGGGCGGCAGCGCCCGAAAAGAGGCAGCGCCCGAAAGGAGGCAGCGCCCGAAAAGTGGCAGCGCCCGAAGAAAAAGGCAGCGCCCGAAGAAAAAGGCAGCGCCCGAAGAAAAAGGCAGCGCCCGGAGAACAGAGGTAGTACCCGAAGAAAAGAGGCAGCGCCCGGAGAACAGAGGTAGTACCCGAAGAAAAGAGGCAGCGCCCGGAGAAAAGAGGAAGCGCCCAAAAACACGCAGCTCCTAACAATAGCAGCATCCGAAAAAAGCTCGAAAAGAAACACTGCCAGTGAAAAAACATAGCCCGAACAGAAGTAGTGCTTGTAGACAAGCTGCACATAAAAAAAAAGGACAGCCTCCAAAAAGAAACTGTGCCCGATGAGAAGCAACGGTGAAAGCCCGATAGAAGCAGCACTAAAAACAGTGCCAGAGAAAATAGCGTCCGAAAAAATAGCACCCAAACAGAAGCAGCACCGAGCAAAAGCAGCACCGAGCAAAAGCAGCACCGAGCAAAAGCAGCACCGAGCAAAAGCAGCACCGAGCAAAAGCAGCACCGAGCAAAAGCAGCACCGAGCAAAAGCAGCACCGCGCAAAAGCAGCACCGCGCAAAAGCAGCACCGCGCAAAAGCAGCACCGCGCAAAAGCAGCACCGCGCAAAAGCAGCACCGCACAAAAGCAGCACCGCACAAAAGCAGCACCGCACAAAAGCAGCACCGCACAAAAGCAGCACCGCACAAAAGCAGCACCGCACAAAAGCAGCACCGCACAAAAGCAGCACCAAACAAAAGCAGCACCAAACATAAGCAGCACCAAACAAAAGCAGCACCAAACAAAAGCAGCACCATACAAAAGCAGCACCAAACAAAAGCAGCACCAAACAAAAGCAACACCGAACAAAAGCAGCACCGAACAAAACCACACTCGGAACGAGTCAGCGCAGAAAGGCGAGGTGCAGAGATTCTCAAATGGTTGCACTTGTTGCAAAGCATCACAATCTTATGGAAGTTAGTAAATAGTTCCTGAGTTCCGACACGGTGCGCCTTGTTGACGCCTCTTTTGGTCCGAGGCGAATTCTTGCTGCGTATACAAAATTTATACTATGCAAATTGCAGCCCTTACAAAGTTGTGACATTTGGAAACTTGCTTCTTCACAGAAATTTGAGAAATTCAACCAATGGGAGGGCTTCAAAAATTAAGGCATTTAAAAAAATGATCAAACTCAAAATTTAGGAGTTAAGAACTTCGGCGACTTAGAAATCGGTAAGAAGCTATAAATTGTGGCAATCATAAAATTACAGCCGTTCAAAAATTGCAGTGTTTCGAAAATTGCTACGTTCAGAAAAATCTTTTTTGTGATGTTTAGAAAACAGTGATAAAGTAATTATCCAATTGCCGAACTATTTCCGAACAAACAGTTATTATTTGATAGGTGTAAATAATAATCACATGAAATAAAAGCTGTTTGTTCGGAAATATAGTTCAGCAATGGGGTAATTCCCCTATACGAAAATTGTTCCACTCATGAAACTACAGCGTACAGAAAGCTACATCTTTCCGAAATATTCATTTTCGGAATGTGGCCATAGTATGCTCACATGATAGAACATTTATAGAGTTACGAGGGGCGAATGCACAGCAGCGAACCTCACACAGATATGCGTTAGGAAAAAAAATTGGTCTCGATGGGTCACATAATATTGGGCTACTCTAACAGAGGCGGCGTGTGTGAGGAAATCTAGAGGAGAAGACAATGAATGCTGTCGAGCGAGAGGGTCATCTTTCGCCTGGACGATGCCGCAGCACACACCTCTGGTGGTGATGGTAGCAATCCATGCCTGGGACTTTCAGCTCCTTCCCTCCATCCCCCCATCATACAGGGCACCCGAGCTCTAATTTTTTTTTTTTTTACAAACCTGAATCTGGCACGAGGGGGTTCATCACGGATATCGAAGTTATGGAAGCAGTGGGCACCTGCTTAGAGAATCAAAACTCAGTGTTCGGTATTGAAGAGGAGCAAATCCTTCAACCTCGGTGGAGCAAATATGTAGAGTTGGGAGACTACGTCAAAAATAAAGAACTACAGTTGAACCTCTGCATTCATATTATGGTCTGCAGGCTCAATACTCTTCTCTCATCCCTTACGTTATATCAAGAAAACGCAAAAGCTCAGAAAAATCACCTTTTAGAATGTTTAGAAAATTACACCGTAAGAACAATAGTGCGGTTCAAGAAGTTGAGTAATTCAAAATAACAGGCATAAAAATTGAATGCTCATTGTATTACAAATATATGAATATCTATAAAAAAAATACTGTATAGGCTGTTGATTCGTTGGCTGCTTGCTTGACATTTTTCTAGTTCCATAAGAATTTCATAGGAAAATTCATTTCCTCAGTGACGAAGACTCGTTTGCTTTGTTAAATTTGAAACTAAAGCTTTAAAAACGTCTGATACACCTCACTACACAAGCTTTAATGCTGAGTACCACTTCACAAAGCAAGTTTTTTTCTGAGGTTTATAATTCAGTAATCAAACAGAAATCAATAAAGGCAAAGGGAAATTTATTTCTCAACAACGAAATGACGGCGCTACACACTGCTGGAATAAAATCAATAAACAAGAGAAGCAGTGTAATAGGAGAAGCAGTGTAGTGGGAATTCACAGCGAAGGGAAGCTGCATTGAAATTAATGAGTCACAAATTACGTACAAGTGAAGAGCCACATGAACGATAGTGAAGGAGCTTCATTTACATCACCAGCATATGGAAGTTAAAGAGAAACAAATACGGAGCAAAAGAGAAACTAGTTTCTTTGTTTCGCGGGCCAGTTACCTGCGGTGGCTCCCTTTTATGTTTAATGTCATCGAGGTCAATGACCTGAGCAAAAACGCTTGCCCTGAGGGTACGTCGTGTCGTGAAGAGCGATTGTATAGGGTTCCCGATTCACTAAAAATCAACTCTTTGTATACATTAACAGGTATATCCCCTAATTTCTTGGAATACGATTCAACAAAATTAATGCATTGCAGGATTAGAACCAATTACTAGCAAATAAATTTGCCATCAACAGTAACTAAAATGACTTTCACAGGCTCGCAGAAAGCAAACGTACGTACATAAGAAAACATTTTACGGGCAGCCTAGTGCAAAATCAATAACATATTCTGTAAATTTACTTCTTAAACTTCACGTATCTTACATTGCGTTTCAATGGCTGATGTTTGTGGAGGCTGAAGTAAAGAATTTAGGGCTTGTATGAACGAAAAATATTAATATTCGATCTGAACAAATGGAGGAAATAAAGTTAAAATTACGAGTTACGCTATCAAAGTTTAAAGCGAATTAAATGTATCGATACGCTAAGATCGGATGAATTAAAGGATTTACCTATGTATATGTAGGCGTAGATATAGATATATAGTATTGCAAACGACACGAGACTATGTTGTGTTTCAATACAGACACGAAGTGAACTTCTGCCTTCATATCAATGTACAAGGCATTCCAACAATTTCCCACGTTACCAAATTCAATTTCGCCTAGCGGTATCTATTTCAAAAACATAAGTAATGGCCTACAAAAAAAAAAGAAAAACTGAAATATAAACACACTTCCACGACAAGGTCACTCCTAAAGTTGCTGGTTTCAGTCTACCTCTGTTTTACATCTACAGTTATAGTATTTTAAATTCAAAGACACACTATGGATGAATATTCTTAAAACTTGATGTGGCGTAGCTCTGAGAGACTGACGAATCTTCACTCACTTTGCGATGCAATTCTGCATTTTTTGTATTTAATGCTTCCGAATTGATTTCCCATATTCATCAACCTGATTTTTTAAAGGCGCTATTCATACAAATGTATTCTGATACATTTTCGGCCATATTCTAGAATTTATGTTCACTACTTTTCAGCAAGGGTTCTACGTCGTACGTAATATTCCAAAGCCCTTGGAGCAAATTCACTGTTGACAACCGTGTATTAGATATAAATAAATGTTGTTAAAGTGAAAAGAAAATTGCCAAAATAAGCAGCATTTTACTAGAGCGCGTTCTACATAAATTACAGCATATGAGCGATACTAGCAATGAGCAAAATAATATCAAGCAACTAAGAAAGTTTTTTTGCTGCTATTATGGTGAATTGTGTAACAAACAATGAACAACAAGAACTTTCTGGGTTACACTGTAATATTCTTCAACGGTTATGATACGGCGTGAACTACAATTGAAGGAATTATTTATAGCTACAGTGCGAGGCGAATGTCACACATGAGACACAAAACAAAGTGGTGGGAGAGCTATCGCGTACAGCCAGCGAAGGGGTCTCCGCTCCACTGTCAGCCAAAATTTAAGTAGCAGAAACTGTGACCTGACATACAGTGGAAACGAAAATAGCGAAAAACATGGCAAAGAGTTTTCTGCAGTTACTTGTGAGCAAGTGATACGTTGCTTAAGCCTCCTTAGATACAGCTGCTGTGTTTAAAGAGCTAAAGAAGTAAAAGTATGTGGTATATTGACAAATACGTGGAACCCATGCACAAAGGTGTTCCTCCACAGGATCAACGCTCACGGGCATAGTAAATGAGGAAAGAAGAACAGCAGGAAAATCATCACTAGGAGTACGAAAAAAAGAAAGAAACAACGTCGGTGCGAAAGATAAACGTCTCTACCCATTGGAACTTCCAGGGAGCACTGATCCTCCCATCATAAGTTTAGAAAGTTGAATTCAACGAGAATCGAAGAGAAAACTGTATGCCTTACGCAAAATAGGTTTTCCCTTGCGCGAGGAGCATACAACGGTGAATTACATGCGTATGCATTTGGGTTTACTACTAAGAGTTATGTGTTTCTCGGTCGATGTCATAGATGGAGTGTTGCTGTGACGTAATAATTTCCGTTGACAGAACGATCACAATCATTGAAATTTTAGACAGCTGCCTAAGGTAGAGAATTGTTGGAGGTGATCTGCTTTACGGTGGTATAAGATTCTTCAACGAACTTAGGGTCAAGTTATAATCGGTTAAACTGCGGAGTGAAAATCACTACACAGGCTTGCAGCTCACAGAATGACAGTTTTTACTGACTGATCTAAATGGCATCTCAAGTGTAACTAAAATACAATTCCGGCCCCATCTGCAGCTCGGTATAGGAAGCTATAGGAAGCTATTCGCCCACGGTCCAACTTAAAAAAAAAAAGTCTGGTACAGCACCAGTCCAGCTCTCTAGAAGACACTTATCAGCCCACGGTCCAAACTAGGAAAAAAATCGTCCAGTTGAGCACCGGTCCCAACTGCAGCTCGGTACAGGACACCGCTCGGCCCGCGGTCTAAACTTTAATGGCAATTAATACACCGCCACACCCTCGGCTCTGGCTACACGCGTGACGCTAGCAAGTGCTGAATGTTGACACGCCAGGCTCTCTCTTTCTTGCTCTCTCTCTCTCTCTCCTTCCAACGCTGTACTTTTTCTTTCACGAGTGAAGGGGGAAGTTGTCACTTGAGGCATCGGTAAGTGAAAAAATGGAACACCGAGTGCGAGAGGGTTTAATTTTTCAAAGAAGAAAGATAAGCAAACACATTGAACACGAAGCGCTTTGTTCTAAGGCTGCAGAACTCTTTGTTATGTTCTACAACTAACATTGCTAGAGCCAGCAAGCCTGAAACTATGATATGCAAATACAGACTTTACCAGACAGAAAATTAATATCCGCCGGCCCGCTGCAAAGGCCTATTCAGTCACTGTGCTGTGAAACCTAAGAAATTCTTTAGTGGAAGCAACCAATTCGCTTCGCAGAAGCTCGAAAAGATTTCTATCAAGGATCCTAACCCAATTGACAGCCTCAACTAGAAAGCGGACAGTTGCGGAACAGCGATACATGTACCTTATCTTTATAATAACAGGCTACTGAAAGTCATGAAATTATGCAAATGGGTTAGGTTGCAAGTAACGCTCATTGGTCCTAGTCTTACTTGCTGTATTAAGGTAGAAAATGTGTCTATGCGGAACTCATGACAGACTGTATTGTAGAATTTCTGTCGTTCTCCTTTAATGAAGGACAGTACGTCTCCTGATAAATTATAAGAATGGTCAAAATGATACAAGAGTTTTTGTGTCATTTGTGAAATTACTTTGAGCTGGTCGCTTCGGCTTTTACTGTGGGCAGATAGTGTCTTACAACCGGCTGCAGCCGACATTATTAAGTCTAACAGCAAACACGGCTTACCTACCTAACTGAAAACATAACTTTACGCCCCAGGGCAGTGACCGAGAGCATCGACCTCTGACTAAACAGCATCATCCGTCAATGTGGCAATGCTGCTTTGGCAAATAGTCAAGCATTTCACTCAGCAGAGAGCAACATTAGACGCGAGTGAATTGCTACTGCATACGTGTTCTTTATACCTACTAAACGTGTATATAACCTATAGCGAATATTCATATATGACAAACGGGATACGAAATTAGAGTAACATGTTTACTTGCACCATGCAATGAACTGGAATCCGTCCAGCCTGACTTAGCTCGCCATTGCAATTACCATCACCGGGAGAGACACAACTTCCCCACAACACTGCTCTCTCGCAGATGCGGACACACAGATTCACGCAACGGTCACCCCACAGATTGCAGGACTGCTGATCGATGCCCATGCTACACAGTAGACTGAAATTTTCTTGGTAACTTTCCTGACGTGTATGCTCTCTTTGTGCAGTTTAGTGCTGTATGGGTTGATACCAAAGTGCACTAGTTTGAATATCGGATACTCTGCGCATAACTCACAAAAAATCTCGTCCAATAAATTTGCTAGTCTCTCAAAGTCATGAAATTAGCGTTGCAGAAAGTGATCGTCAGTCTTTGTGACAATTAATGTGTTATTACTGCATGCACATTCATTATTTCACTGAATTTTGCCGTTTCATGTTTTATTGCAGTCTATTTGATAACACCTCAAACTAGAGAATCGCTCCGAGAGCGCATATCTCCGCCAAGTAAGGCAATGTCAACAAAAAATATAAATTGGTCCTGAAACTAGAATTTTATGATAACCAAAATTTGAGTATTTGTGCCTCTTGACAGTAATAACAACTTCTGTAATTTTCTGGAAGATCCGTCTGTAACGTTTTGAGTTATGTTCTGACAAATATTTTGACAAACAATAGTCAAATACACAAACGGAAGACCCGATCATCACTAAAATTAAGTCATTTGTATCTATTAACATTTGTAAGAACTTCTAAAAATTTAATAAAGACCCATTCATAACTTTTTTTTCAGTTATATTAGCGACAAACATTTTGACAAGCATAAGTCAAGCTTAAAAACGGATCAATCGATCTTCACCAAATTTGATCATTCGTGTCATTTAACGTTTCTAACAATAATGTATATTACTATAATTATCGAGGGGGTTTCACGACCCAAATTGGATCGGTTAAGCGATGTTCAGCTCTACACTATGGCACCGGGTCACATCCCGCGACTAAAGGCTCAGAGCACTTTGTGAATGATGTGCACTGTTCCAAGCAGAGCGCTCTTCTGGAGGGTTCCTGGGTGGAAATGGCCGCACTTCAGCTCTCGCAGGGCAGTCTTGAGATTCTTGGACATTGCCCTCAGAGCTCCAATGACCACTGGAACGACGTCCACGTTCATCTGCCACAGTCTCTGGAGTTCGATGGCAAGGTCCCGGTACTTTTCACTTTCCCTGTCCACAATTCTGGAGTCGGAGAGGATTGAGACATCGATCAGCTTGGCAGACTTCTCTTGCTTGTCTTTTACGACGATGTCCGGTCGAGGGGTTTTCACGACCCAATTGTGGATCGGTTGAGCGATGTTCGGCTTTACACTCTAGCGCCGGGCTGCATCCCGTAACCTAAGTCTCAGAGTACTTTGCGAATGATGTGCGCTGTTCCAAGCAGAGCGCTTTTCTGGATGGTTCCTGGATGGAGATGGCCGCATCTTAGCTGTCGCAAGGTAGTTTTGAGATTCTTAGACATAGCCCCCAGAGGGCCGATGGCCACTGGGACGACGTTTACCTTCATTTGCCACAGTCGCTGGAGTTCACTGGCAAGGTCCCGGTACTTTTCACTTTCCCTGTCCACGATTCTGGAGTCGGAGAGGATTGAGACGTCGATCAGCTTGGCAGACTTCTCTTGCTTGTCTTTGACGACGATCAGTTGTTTAAGCCTCCCTAGATACAACTACGATGATTCAAGATAGGAAAAGGAAGGGACATATATTATGTCGACAGAAATGTGGAACCCATGCACCAAGGTGGACCAACGCGCATGAGTACATCAAGTCAGGAAAGAAAAGGAAGAACAGATAAAAGCAAGATCAGTAGGAGTACGAAATCAGTAATGAAGCAAAGTGGACACGAATGACAGATGTCCCAAAGGCCTAGCTAAAGGCTAAGGTAACCCACACAAACCCCAGGGCGCTGCTCTCCCATGACATGGTTGTGAGCGAACCTAACTAACCTAACCCTATGGCCCACCGTATGCCCCCTGAGGCGCGTTTCTAACAATTTCCGCAAATTTCATAAAGATCCGTCATCAGATAAAAGAACCGGATAAACAGATCACAAAATTTTGGTCATTTGCTGCTGGTAACATTTGTAATAAGTTGTGCAAATTTCAGGAAAATCCGTCGATAGCACTTCTGAGTTATGTTACCAAGAAAAAAAAAGCAAACAAACGTCTGATCGGATCTTCACCAAAAGTTAATCATGCATTTCGCTTGATATGCTAACAATCCCTGTAGATTTTGTAAAGATTCGTCCCTAATTTCTTGAGTAATCTTTGTGACAGAATAGCAGACGAAGCGGAAAAAAAATAACCTCCTTGGTGGAGGTAATTCAAAGTGGTAAAAGTTTGGCCGGTAGAAGTACAAGAGCAGCTGATAGAAATAACTGCGAGAAGCTAAAACTTCAAACTTTGGGTTAGCTTGATAAGGCGGAACATACATCATTACATCAATGTGATGAGCCTTGCATGACCAGGGCAGACGCAATACTGCTTGCTTTCAAGCTATATATACAGAGAGTTGTAAAATAAATGGCCTAATTAATACAGACGGTTGAGCTTCCGTTCTGCCCCTAATATTTTCACTCGGCTGAACAATTGAACGAGTAAACCAAATCACCTCATCGCAGTCATCAGCAGAAGCGCAATTAATTAATTAAGCAGAGATCGATTAGGACGTCACTCATTTGATGACGTTATGCTTTAGTACTATCGTCTCTATAGGCAACGACTGGTTGGAATTGAGTTCTTTGAAGATGTTTGCCTTCAGAAGAAACGTTAGACGACGATGCATAAAACTGAAGGTCACTGCTAAGGTAAATGTAGGTTTAGTTATACGGATTATGACTATACTGAGTAGATGAAGCCTCAGTTTCCCCCAAAAAAGGCGATTTTACAGAAGCAGGAAGAAAGGATGTAGTATGCCGATAGATAAGTGAAACCCACGTACGAGAGTGTTCCCATACAGGATAAACGCGCATGGAAACCGTAAGGCCGCAAAGAAGTGAAGAAAAGCATGATCAGTAAAAGTATGAAAGTGGAAGGAAGCGAAGTGGGCGCCAGGGAAAGTCCTCCCTAAGGCCTAGTTAAGCTTGTCGCACATTTATTCAGGACCGAACCGCCACCGAAGCTTCCGAAGCCTCAGAACAGAAACGACTTCAGCCCGCACACTAGCGGAGAAGACACCAGAACGGATCCGACATGGACAGTCTTCACTCTTGAGTTAGCCTCGGCAACCCCCCCCC
>LQNS02278174.1:4602712-4617760 GCA_001587735.2 Parhyale hawaiensis
TAGATGACCTGCTTCACTCCCCCTTCGCGACTGGCCTCAGCCAACTGCCGAAGCTGTTACTACGAACAGCTTCTTCCATTCCCTCGGTCTAGAGGTCCGGGCTGCGGGCAAGCTGGGACTCATGTGTCCTCAGATAACCGACCTACACTAGCTATAGTTTACTGAGAGGTTCTCACAATCGCTTGCCTTGTACCCATAGGATGTAATCAATTCTGGTGTCAAAACACATTAGGTGCTCCCTAATGTGCTTAGGTGCTCCCTAAGCAGAACGATGCATAAGCCTTGTTTACCCTTACCCGCAAGATTCGTGGTCCCCTGAGAGGAAAAAATCTCAGACAGCCTTCAGGGACCCCCAACCCATTGCACTCCCCCCTCCAGTAGCGTACGGCTCACAGTGGACCCCGATTTGGTACCAGCCCTATACGGCGACGGGCCATCAGCGCTAAACGTGGTATCACAACTTGGGAGGGGAGCTTATCTACTCCTCTCAAGTAACACTCTGCAAGCAGAGCCCCTGCCTCTACTCCCGCTGCTACTCTCATCTTCACACTGCAACCCGAGAACTACACCAGATCACTCGGTTTTGGGAGACCCAATTCGCCCTCCCATGACCTGGAAGAAATGAAGGAGCCCCAAGCGGCTCCCTGCTCCATTCGAAGATTCTCAGTACAAACCCTGACTTTCCAGTACCTTTCAGGAGAATCTACCCACGGAACCGAGCGAATATTCCATCCTTCCCTTAAGAAACGCTAACCCAAGCACTCTTCCGCTCTTCCGGAGAGCAAATGGGCACTACCATCAGTTCCTTAGTCTGGAACGAGACTTTCTCAACCAGACTCAGAGAGCGATTCGCTTGTCTCAGACATACCAATGTGCTAATTCCTTACACGGGGAAGGTTTCGCTCTCCATGGGCAGGCAACCTACCTATTTCCCTTGTATATATCCGGGACGTCGACCATTAGCAGTCTGCCCTTAGACGCAATGCCACATCGCGCAGCTCGTCCAGGTATTTTGCCTCACACCCTGTACCAGCGAGACCAGGACCCTCACCCCTGCCTTTGAAATCATAACGGAGAACATCACTTCTCCCCTTCTGATCAGCGTACGAGTACCTCCCCTCGTATGACACCCACGTTCCTCCCTCAAAGAACATACCCCCCGATTACTAACCACTCTCTGACATCCCCTGATCATGAACTCCCCCGTGCCGAGCTACGCGGAGCCGCCCACAGGCATTCCTCCCTGCGAACTCCGAAAACCGTCCTCTGGAGGATCGTGAAGAGGGTCGACGCCCACGTTCCTCTACTTGAATCCTTGAAGATCTGCCCACTCTTCTCAGGGCACCGGGATTCATGGCTAGGTTCGCGGTAAGTATACCGTCAACATTATCGACCTTTTTTAAGATTCAACATACCATCGCCTTTAATCTTCTGACGATAACTTTAATTACGGACCTCCCAGAGCCGCTAACGAGTCCCAAAATGAGAGCCCAGGGCATAACATTCGTTAGACCACCTTCGGGTTCTAAGTCCTGCACAATAAGGTAACTGCCGAGGAATTGGGAGCAGTCTCTTCCAGTCCGCTTCCAAATTACAGCTCAGCAGAACGCCCCCTGTGAGGGGTTTTTCTCTTTTCGGTATGAGATATACTGTATATCCTACTAGACGACCCGTGAAAAGTACTGCAGTACGAAAAGTACCGTAGAGTACGGAAAAGTACCGAACGGAAGGGAACTGCAAAGAATATTGCGAGGGAAGCACGAGGTGCTCACATCCATTTTTTTCCTGCCCTTTTTGTCTCCGGGAAAAGAAACAAAAGAATGTTAAACTATCATGAAAGATCCAAGAAAGGCTACCCGGAGGCTAACACAATTTGTCTTTCCACGAAGAAAAAATATTGCCACTTTCTACGTCAGTAGGAGTTAATTGACGTGGTTTTACGCTGAGAGCAAGTCTGATGTTGAGCAGTCTCCTGTTCAATGAATTTCTGAGAGCTGTAAACCTTTATAAATACTCCGTTATTTTGTTTCTGTGGTTTTATTTTTCTATGGACATCTATACAGTATGCTTATGATATTGTCATACTACGATGTTAACAGGTTTGACCGTATCGGCATATACATCGTGATGTTCTTAGAGATTCTTCGCACTCTTCTGAAAGTCTTGGCCGTCTTCTCCGTCCTCATCATCGCATTCGGCTTGTCTTTCTTCATTTTGCTGTCTCACGTAAGTCTTGTGTTGCAAAATATTGCGTAAATTATTGCACTGTCATTATGATTTGAGATAAAATAATACATACTCCAAAAAAATTAACTATGCCTGTGAAGAATGGCTTTATAGCTTAGCCATCTTCATGCGAGTGCTTTATTCAAGAACAGAAGCTATTATTGATACTCAAGGAGATCAGTCCTTCTACTGTTGATATGTTGTCCAGTTTCTGTACGAGGATCGGCTGTTGTACATCGTGCAGTTAGACCGAAGGGAAATTCTTGACTGAGATTAGTGTGCCTTTGAACAATGGATCAATTTCGCGGTTTCCGTACTGCTCAATAATGACATTAAATGCATAAATTATATAATTTTGTATCTTAGACCACACCATGCATTGACTGGATACTGAAATCGGGCCTCTCGCAATTGGGCATGGAAGCCGATTTACGTAATTGTTAATAAAATGAATTTTAATCACAGATACTCCAAACAAAGACTGATTTTTTCGTCTTGCCATAAGGAATACGTTGCAGAGCAGGGAATCTAAATTCACATTCAAATATCTTCAGTATGCGCTATATATCATACCTTTAAAACACATCATGGTTGCTGAAGTTGAATCACTGCACAGTGGGCTACATTACATCACATCAGGGCGGCCAGCAAAATATCACTTTTCAGTCGTCAATGCAATATCACTTCACGGCTGCCAATGCTGAATCACTTCACTGCTGTTAATACTACATCACTTCATGGCGGAGAGTACTTCATCATTCAAATTACTTCACGGCCGCCAATGCTATATCACCCCATTGCTGCCAATGCTATATTATATCACTACTTCCAATGCTAACTCACTTCCTCATTTAACCTATGCTGGATCACTTCCTGGCGACCAGTGCTTCATCACTTCAGTGCTGGCTGGGCTCCATCACTTTATGGCTGCCTGCTGCTCCGACTCAGCTTTCAGCTCTGCAGGCTGTTCTGATTTTTCCGCTTAGCCAGTATTACTACCTAATAAATTTCATTAACATTTTCATCAGCTGTTGACTTGGCATTTCAATGCCAATCGAGTATACCATGAATTTGAGGAGCTTCTGTTCTATAAAATGAGACTGTTTATTTCACTAAATATTACGAAATAAGTTTACTGCAAATATCAAAGGATGTCATGAACAGTTTCTCTACGTAATTACACTTCAAGCCTTAATGTTTTTGTCAATTTCTTGAGCATAGAAGTTTCAGAAGGATGTATATGGTTTTCAGTCATTACTAGATGTAAAAGAATTAAGTCAAATAGCTTGAACAATGTTTGAAAAAGTAATGGGAAAACATATTAAAATGCGTCTGCGGCACTGTGCAGTCAGACCAAATTGCAGGACCGAAATCTGCCATATAGGCGCCAGTGTCCAGTCAATGTATGGTGTATGGTGTGGTCTATGTATGTATTTCTCACGGTCAAAGAATATCAATGACCGATACTTCGATTTTTTTTGCTTTCCTGCTTCTGGTGCAATTTTTTTTAGGATTTTTGCCCTAGTTGTAGGGTTTCATCCAATAGTATAATGGACATTAATGCAATCATCGTTTGCTTTGCAAACGATGATTGCAACGCTTTAAATTGGATAAATTCTGATTTTGGATAACTTGCTTGCCGCAGGGCAACCATATGGCGTTTTCAAGTGTGCCCATGTCCATGCTGAGGACCTTCTCCATGATGCTGGGGGAAATAGACTTCTTGAACACCTTCGTTTATCCCTTCTTCGATGCAAGCTCTCAGCCCAACGTTGAGCGATCCCTACCGTTCCCTTACACCACCTTCAGTAAGTACGAAAAAGCTTTCATTATCACCGCCGAACGAAGTGAGAGAGGGGATTATATTTTCGTTGAGGTTTTAAATATATATATATTTGTAAATATATTTGCATATTTGTCTGTCCACCCAATAAGTGGTCGAAGCAGTTGAGCAATGTTCATAATTTTTACAGGGAGTCGGGGGCGTTGCCCTCGATGTGACCCATGGCAAAAAACTGGAAATAGCTGGCCACAAAAATGACGGCAATGGAATTTTCTCTCCACCCATAACAAGTAGAAGGAGTTGAGCTATGTTTATGATTTTTTGGAAGGAGTCTGGTGGGCTGCCCTTGATGTGGCCCATGCCAAAACACTAGGATTAGCTGGCCATAAAAAAATGATGGCGATGGAATTTGCTCCCACCGCGTGTGATGGTTTTAGGCCACGAGGTGTTCTAGTTTTCTATGCTAGCGTCAGGTAGACAAGAAAGTTCATGTGTTTCACTTTTAGACATTTCACTGTAGAAAATATACTCAAACTTCTTTGTTATATATTTTTAAAATACGCAATTTTTCGCAGTATCAGCAGCGTTTTGCAAAGTTTTTATAAATTTTAGCAAACTACTCAAGTTTTGCAAAAACAAACCTTCGGCGACATGACAACTTTGTAACACAAGGTGACAACAATTGAAGTTAATGTTTAATTTAAAAAAAAAAACAGGACCTTATTTCCTTTTCCGAAAATTCGTATCGCATAGTTTTCTGTTCAGATTTTTTGGTAATTTTTGATCATATTTTGAATTAGTTAATAGATGAGTTACAGTGACTATGTGTAGTCTCGATACGAATATGGAAGCTACCTTTGCAGAGGTAATCATTATCATTTAAATTAGCTGATGGAACTGAGCTGTTTTTTTTTATCTCCGTGCTGTTTTGTGTTTACTACATTTTTATTTATCAATAGAATTTTTCCGAACTACTTGTACTAGATTTTATTATTGATCAGTAAATGTGTTGCACCTCAGCGATCCTGCTGGTGTTCATGATCCTCATGCCCATCCTGCTGATGAACCTGCTCATTGGTTTGGCCGTCGGCGACATCGAAAGTGTCAAGAAAAATGCCCAGCTGAAACGAATTGCCATGCAGGTACCGTTACACTTTATTGTATGAAATATGTTATCGCATTACTCTTATTTTTCGCCATACTAGGCAGTGTTATTTTGCTGCAAGGGCTCTTCATCCTATTGTTTTCCTACGAAGCAACCAGCCTATGTAGTGAGGTATGTACGTATATCCCAATCGGAAACTTATAGGCATTTGTCGACTGCCTATGAGAAAACGGTGAAAAGTATCCGATAACATTAGATAAATGCCTATAAATTTCCGCTTATGTAGTACAGCCTGGAGCTAATCAGCTAGATAGTACGAAATTTTGCAAGACTTTTTTTTCTCTTGGAATATAAAATAGGAAATATCTTGATCGCTTGCAGCTAATGGATTTTGGCATCT
This sequence comes from Parhyale hawaiensis, assembly GCA_001587735.2. Taxonomy (NCBI): domain Eukaryota; kingdom Metazoa; phylum Arthropoda; class Malacostraca; order Amphipoda; family Hyalidae; genus Parhyale; species Parhyale hawaiensis. Next base: position 4,608,227 of record LQNS02278174.1, read on the forward strand.
GTCGAGTTGTATTAGATTGCAGTAAATTTATGACGATAATGTAGTGCTGTCCGAAGGCTTACATTGTGCTCGACGACAAATATATATATATATATATACACATGTAAATAGTTGATAATAAGAACGTTTTACTATCGTAGAAATACTGGCAGGTACATCTGCACACCGGCTTGGAGACAAGGTTGCCCTCTATCCTCATCAGCAAAGTAAACAAGCAACAGATAATCGTGTACCCGAACGACACGAGCTGCAACACAGTTTCCTTCCTACAAAAACTCGTACAGGCTCTTAATTTCTGCATGCCCTACAAGGACTCGCCTGGAGGTAATTATACGTAGTGGTAGAGTCCATAAGCTTACAATTTTATTACAAATAATGTTATTAGGTTAGTTTCTCCGCCCTTGAAAAAATTGTTATAGGAACTTGAGCACTCACGTTGACTTCCTAGGCGAATCTATAAATTAATTTAATCTCAGTTAATCCCGCTCTGTTTCTTTCCATTTTGTACTACTGCTAATACTTTTTGTTATGTTTTCCTCTCCACTCTCGATTCCTGGTTTCCGTACGAGTAGCGGGAATGTGTACACTAATTCTAAATAAATTATTAATTCTATTCTGCAGGTTGCTGCAAACACTATAACTGCAAAAAGACTAATGGTAGCCATTTTGATTTATACCGATAGTCTCGATACTATCGATGGAAGTATGGTTATGCATTTATATTAAATATTGCATTATCGCTGGCAACGGTCAAAAACACCATCTGGCCACCATTCAGATAAGCGATACGCTTAAGGGATTTATTCTTAATGTGACTGGGCGTGAAGCGATTAATCGAAATGGTTAGGAAAAGACATTTTGATGATTGTGAGTGCCACTCTCTTTGAGATCCTAACCTCTTCAATGAAGCCCTTTCCCTGCCACAATATGTTTGGGCATCACGCACCCAAGGGTCCCAAGTGTCTTCTCCGCAGGGGACGTAGCATCTGGCCGCAGTTCCTGCTGACGAGGTTAGTTTTGTAAAGTTAGGTAGGTTCTCTATTTCCTTTTCTGTTCCGCGAGGTGGGCTGTCGATCGAGATAGCGTACCTAGTCCGCGGGACTTCTCTCATCTCTCTCGTGTGGAAGGCAGTGAAAGAGGCCGACCACTCGAGTGTCTCCTACGATGCTTTGCCCCTTGTTTCCTGCCCGTAGTAGCGCACGTAGGCCACGCGACAAATTATGTGGTATTTAAATACTACACACTCATCTCTGTTAGAACGCTTGAGTTGCGGCTACGGAGGTTAAACAAAGTTTATGACTAACTAACCTCTTTTATGAAAGAACTTATTTCAGTCTCTGCAAGACTGTACAAATTTTTCACAAGTGACCCTCTCTGAGTGCATAGTACGGGTAATAGTTTTTTTTTGTGTATTCTCCTCACTTAACTTTTTCCAAGCGCGTTCATCCTGTGTAGGAACACCCTCGTGCACCGTATCGACGTATCTGTTTGCATACTAGCTATATGTATTTTTTTTTCTTCTGTTAAAATAGTTAACTTGTGCTGGGAAGGTAGAGTTAAACTTTTCTACATAATAAACTTGTAACAAGTGTCTGGAGTCCTGGCGGGCTGTTATGTTTGAAGCGCAGTTTTTTCTCGGGTCAAAGATCTGGAGAGTGCGGAGGCCGCTAGCGGAGACGAGTACATTTGGGAGGAGCTGGAGTCGCACCAGTCCCGCTTCCGGTCAATTTCTGCTCAGCTCGACCAGCAGACGCAGCTGCTCAAGCTCATCATGCAGGTACAGTAGATCTGTTGGCAGTTGTTGGAAACTGTAGCCGTGTTCCCTTGGTGAACGCCCTCAGGGGTATATTCTGGCGGGCCCTATCCCTATCACAATATATTTGCGCCTCACGAACCCAAGGGTCCCAAGTGCTTTTTCCGCGGGGGATGTTACAGATGGCCGCAGTTTCACCTGACGAGGTTAGTTTTGTAAATTTAGGTAGGTTCTTATTTTTCCCTCTCTGTTCCTCGAGGTGGGCTGTTAATCGAGATAGCCGACCTAGTTAGTGGGACTTCTCGACTCACCCTCGTGTGGAATGCCTCGTATGGGGCCGTCTATTAGAGTATCTTTTTATATTCTTTGCGCCTTTTGCTCGCCAGCTGTAGCGCACTGAGTCAACTGAATTTTTTCGGCATGAATACTAAGATAAAATATTCCTACTGATGATAAGCTTTCTATTTTTTCAGTTGACCTTCACTCTTGATTTGCTTCCCTGCGTCGTCTAGGGTGGTAAAACACTGAATGTAATAATAATAATAATACTTTGGTGAACGAAGTTCGTCATCCGGCTGGTTTAGTTTGACATTACTCGATATGTAGCTACAAAAATCAGGTGTATCTTATCATTACAGGTAGTGAAAATATTAGAGAACCATGTTACATACTCCACTGCACTCCGGCGTATCGTTTGATTTCTGTCTGGTAACACTGAATATTGCCATTGCCGTTACGTATCGGATAGGTCAGTGCCAGGGCGATGTTGGGTCTCTTGAAAAAATGAGCTGTTGGATCTTTGTTTCGGAGTTTTTGGCAGTGCCACTTAAAATGTAACAGCTTGATTTGATCTAGTAAAATGTGTGTTCCAGAGACGTATAAGAGTATAATAATTCAGGGAGTTGAAACCTATTGGCTGATGTTCTTCTATTGTTTAATATTTAATCTCATCTCTCATCTCATCTGGTGTTGTTTACGCTTGACTTGTCCACACTTGGAAAGAAAACTACCCGCGTATAAGTTAACGTGATTTGTTCGGTATGAATAAGAAAGGGCTAATCATCAGGAAACAGAGACCGTAAGCGAGTCGCAAGAGACGGTGTAGATGCGGTGATAGAGAATAAGGCTTGTTAGGAGAGACGCCATGTTCTTTATAGGTTGCGCAAATGATATTCGGGAGGAAGTGAGACGCCCTTACTTCATTGACTCATAACAGAATGTCCGGAACTGATCGTGCAGCCACAAAGTAATTGCCGCTATCCACAACTGCCGCTGTTTGTTGTTCTTTTTTGAAACATACCCAAAGTATACAAGTAATTAAATTTAATTTGTGTTACTGATTTTATCACTATTATAAAGCAGCTTGTTTTAATTTCAAAAATCATACTTATGGATGAGCAGAAGATGGAGATCAACAGCGAAGCGATTGAGACGGACGAGGGAGTGTCGCTGGAGGAGTTGAACAGATACCCACGTCACCATCGCCGCTGGACCTCTGCTGGATCGCAAAACAAGCGATCCCTTGCTGGCATCGAGGAGTGAGTGGGTGGTGTGTTTTACAATTTGCTTCATTGAAGTGAAAGAGAGAGCTGTATAGGTAACAGGGTGTGGGTAGGTTGTGTGTCCGTGTGCTGGCTCTTTAGAACTCAGTGTCTGTAGGTTTGGGAGGCACATTGTTTCGGGTTTTGGATTTCCACTAGGACTGAGTTTCTATTGGAAATGAACGAGCTTCATCCCCTCTTACTGGCATTTAGGAATGAGTGGTGTTCTTTTTCTTTCCAAATGAGAGCTTATAGTCGCGTTAATATAGAGTTCTCCAGCTCTCGGTGTCTACCAAAGCCGCATTGTTTTCAATATTTTTTTATCCGCATAGTAAAAAAAATGGATAGACTGTTTTCTGAAATTTTTATATTGACAGCTTTCTATGCTGCAATTAAGCTAGCGAACTAAGATCCACGAAGGCCTGCTTTCTTCAGCTGTTAGAATTTCATGAAATATTTCGTGTTAGCCTACGACTGATGGCGGACGTTGCTATTACAATTTTAATTTAACACTGTAATAGCGCAATTTATTTTTGTTCGAAGTCGTTTGAATTTGGTACGACCTGCCTGCCTCTAAACGCTACTAAGCTGCTAGGACGGATATACTAGGGTTACTCCGTAAATGGGTTTAGAGATATAATAACTAGGTACCGTCTCAAGATATTAATTTTCAGTTTTTTAATTATTGGTTGATGAGGCTATTCGGTCACCGCAATTCTTTGTTTAACGAGATGATGGCATGGCAGATAAAGTTGAGCTAGAGATTTGATTTAACTTTGTCGTACCTGAATAATTAAACATCGCATAATTTTTCCTCCACTCAGCCCGTGAGGATTAAGTCGCTGCCAAAAAAAACTTTACGTGAAGCATTCCGCGTTACCCGGCACCATCTACTATGTAAAATATAATACAATATAAATGGTTTAGATCTATAATTCACTATTACCGCACGGCAAAACAATTTCGTTACAAAAAAGTCGCGAAATCGTCATATAATAAATATGGTTACACGTGAAACCTCGACGAATGTGTGTTCGTATGACGCTCATCTCAGAGATACTTTCTCCTAAAATTCTGCACATTTTCTTTCCAAAATATGAACCTCACGAACACAATCATTTATACCAAGTTCTAATATTGAAATTTCAGCTTCAAAGGAAGAATAAAGTAACGTACGTGTACAAGGAGGCGTGAGTTGAGAGCTGTCTGAGGCTGTGCTTCAACACCTTGCGGTTTAAAGCAAAAGTTTTCCTCTGAATGTTGAGCTTTACTATAGTCAAACCAGCGTAAGCAGTCCTTTAGGGGCGGGGCTGAATTGAACGCAGCAGTCCCAAATCTAATTTAATAACTAATGCATTTTGAGTTTTCGAATATAAATATAATTTTATCGATTGAGAAAAGTTATACAACGCGCTTAAGTGAGATTTGGCAAAGTTGCTTTGCGCTCTTAGCCACGCCCATAAGGACTCCTTACGCTGGTTTGACTTTAGCACGAGAACCCACAAGTGGGTTACGCTAAATGATGGGCTATTTTTTTTTTTGAGGGCCACACAATATTATTTCAGCATATATGTGTTATGGTCTGAGCTATCGACGCTCTGCGACTAGTTATGGGGCGCGTTGAACTGTTGATACGGACAAGTGTGTTAGGCCGCACTTTAGCGTGTAGAATTATTTACACGTGACCTAAACATGAGGAAAAAAAGACGGAGGATTTCCCGCCTGTGGCTCTCTTTTACTTTTGTGAACGAGACGCCAGTGCTTGCCTCTGAAATTAGAAACTGTTGTTAATTAGACCAGCTATTTCCACTAGCACGAAGAATGTGACGTTGACAGCGACGTTAGGATATTTTTGGAGAGACTGTGTCTTGGTCAGGCTGTTATAACTATTCATGTATATATGGAAATTTGATTGTTGTGCGTAGGTAATTTAAGTAACCGTATCGTACCGATAAGCAACCCTGAAGCAAGTGCATGTATTGAAACGGTACAACTCTTATGATCATGCAGCAGCATTATAGTACCTACTGGGAGGGAATTCAAGGTTTTCGCGTCAGAAGTCCAGGACACCATTGCTGGCGTTCTCGACTAACTTCGTGTACTGTACTTTCTGAGGGCGAGTTCACACGTCATTCATATGAACGCATTCGCTCATTCACTTATCCGAATGTGTTCCCGTGTCCTAGAAATAGCAGAAAAGTGCACCGTTATGAGAGTTTTATTACGCTCCAAATTTGAAGAGATATCCGTCACTTGCAGAGGAAATTAATTCGACTGGTTACATTTCAAGAAATTTTTGTGGTGTACACAAAGCTGTGCTGACGAGGACGCTACAAAACATTGGGACGAGTGAACGAGTTGCTATGAAGGATGAATCACAGTTTTGCACACGTAGCTTTACACTCTTAAAATTGGTGACATTTTTTAGTTCAGTTTCTCCCATGATTAAACTGCTAATTAAGATAGATTTTGTTAGCGCTAATTTTTCATTCAGTTAATATAATCCATGCATTTATTGTATCAATAGATTATTAAATTGTATATTTGAGGGCCAAAAGCTTATCAAGTAGTTACTTTTTGAGATCGGTACATGAAAAAAATTGCTCCTAAATAGATTTCTTTATCCATGAGAATCTAAAAAATTCTTCCGACAGCAATGATTCAATAAACTGTTGTGCGTGACAAAGTTGCCAAAATAAAATCTGTGGTCGCCCTAGGTGTGTTGAGAACTTAGCGTTATAGAGGCCCCCAAGAACTGAGTTAGTATGAGGTATCATTGATTGGCATGACAAGCAAAAGTTAAGCTGAATACACTAGGTTTGACTTATGCAGACTGCAAACAGGAGCATTGGCGTCGCCATTTTGAATCTAACTCAACAAATTAATTTTTTTAATTGGAAAGTTCTTCTCAATAAAAGCAAGGCAAGGGTAAACACTTGACTATAATTACAGGTGTTAGATGCAACCCGGCTACGCTTGAGACGTCTGAGCACTTTGCTTGTCACGAACTCTAGTCTGGAACTCTTCTGCAAGGCGAAGCCAATTCACCTGTCTGGAAATTCCCTACAAGTTAGGTTTAGTGGGCTTAACTCTGCTTTGCCGTACTAATGAATACCCCTTTTGACATAAATTACTCTGTGGAACTATTTCCTTCATATCATTCTGTTATCTTTGTTGTTATTAAGCTAGTGTATATACACCTGTCTTCTAAATTAGTCTGCCTCCTTCATTTATATAAATGAACTGTGAAACATTCCTAGGATACTTTAAAGTGTGTGTACAATGTACCATTCGGTGGAATATTGCGCCTATATAAACTTCAGTGTTGAGAGCTCGTGCAGTATTTAAATGTTTAGTACAGGAGTCTAATAAAATCTAATGTAACCTGTGTAACTGCATTTTCACCCTCTTAAATAATCTTTCATTTTCGGAGTTTGGTCTGGTCAACTTCTGTAAAACTTTAAAAGAAAACTCGTATTTAGGTTTGCATAGATTAAAGAATATTTTCCTATATTGCAATAGTTTCTGCTGCAGTAAGTTAACTTCAATTTTCTTTGAAACTTAATAAAGAAAATTTATAGGGCAACTATGATAGTTGCCGGAAACCATTTTGTAATATTTCAGTCACCCTTCGAAAATTTTCCTTAGTTTTTTTCGAAACTTTTATAGAAAAGTTAACTTTAAGAGTAACTGTACAAATTAAACGACCCGCTAGATTTGTTCTTCCACGGATCGTTTGACTGCATGGGAGGTGGTCTCAATTATTCTGTGTATGGATAGAAATAAACAGTTACGTCCTGTGTTCTACCATTAAATTTATCAATATATTTCTGTAAGTTATCCTATAAATTTCACACATGAAATACAAAAAAGGAAAACTTCGGAGCTGCAGACGTTAGTTATAGTTTGTTATTGGTCTCATTTTGACTGCTCAAGTATTATTCATATTCAAGCTCCGCAGTCGTGCAGTGGAAACGTTCGCCCTAGTAGAAAATTCTACACGTTAGTAGCAGCAGCAGCAAGTTCAAAGCAGTTATTTATCACAGTCAGTTTAAGTACCTATTAACCAACTAATCGGAAAGATTTCGTTGCATAAACTCCTAGCTTGTTTCTTATATTTCGTTTTAAGCTTTGATGGCGCGGAAAGGAAATATAAAACAATAAAATAACTTTTACATATTTAAATGAAAATGTCTCTGTACATCTCCCGTAATAATGAAATGCATCCACTCACGTTGATTTAAGTTGACACCAAAAATACACTTGAATGACGTTCAGTTATTAAGGTAAACAGTAAGGATTACACAAGGATCTGCAGCTTCTGCTGCAACATTTATGGAAATGGTAAAACTTCAGATAATCACTGATTATATTGGGCTGATCACACGACGGTCATAAGGACGAGATTCCACAAATAATCGTCCGAATGCTTTCCTGTGCCCTTGTTAACATAGCTGTATGTACACACACAAAATAACAGGATTGTTAGCTATAGTGGGTTTAGTCAGGAAGTGCCACTAGCAAGTATCTGACTATGGATCTCTTACTATTCAGATAATTAAAACTTCGAGGGCTTGACAAGTTTGTGCTATTGAAACTGACGCAGCTATGCATTTGGATGGGGAGCTGAGGAAACTCGTTCATTTGACTATCGTGTGAGCCCGATTTTACATAGGCAATGAAAAACTCTCACCGAACCAATTCTCCTAATCATACCATGTCCTAGCAGTTCAGCAGGGGCGCCACGGTTCCTAGCTAAATTTAGAAGACGCAAGCAAGGAACTTTTTTAATATCTTGTCAGGATTCTGTAATGGACGACAATTGGCATGTTCTGTTATCACAGCGCTTGTAAGCATAGCGGGAGTGAGCGTATGAGCGACTTTGCAGCTATTTCAATAAAATTGGGCACGTTCTTGTATATTGAAAAGAGGAAAGTTATTTAGTAGCTTAGCTATAGTTACCTCCGCCAAGGAGGTTATGTTTTCGTCGTGTTTGTCTGTCTTTTTGTTTGTCTGTCTTTTTGTTTGTCTGTCTTTTTGTTTGTCTGTCTTTTTGTTTGTCTGTCTGTCTGTCTGTCACTAAGATAACTCAAAAAGTTATGAACCGATTTCGATGGAATTTACAGGGATTGTTAGGTATGTTAAGAGGAACAGATGATTAACTTTTGGTAAAGGTATGTCCATCCGTTTGTTTGTTTGTCTGCCTGCCTCATTTTTCTCAATGCCATAACTCAAAAAGTTGTGGATGGATTTTGATGAAATTGACACGAGTTGTTAGGTATATAACAAAGAATATATGACCAAATTTTAGTAATGATCCGTTCGTTCGTTTGTCACTCTTTTTAATTTTATGCTTGTTAGCACAATAACTCAAAAAATAATGGATCTTTATGAAATTTATAAGGGCTGTTAGTAATGTTATAAGACATGAATGATCAAATTTTGGTGCAGATCGGTTTGTTCGTTTGTATGTTTGACTTATGTTTGTCATAACGTTTGTTAACACTATAACTCAAAAAGTCACGAACGGATCTTCAAGAAAATTAAACAAGCTGTTATTAATATAAAAAGGCACAAATTATTAGATTTTGGAGTAAATACAAAGAAAATTATGGTTTCAGAACCAATTTGAATTTTTTGCTACCGTTGCCTCACTTGGCGGAGGTATGCGCTCTCAGAGTGCTCTAGTTATCCATGTCGTCAGAGGAAGAGAATTTTTTTTTTTTAAATTCGAATTTAGCATAGCATTGATATGCACGAGGTAAAACTGCCAACATGTCTCATCAGCTTTGCCGTTACGCACTGTAGGTGGAGTCCTGCTTGTACTGAAATTTAAAAGCGGGCACTGCGTCTTGGTTGATGAGAATCATAAACCTGGAACTTTCACTAATTTGTCTTGGGAACAGCATTGCTAGCTCTTTACCAGACGGCTGAAAAGCGCTCTCTTTAGTGATCGCATGACGGTAGTTACCATATATGATCACGTGCCCAGCAAATTGCCAAGTCCCCAAAAAGAGACGCTCTGTGAGAACAGGTTACGCTTATTATTTTAACTTTGCACAAATTAAACATTTATTATATCTAGAATCTGAATTACACTAAAACAGCGAACCCGTTTAGCTCCAAAATTGTGATGTCGGCATTTACCATTTTAGTTTCAAGTGGAAAAGCGCGATAAAAAGTAGTACGCAACTGATTGGAAAGCGTTTGCAGCGATACTTTTTGTGGCTATAGGCCTAA
>LQNS02278174.1:4677415-4696693 GCA_001587735.2 Parhyale hawaiensis
GGGGGGGGGGCAGGAGATAATGTTCTTGGCTGAGAGCTGTCGTCAAATTATCGAATGCGTTTAGAATTCGGTTCATCTAAATTTGCAGCCTATTTACGAAGGGTGCACTCGATTAGACGACGAAACTGAAACCTCGAGGCCTTGACTTTTCCGTAACTTTAGACAGGAGGGTTGGGTTGCCACTTTGAATTGTATTACAAGAGTTACAAGGAACCAAAGTACGATGAACCGCAGGAAGACTCCATTCTATGAAGCGATCTTGTGTTTGGGAGGTCTCAAGGATAAACGTTTGAGGATCAACTCTTGAAAGTTTCTTCGAAGGATCGAATTCAGCTCACCTCTTTGAAGATGTTTATCATCGAAGCCTTAGTTTGGCTGGCCAATCGCTCGCTCTATAACACTTTTCAGTTTTTTGACCAAAGATCTATACCTCTCCGTTCTATCAACATAATTTATCATGGATCTGCCGCCAAGTACTATCATCGTAACTTATCATAGATCCGCCTCCCACTGCTATCAACATAATTTATCATGAATCTGCCTCCATATCTATCACTAAGAAGCGTAAAAGGCGGGGGACCAACACTCCCTATAGAGCTCCACCCGAGAGCCTTAGGGGTGTGGCGCTTCTTTGAACTGCAGCGCGAGTATCTCTCAAAGCTTATCTAATTCCACCTTAATGAAAGGCTATCAGCAAATGTCATGTAAATCTGCAACTCGGACGTGTCTGGCGTGTACACATGCTGGGGTCTTCCTCGGCGCTCTGAGCTACGAGCCGCCGCTTGTCTAGGAAGTGTAGAGCTCGTCGTTTTGAGTTTATGCTCTTTGTTATATTGTTTGGGTTCCTTCAGCGAGTTCAGTCTCAGTGTGAAGAATGCACGGTGACGGCGCTGTAATGAGGCGAAACAGTGTAAACATTCCTCGTTACAGATACACACGAACGTGCAAGCGGGTCTGCGGTGTATGCATTTTGGAATTTGGACGGCTTGACGGGAATGAATTTATGGCCTGTGAATTACGCGTCTGTATACTTTCTGAATTGTGAACTAACAAAGTGTTCTGAGTCATTCTAAGAGGACGTTTGGTTAGGAGCCGGCATTATCCTATCGAGGCTTGACCCGATGTGGCCTGGCTTGCTTCGACATGTTTAATTGAGTTTTGGACATTGACTCCTAATCGGTCGTTCTTGAGACTTCTTAAGACTCAATCTCGCTCCTTAAAATAAAGCTATCAGCCGGCCGAACGTAATCGGGTTGCTTCTAACACCTGCAGCATGGCTCAGAGTTGCAAGGCCAACGCTTCTGTCTGAAGTCCCGGGCAAGTCAAGCCTCGAAGGCTAATCTTGGAGCCCAGTCGAACATGCCCTCTATATATCTAGATATACTCGAAGTTGAATGCTTTACGAGTGTAACTTAGTACTATAATAGTGGCTCTTTGCGCAAGATTGACTATAATATCAGGCAAGAACATAAGAATCAGTAAAGGTATATCTTTATTCCAAATTGAACAGCTCCTACATGAGCTCGTTGGCTAGTTTAGATATATCGTTATGATCGTTCCTCGTTTTTTAGTTGGAAAAATCAATTGTAATAGGAAGACCAGTCACACAGCGCGTACACGATGCGTTAGCCACGATTGTATGTGTTATTGCCCAATATTAGGGTAATAATTAGGGCTGTGATAATATGCTTTTATAGACAGAGAAGTCGATGATAACTCCAAAACAACAAATTGCATTAAGTATAGGCCCCCACAGTGAACTGCTTCTACAGGTTGTGTTCCCCTCATAGCTTTACGTTTGAGCTTTTTGTCGTTGTTTTCGGGTAATCACTGACTTCTCTGTCTATAAGAGCATATTGTCACAGCCCTAGTTATAATTAATGCGACCATTGGAAATAGCCATTGTTTGGGGTCGTAACGACGGAATAGTTTTATGTTGGTCAGTGGCACCGCGCCGTGCTAAAGCTGTACCGCTTAATTTTTATACAAAACGAAATGATATGAGCGTTGGAGCGTTGTACATACCTTCTCTTGGATAGGGATAAGCTAATCTGCTTAGTGTAACAGGATTCATTTTACGGCCCTCTCAAGCGTAATTGGTTTTCATCTGTTACATGAGACTTTGCCCCAATTATAGGCTGACCATTTTATCAAGGCAGTTTGGTCGTGGTCAAATTCCTCTATAGAGGTGCCAATTCTATGGGTATTCGTGAGATTTTTCTATATGCAGTAAGTGGGCGGTTCTAAGATATGGGTCGAACAAAATCTTAAAAATACTCGTAGACTTAGCAGCATTATAGAGGAATTTGACCACGACTGAACTGCCTTGATAAAATGGTCAGACTATAGAAAATCCAATCTTCAGGTTGGAAATTCTGTACAAATTTAAGCGAGCTGGCTTGATCCTCTCAGTACAAGCAAGCGAATTGGGTCAAGAGCTTAATTCTGGGGAATTTTTCATCTTCAGTAATGAGTATGGGTGCCGAACTTAGCAAAATAATAGAAATCCAAAACTATCACAGTATTTGCGAAACCAACTCTACTGTAACTTATATCTTTGTCTCCCTAAGAATATACAAAAAAGGGTCTGGGTGAATAATATTCTGCTTGGCATATGTGCATAACCATGCTTTAGGTTTGCATGTTACCTAGCGACTATCTTAATGGGCGAGAGATAATTTTTTTTCGCCACTGAGGGTGCTACTCGATAGACGCGTTATATTTTGGTGCTGCATACAGTTCACTATTGATACCTAGAGCGTTATTTTACACGCTGAAGAATTCAGTAGCGTTTTCATTTGACGGCCAAAAGACTTGCTTGATTTAGTTCACGTATTAAAGTAATATTTTGATGAATTATTGAAGGCAATAAGAATATTTCTCATGCCCTACTAAACATATATATACTCTAGATGTATAATATGCATATTGTCTACGCACGAGATCTCCTACAAGAATAGAATTTTCGTGGCAACAAGGTTAAATGATGAAAACAGTGTTCGACGTATGTGAACATGAAATTAAAAGAATAATAACAACGAAAGTTGCATAACAATACAATCATACAATACAATAAATATTAACGCGCATCAACAATCCCTGGATGCGACGGACGTTTTAATTAAAAGAAGAAAAAAGTCTTCTGATGGTTTGGTTCTAGACGATACGACGATGTGAATAATTATGTTACATTCGTGTTTCTTTTAAGGACATGACTTACTTTTACAGAGAGCCGGAGCGGTGGTCTCGGGTACCCTCCAGGAATGGGCCTGCCGGTCCGTCTACAGCAAGCTAATTAAGTCTAATAGTATTAAACCTGCACTCCTGGGGCCCCAACGGACAGGGGATTCAAGCCCAAATGGAACGCTAAACAGCACTAGAACCCAAAACTCTGCAAAGTAGAATCAGTGAAAAAAAGAAAAAACATTCACAGATAATTTAAACTCCTGCAGATCCTCCAAACGGCCGAACATGAATCCCAGGCCAAAGTAGACTTGAATATCTGTACAGCCCCGACTGAAGAGACAAGTAACTGCACTTTTGGATCCTTAATTTTGTTATTGCCATTTTAATGTCTGTGTAATTTGTGTCATTTTACCTTGATAACACTAATACGAGTATGTATAGCATAGCAGGTCTTAGCTGTAATTTGTTGGATAAATAAGCTTGTTGGTTTCAATACCTGAGAAGAAAATTTGCCATCACTATGGATGCCCGGTGGCGGCAACTGACAATAACACAAGTGTTTTGACTCGCAACTGGAATCAGTCGCTATCCTCAAGAAAAAATTATTCAGTGTGCCATATTAGTAGTTTTTTTTTTCAGCGCAAGTGTGACACTTCCGTTGTATGATCTCAATTGAGAAATAATGTATACTTATTTAAACATTTGCAGGCTGAAAGAGCTTCTGCTGCCTGAAAATTTCATTTTTCGAATCGATTCCAGGAACGAGTTATAAATTCCTGGAATGAGGAGCCAATGCCGTCCAATTTTGAAATGCCTGATGGTTTTAGGAATTTCAGCTCCACCAATAGGATGTCTTTAGCTGATTATTCTGAGGCACTGCTGTGGATATTAACATTGGATATATGCCTGAGATTTTCTGATACAGTACGTGTATGACGAATGACGGCTGGCCGTAGGTCTACCTACTGCCACTAAAGCAAACAGTTTCATCTCTTACCGTTTTGTACTGTATGATGGAAGAACTATCTGCGTGACTTCCGTTAGTATTCTTAGTACTGTAATGTACCAACATAGCCGTAGCTATGCTTTGCATTGCTGTTTTTTTAACTAAGTATCTAACTTATGCGTAATTACGAAAGGTAAAGGTCGCCTTTACTTGCAGGAGTGGAATTTTTCTCTCGCGAGCACATGGCAGCACAACTTTCGTTACTTTAATGGAAGATTAAGCCTGCCGGTATAGGCATAGTTTTTGCGACCAAACCTGCACCGCATACATGAAAAATAAAAAGCTACGTCAGAAAATTATTCTCGTCATTTTTGACGGCTGGGTTTTCTAGCATTACTCTAAATTTCAATCTTAACCATTTTCTATCAATGTATTCAAGGTAACGTGTTCTGAATACACGCAAAAAAGTACAGCTTCTGAGCAAGGAGGAAATATCTTTGTTTACAGAGGTCGTAAACAAAGCACGTGTACAGCAGCTAAACTTTCGTTTGCTGTGTACTGCCAAATGACCTACAGACACAAATTATGCTGTTGACCACGGAGGTGGGAATGAGAACCTGAACCTTTACTTCTCACAGAACAAACAGTCATCTCGAACATTGTTGAAAGGTCACGTCTACTTCGTGTTATAGCGAAAACCTGCGTGGCTTATAAAGTGGGCCACACCTTGCGGTAGTATGTGATGTTCCACACGTTATGCGATGGGCTGAAAAATTCACAAGAATGTACCTATGTTTTGAAAACGTAGATATTGTATAGGATAGAGTATCTTGTTTTCAAGGGCTTTCAATTATTGCCATATTGCTACACATCATCCATTTCAGGATATTCTCCAGCTCAGACAATTGTCGCTCTTCCTTGACTGAGGAATAAATTCTAAGGTAAAAAAATCCAAAATTTACGAAGCATAACCTTGGTAGGCTGCCCAGCCCAAAGTCACAATTCTTTACACACTCAATGCACAAAACAGGGACTGCGGAGGTCTTGAATAGAGCGTACGATCGAGATACGCATGACTAACGTCACTTACGTCGTACATCTTGCATTCACAAACAGAAAATTTGCCCTTGTATGCCACCGAGAAGTTAGCGCACTCACCTCTACACTCACGGAACATGTAGAGCAGCTTCTATCTTGCTGTAGTGTCTCAGGACCACGCCTTCTAGCTCCCTCTACGAAGCAGGGCGCCTTCCCCTACGCAGAATTCGTTCCAATTCAAAACCTTTCATACGATACTTGCCGTGCTACGGTCAGGGTCATGGCATGTCTGGAGCCCTGGATGGGGGGGGGGGGGAAGGGGCTCCTGGCTTCCGTACCTTCCTATGCCCTGCATATGGACCAAGAGAATGAAACTGAGAAGAATTTTTTTCGTTCTATATGGTGCTGTGCTTGGGCAGTAACAAGAAGTTAATAAGTTGTTACGTTGGTAGATTTATTATACACAGATATATATTACAATACAAGTTTCGAAGAGATTTCAAATTACAATACATTAACAGAAATATAGCTGCGTGACTCATAGAGAAAGCTGTGAACCATTTTAGGCAACAAGTAACAATTATACGGGCATAATTGCATGACGTAATATTTATACCGCTTTTTACAAGCGTTATTACTGGATCTTATAAGGGCTTTGGTATTCTATTAACAAGATACTCCGTTAAAAAAAATAGTTGACCGTTTCTCTACATCAACACGCACGTTTGAGAGATAGAAAATGAAAGTCTCATTTCATAATTTTGTTGGAGAATGTGTGAGCTGTAATATTGTTAAAAGATACGAGGATGATTATGGATAAGTGATCGGAAAAATGCAAGCAGCGAATAGCTATACAGTCTTCAAATCGCATCATTAATTTGTAAGGTATAGTATTACAATTCAACAGTATGCTATGACTGTTTCGCTTAGCACGAAGTATTCGCCTTAGAATTTTATTTAGCATCACTTTTCATTAACGATTGTAACAACATGGGACTGCATCCCAGATGATAATGATTTGAAATAACTAAAATTGAGCTAATGAATAATAAATTTGTTTCTACGAATGACAATTGACGTAATTGGATATATACTGCATATTTTATACCAAGAATTCTACTCAGCTACCTGCCCACTTCATCATTGTGGGCATTGCAGCCCTGTTTATCGTCGAGAATCACACCAAGTTATCGTATCACAGACAACCATTCCAGGGTTTTACTATTAAAATAAACCGGAGGCAATTCAGGGCAAGAACATGGAGTGAATAACGTTAATTTGGTTTTATCCTCATGAGCAATTAATATGCTCTGAGTTAACCATTCCGACTATCCATTTAAGAATATATATATAGTATCGGTTACGACTGAGTCAAAATTGCATCTGCTATGAAAAAACACTGCATCATCTACAAACAGAACACCCTTCATACCAAGAGTAGTTATATTATTAATAGAAATTCTGAAAAGCAACGATCCGAGGGCACTACCTTTGGGACGTCAATTTTAATAGGCAAAACAGGAGATTTTATAGTATGTATTATAGAGTACATACTGGTCTCTGTTAGATAACTTGCCATTAATGCATTCGCTATCCCACGTATACCGTAATGAGGGAGTCTTTTCTTTAACAATAGACATATTCCATACGAATTGTCATGAAAACTCTTATATAAATTTGTCATTAGATGAAATATCGCAAGTGTTTGATTAGCTTTCGCACGAAAACCAAATTGTTGGCTAGCAATCACACGACGAGTCACTGGCTAGGAACGAGGTGAATCTGGAGTGAATTAATTTTTCAATTATTTTATTGAACGTTTAGAGAGTTGACCTTGGTCTGTAATTTGCTACATCGTTAGGGTCGCCTGATTTGAATATTGGCATAACACGAGCATGCTTTAGAACCTCGGGGTAAACATTAGTCTCAAAGCACTAGTTGAAAATATAACAAAGTGGGTCACCCCTATAATTATAACTTTCATGAAAAGAAAAGGTTGGATTTCGTCACGATTGCAGCGCTTGTCGCTGAATGATTGCAGTATTTGCATTAAATCATGGGCACACAAATATCAAATAGATACAAATATCATTAATATAATTGGTATTAATGGAAAAATTCACAGACTGTTGAGGAAGGTTAAATAAGAGCCATTGCGAGAGAACTAAAATACTTGTAGAAGAGATTAACTAAATCAACTTCGGCAAGAGCGCTACCATTTAAACTGAGGGAACTATTTTTAGAGCTAACACTTCTGCTTAGAATCTCATTTAGAACTAGCTGCATTTTTCGAGACGACTTACTAGATTTATAGATCCTTTGTTTGTAATAATTTCTTTGCATTTATGTATAAGTCGATTCAGTAGGAAGAAAATGAAAAAACAAGAAGGAAACATAAGTACTTGTAGGCTGATATGGCTGCTGTGCGTATCGAGTTAGCCAAAGTTATATCAGAAAGTGAGAAAGATAGTAAATTGCTTATTGTTTTAAAATAGAGTTGCTGCTAATCTTGTTAGAAAATAAATTGGCAATAAACTAAGTGAGAGAGAAAGTGTCTGCGGTAAGCTACAGATTGTTTTATATGAAAGATGCATTCGTCAAGCTATTAAGTGTACAACAAAGTACAACTTAACATATGCTTGTAGACGAAATAGGATATACTTTATCAACAGTCCTCGAAATATGCGCTGGCAAAGATTTCATCCATCATCTTTCATGTAATAAATTGACGTGTCAGAGCTCCGTGAATCTGCAGCAATTAGTATTGCTTCCAAGATTAGCTCATTGGCTGAGTTTATTTTCGTTGTTTTCGACTTTTCTTTCTCAAATATTTTCGTGATTCTTACTTAATGGCAATAGCTCATAGAGGGCCGGGGTGTAAGTCTCGGCCGCTCTCTGTGAGTGGGCTCATTGGTCCGTCTACTGCCTGCTGTCTAATCTCATTGATTTGGTCACTTTAGATTTTATTATCTTGATAAAGCTCCAAACTTCGCAGTACGCTCTGGTTCTCTGTTAAAATTTTTTCTGAGGAAAAGTAAAAAAAAAAATAGAGAAATAGACAGTTCAATTACTATACAAAATATAGGCAACTCATTTGGGACCGAGCCGGCAAAATGAGCCACTGCAAAGTGGTCGCCGACTCTGACAGCGCAAGTGTCCTAAAGAAATATACGCTACATACCGGGCTGCTTGCAGCGCCGGAGGTGCAGATGAGTGACAGTAAAGAGTGGTAAAAGCAAAATCTGTTTTAATCAATTTGATGTCTAAAACTCAGTGACTGTCTACCTCCATTTGACCAGTATAGTTACACATTTGTGTTTCTTGGTGATAAACATATTCTTTGCAACACCCCGAACAGTTTGCTTTTGACTGTTCACCCTATATTCACTAGAAAGCATTTTATTGAAATTATAAATATCTACCATAGGACCTATTTGCGTGTTTCAGGGGACCTATGAGCATAGTGTGCAATTGGGCTGAAGAGGTCTATTTCTGCGGCATTTGATACACAGCAGCTACATATAGCGTGCGTGCCAGACCGACGTCTGGAAAATTCCCTTTTGATAATTCAATTTAAGTTTGGACAGGCAGGAATTTGGCATCGTTATCACCCCGTGCGATCGAGCGCGGGGTGATCATCTGCTCCGTTTATTGAAGCGATCGCTTATTTGTGCGCATCATTTGGCTGTGCAGATCGTAATGAGAGTTAAGCTTCTTTGGGCAACAGCGCAGTTAAATTGGGTATTGTCGATGCTAATGTTGGCGGTGCGGCGGAGTTCCGCGGTGGCATACCAAACTGGAGCGGTCCATGGCAGGCGCTTCCTGGCATCGTTACGAAAAACGTTCGCCGTTTATTTCGCCGATGATTAGCCGTTGATTTCGAAACAGAACTTCGTCTCAATTGAGCTGCCGCAGACCTTGCTTAGCCTTCTCGCTACGGTAATGCTGTTGTTGCAGGTGTTAAGTTCAATATATGGTCATCGAAAAATGCATCTTACGCGTGTGGTCGGCCATAGTTCATCTATAGTTTAATATTTCATCTTACTAGAGAACAAAAATTGGCAAACTTTTGAACTGGGAATCGATAATGCAGTCACCATATTGTGAAAAGAGAGAAAAAAGCTGATTTCGTACTTAGAGTGTGTCTACAGAAATGACTTAAAAGTAGAATAATGTATTATATATTGCATTTTCTAATCTTTTTGAACTGGCAACTATAGAGCTGTCGTTCGAATTTTCAATGAAGGAAACGGAGCGTAGCTATTAATGACTAACTCTTCGTTAAGGTCCGCTTACACGTTAGTTTTTTGAGCTACAGTCTTACTTCACAACGTTCAAATATTAGCCGCCGTAAAGTTAGATGACTAATGAAGTTTCACTTGTAAAGTTACTAATATTTCAACAAATTTACAGTGAAATTGAAGAAGGAAATGTTTCTACTTTTCTTTTGATTAAACGGACATAGCAACGTATTCGGGTATAGAGCTGTGGGAGGAGAGAAAATTGGATCATATGACGGCCCTGTGGGTACGCAAAACGTAAAAAAGAAAAAAAAATGCTAAAGCGGGATTACCCACGGGCAGTCTTTTGATCGAGTTCTTTAAGTTGATAAAATGCGTTACTATGAACAAAAAAAAAAAAAGGATCGACAATGCACAGCTGACAATTTGAAGCGACAAGTTCAGGAATGCTGCCCAAGGAGGAATTTCTTTGGCGGCAAGTTAATATTTAGTAAATTACTTATATTCAAGAAGGTTAATCTAAACAGGAGTCAGATTACCTTTAGCTTTTATAAGGCAAGTAGGCAAAGTTCGTTTTCTAGGTGGAAATGTAGTTTCCACACTCGTTCTGGTCATGTATTGCATATCTACTTATTGTCTTGTCGTTAAACTACAGTTTTGTACGATTAGTGCTTTTAGTTGGCTGCTGACTATTTCTCGAAGCGAGGTGCATCTCCTTTACTAAAAATTCCCTTATCGAAGTCGAGTAAGCCATTGCTGGCACACCAGTTCTGAAATAGAATTCGATTGATACCCGCTACGCATCTCTCGGTCAGTTTCTGCTGTTTTTTCTCTTCTACAGTAAACAAAAACATAAGCTACCGATAGTGGTCCGCCTGAACTTTTATTACAAGAGCTGAAATGCAAGCAAAAATGTCAGAACATTCTTCCTCCGGGGCTTATTTCCCACTAATGTGAGTGTAGTCGACTGGTCGCCGTACCGAATCCAGTATCCATGGGAAAATATAAGAAAAATGATTCGAAAGCTTGACAGTTCATGCTAAAAAAAACGAACTTTTAGGTCAACTCATTAGCTGTTATCTTACTGTAAAATTAAGGGATTTCTTTTCTGGTAGAGACACTTGCTAAAGAAAACGGATTCAATGGCTAACATTTTACCTACGTTTATGGTAGACGCACAGTTGTATTTACGAGGAAAGAACAAGGCATTCCGGGCATAAGTTTAGAGAATCATGAAAAAACTATCGTGTAGACAGTCCTTGAAAACCCCAGCCTAGACTAAGACCATAAGATCGAGCTGTAAACAATGGCTGGAGTTCTTCCAGACTTAAACACCTTAGTATTGAGTCTTCTAATCATATATATGTCTTCTTCATTGTAAATTGCAAAAGACAATTTGTATTAATCACGTTTTAAGTTTGCTGTATGGCGCTCTTAGAACTGCCGAGGTTGTGCAGTTTACTGGAAACAGTGAAATCAGTGGGCGAGAGCATCTCCAAGTTGCTACACCCGCAACACGGCTGGTCAAATAGCTCTCTCTATATCTGGTATTAAACACTAGAGTGATTTCCCAGATTCAGAACAGGATGTGACTGAATATAATCAGTTCACCAGGATGCAGTTGTCGCACTCTAAGCGGTTCCAATATTATTGTGCTAAAATTCTCTAGGTGGAAGAGGCATTCTCTTCCGCCAGAAGTAGAAATATCAATGAGTTAATATCTTCTAAATTACTCTTCTAGCTTTTTATACATAAATAAAACAATATTTACTGATAAACTGTTGCGCAACGTTCAGCGCATTTCTAATTTTCCTATGTTTATTTTTATTCGTCTATTTTTTGGTAAATTTATTCAATCTTTGTCATATACAGCAGATTTTTTGGTGCAAATTAAATAGCCTTTGTCATTAACAGCATAAAAATGTTACACCACGTACGTACCGCACTCAATGTATATCATGTATTAGTTATTGTTACTTTTTTAGGTCAAGATTTTTTCAACTTTTTTCAGATATTAGATCAAAAAATGCGAAATACTAATTTTACTATAATTTCATACTCTGAAAAACCTTTTTCGACTTAACTTTGCGTAACCAATTTTTCTCTTTACGGAAAATAGTATCAATATCATCTCATTAATAACATGTAGGTATTGTATGTCCCCCAAGGCTATTACTCACTTATAGATTCTTGTCTATCACAGATTGCTGTCATAGAATGAATTAAATTAGTAACGTGCAGCGCTTTTTTAACTCCTCTTTTGTCAGGAAGCTATTTGATAAAGAAAATGTCAAATATATATATGTAGAAAATTACGCTACTTTACCACTTTTTTAGTTTAGAACCGGTTGGCACAATTTGCAATGCCCATTAGTGTTATAACACAAACTCATTGTACTCCCTCATATGTCATGTGTTAGCTTTAAGAATGTTACTTATACAATATGTATGAATACCTCAGGGTACTGTGCCCCTAATTTATTGGGCACTGCATCCATATGAGCAATACATGATGTTTGTTTGTCTAATTTCGTGAACTCGGATCTTCTTTTTTTCATTCTTTTGTTTTCTCCACCCGCTGGGCTGGTTGCGTGGGGGGTTGTTAACCTCATGGAGATTCTCCGTTCCTACGTCGCCAGCCTGGTGTGATTTAATAATAATAATAATTTTCTTCCATGAGCCGTGGCGTAAGAGCTATAGCCGGTGCTGAATTGTGCACTTTCTTTATTACGTTGAAAGAAAATGTCTTTCGATGGGTAACCCTAAAATTAGTTTTTCCCTCTAAGTTTTCCAAGAATGCAATCAAAGCACATTTTCTACCCAGTGGTCTCGTCAGTAGTTTTATACAACGTTTGTAAACTAAAAAAAGTGAACAACTAGGTCTCAGACTTCCCAAATCTTGAAAATACTTTCCTTATAGGTTGGAAAACTCAAGAGTAGGGCTAATATTCGTCTTATCCCCCACATGAACTTCAGAATTATATTGATATCTTTTGATTGGTTGAAAATTACTCATTTAGAATACATAGGTCTTTATTTGTGGAAATTCTGTTTTGTTTTGTCAAATTTTCGTCTTTTCAGCTTCTTAATTGACCCGTCGGAGCGAGCTGCTGCTTTAGGTTAGGTTACAGGCGCATGCGTAAGAGCCAAACTCGCCCCACGTTAGACCGTACTGTCTGGTAGTTAGGTATAAACCCCTTCAGATTCACCCCTCTTTAGGCCGTACTATCGGGTAGTTAGGCAAAAATCTCTCAGATTTACCCCTTTTTAGGCCGTACTGTCTGGTAGTTAGCATAAACCCCTTCATAATACCGGGCAGGTTAGATAAAGCGTAGGTCTGGTTTACCTAATTTCCACAAAAAAAAAAAAAAAAAATGGATGTCATTTTCGTTTTCAGCATGCCTCAATTATACTAGAAATCACTTTCTTATCCTTCAACTCGGGTGGGGGATAAGACGAATATTTACCCAGAGTAGTTCGATTATCAATGGTCCAATAATGAACACGTTCGATTGGGTACCACCTTTTAGCGTTGAAACTGTAAGCGTTTCACCTTTCCAAAACCTAATCACAAAGATTTTTTTTTTTGCAAGAATAGAGCCGTTGCTTGTCGTCCTACAGCCTGTTTGTTGCATAATTTTCTCTACAGCGACAACATGTAAAAGTTTGAAAATTAGAGCCCTGTCCGGCTCGCCCTGTGCTGCGTCGACAACATTTCCATGTTGGTATTATTTTACTTCAACTTAAAAAAGATTTTCATGGTTTCTATTGTGTTCAGTATGTAAATTGAGTAAATTTAAGTCAATTTACATGAATAATATTTTCGTCGCAAATGCTTAGTTTTTGAGATATATGACATTTAAATTCCCATAGTTTTTCTATGGGAGAAAATACCGGGCGACCCCATGCAAGCGAAATTAGGGTAGGTAAGGTAAGGTAAGGTAAGGTTAGGTTAGGTTAGGTTAGGTTAGGTTAGGTTAGGTTAGGTTAGGTTAGGTTAGGTTAGGTTAGGTAAAGTAAGGTTAGGTTAGGTTAGATTAGGTTAGGTAAGGTTAGGTTAGGTAAGGTTAGGTAAGGTTAGGTTAGGTAAGGTTAGGTAAGGTTATGTGAGGTTAGGTTAGGCAAGGTTAGGTTTGGTTAGGTCCCTTTTAGGTCGCTAGCAGGCCTATAATGACACCGGCTATTTTCTCTCGTAGGAAAACAATGGAAACTTCAAAGTCTAACATCTCAAAAACTAAGCTTATGCAACGGAAACGTTATACATGTAAATTGTCTTAAATTGACCCAATGAACATGCTGAAAGCAACAAACACAAAAAAACAATTGTTTTTTAAAGTAAAAATTTATCGATATGTTGGGGTTTCTGCTCCTCTGGCATTCGTGCAGGATCAGGTGTCCTTGTGGTGTGTGTAGGATGTGTTTAAATATATCTATAGCTTGCACAAGAATTACACAGTCTTAGAACAGCTAAATTTTGAGATTCTACATATAACACAATTGAGAACTATCTATATTTTATTGCTGATACGTATTAATAAATATATTTCTTTTTTTTTTTTCAAAAGCTAACACATAAGTTAGTAATTTGAAACGTACTGATCTTATCTTGTTTTTTTTGTCTGTCGATACCTATGTGTTTAATGAATTGCGAAAGTACAACCAACTTAAATTAAACCAGCGTCAAACTACTGAATTTTGCTTGAACCCTAACACGAAGGGCACTAGAAACCTTTCAGAAACAGCAAACATGGGATGCAATAATTATCTACATTTCCGCCATCTTACAATCTACCTGCCTTCACTACTTATTAACCTATCGAACTTCCTTTCGTCACTAATACAACTCTTTGCCAATAATAACTTGCGTCACAATCATCATGTCTCCTGGCTAACTGCAAACGCACCTGCGAATAATTCCTCTTCGTTATCATCGGTTTGGGTGAAGCGATGCAGCTTCTCAACCCAAATTCTTTCAGCCTATTCTTGATTGTAGAAACAGAAGACTCCCCCAAAGTCGCAACGTTTTTTGAAACTCAGGAGCAGTTCCTAATACAGGGAGTCGTCGTTATAGACCGGACAAGTTCTATACAGTCAGAAAATTTTTATTTCTAGGTCCCAGCTCATAGCTCCTTAAATGTTGAGGGTATTATCGGTGTTACCTAACCTTAGTTGCATTGGTTGTGGGGTAACACACGTGACACCGGCAATCTTATTGCAACACGCCTCAGGTCTTGCTTTACTCGACCGGACTTGGTCAAAACCGCTTCATTCCTGCTCGGATTTGTGGTCTATACAGAAGACTTCCTGTTGTCTGGTGTTCCAGACACGATATTCTCTGTAAGAAGTTGTCGTAAATAGGACTGCCTGATTTAGGGCAGTCCATCTCGAACACTTCCAATTTTTCGATGTCTGTACAATGAGCGGAACAGTTCTACAACAGATTTGAGTCTTCTCCCAATTTCTCGACTGTATATTATTATCGCTATGGCACCTTGGAGTCGTATAATATTCCAGCGATCACTGAAGGAAAGAAGAAAAAATAGAATCTAAATTATATCAAGAATAAAGTTGAATACAATGGAGTAACTCTTAGCACGATTAAATTTGGTTTGTTATTGGAAGTGCGGGGAAATAGAATTCATTAATATTTATTTCTACATTGCAGAGTTTGTCTGTCCCTAGTATATTTTAGTTGTTCCATCTCTTAAAGAAAATGTCTATTGGGGTATTACCAAAATTTGATACTATTTACACTAATCAGAAATTAACACGGCGAAGAATTTATTGCTGCACAGTTTACTAAGGCCAGTAACTTTAAATTTCACCTAAGTTATAATCTTAAGAAAATATTACCCGTGAATTTTTTTTTTGCCCTGCTATTTATGGGTATGCAATACTGTCACATTTCTCCATCTTCAAAGTATTGCTGTCTCTTGTCAGCGGGCACAGATGAAGCTGTTGAACTCCTCCGCCATGCCATCATATTCACACCAACCAATTGCTTTGCGTGCTGTGGCTAAAATGGTATTCTTGAGAGAGTTGGCGGACAAGATGGTCCTCAACCAGGACTTCACTCTTCTCAATACGCTGGAGCTTCTGGGACACGTTGAGAGTATTAATAGAGAGTGGATTGGCATTTGAAAAGCTCACTTATGTCAGTGGTTTTCAAACTTTTTGGTCTTTGGGAAATACCGACGAAATGCATTTTGTCTACAGAGGAAGGACCCGTGCTGTCATCCTCAGGCTCCCTACGGACGGATAGCGGGTAGAATTACTCACACTGTTCAGGCGCTCCTGTGGGCCCTTGTAGGAAAGTGTTTGGTTTCTACAATCAAGAATAGGCTAAAGGAATTCGGGTTGAGAGGCCGCATCTTAAAACCGATGATATCGATGAAGAATCGAAAGTGTCGTTTACAGTTCATCAAGTGGCATCAGGGTCGTACGTGGCGCGTCTTACTGGCAAAGAATGGTTTTTAGCGACGAAAGTAAGTTCAGCAGGCTAAGCATTGAAGCCAGGCAGCGTGTTCGACGAAGGAAAGGCAAAGAATTTAATCCCAAGTGTAATGTTTCAAAGCTACACTGTGGAGGAGTTTCTGTCGGGGTGTAAGGAGCAATGAACGTACATGGCCCAGGTATAAGTGGCTCTGATTCGCTTTAAAGAGCGATTTGAATCTCAAGGACGCGTGCAAAAGTGTAGGTAAGTATGGAAACATGGAGGAAACATTTCTGATTACGAAAAACTTTCCACCCAGAACATGGTTGGAAATCTCGGAATAATATTAGCCCAACCATAAAGGTTGGCAAGTACCCCATAAATACCAATGATTACTAATGATTTCCATCCAAGCTCGTTCATTACCATGGTTGTTTCCAACGATTATTTCTGATAGGAAGATGCGACGGCTTTGAGGTGTTGAATTGAGTTTCAAGTGTTTCCCTCCAACTGGTTACGCTTGAGACTTCCAAAAACTCAATCTTGCTCCGCGTAAAATGGAGTTTTGAGAAGGCTCGAGGTCATCGCGTTGCTTTTACTTGCTACACGATTTAAAGTAGCAAAGCCAAAGCTCCTGCCTGAGGTTTCAGACTAGTCAAGTGGGCTCGACTTAGATCAACTTTGACCACCCAGTCGTTCAGCCTTCTGACTGATCATTCCATGACTTACATCGAAATAAACAGAGTCGTTTCTTCTCAACGTTTCTAATATTATTCTATGCGCTCGACAATTCCGTACTCTTGGAAATTTTCCTGCCCGAATAATCTTTTTATGTGGTCAGTAATTCTCTCGTACTTCATAATCTCACCATGCAGTCATACAGTGCAACTGCGCCCTACAATAATCTGGTGGTATAACCGCAGGGCTGTTTAAGGGTATGTTCGATAGGGCGCCGATATTAAGCCTCCGAAGCTCGGCTTGCTCGAAACTCCAGTCAGATTTTCGGCTTTGCCACTTTAAATCGTGTTTCAAGTGTTAGAAACAACCGGATTACGTTGAGCCTTCTGAAAATTCCATTTTAAGGTATAAGATCGACTTTTTGAAACGTGAAGGAGACCGACTACGAGTCAAAGCTCGAAGCTCAGTTGACCGGGATAAAGCCAGCGCACCGGTCTGGAGTTTCAGACAAAATAAGCCTTGAATGAGTCATTTCGGGGCCCAATCTACCATTCCCTAATGCTGCCACAGAGTGTACCGGAATGCTCGAGAGTCCTTTTAAAATCTGGTCTTTCGTCATTGAATCCTATTACTGAGTTATGTAATCTTCAGTAAAACTTTTCTGATTAACTTACACCAGAACAAAAAAATTAGTAACGTAATGGACATATTTTTGAGCAGAAGAAGACGCAATTATATCAATGTAACAATCTGTAGGAGGCAACCCAAGAAGCATTGAAAATTAAATCCACAAAGTTATAAAAAGTTATCGTAGTTAAGGCGCCGTAGTTTTTTTATGGCAAAACCGAGATAAGCTAATCCCAATAGGTTTGAATTGTCGGGAACTTCCGGAAGGTGAGTTGAATTCAATCCAGGTTAGTAGAGTATAAAACGATGACTCTAAACTGATTGAAAATTCTTACGACTTTAGAAAATGAAGAACCTGAGCTTTGGAGGTGAATATGTCGCAAGCAATTATGCCGGGGCCACTCTTCAATTCCGCACTTAATACATGATGCCAGGATGAGCACCTCGCACGTCGTTCATACTGCCGTATCTATGTTGCCTTTAGATATGCATCGGAGTGACGTGCGACCTGCACATCCTCGCACTAAGTTGTGCGTACGAATACATAGTGTAGCACTGGCATAAGATGCGCTCCTGGTAGCAGCGGTACAGACGGCTACGTTACATGTACGAGGAAAGCAAATTCGCTGCATATGTGGTAACTTGATTAGCTTGAGGCTGAACCACCGTCCATAACACCTTTTATGATGTCGATAGAACTTGATTATTATAATTTTTATTACTAGTGGACCTGTGCGTGAAAAAATTCACGCAATATTCGATAGTAGCACTTGAAAAAATGCAGTTTAGCATGAAGCAGTTGAGAACAGTTTCGTTTCAACCGTATTGAGGCTACGATCGAATTTTCCTATATTTGGAACGGTATGCAACCCCAGCAACGTGAATATTACAAGAAATGAAATTTGGTATCATGGTAGGTATGATACGCGCAAAATGAACTTCATGTCTTTACTTCGAAACTGACTGAAATTTTTTTCAAGTGCGAGCTGAAAGAAAACAGCTGTGGTTGAATTTACTTCCAGCGTAAAAAATCAGAGTTTCTTACGAGTTGAATTTTCCTCTATCTGTTATTGAAAAACGTAACACACGAACGAAAGAACAACGCTATTAATATTATAGATGTTTAATCTCTCCTCTGACTTGCCGTTTACACATTTTCCAACTCACGTTTATTATCAACTCTTATTCCCTTCTGTAACCTTTCTGCTTCAAGTCTTTCTCAATTGTCACTGTGCCGCATAGTCGCTTTATCTATCTTCTTTCTTGAGACTGTATTACTCTCGTTCTTCTTTAATGTGCCATATCCTCTTTCTTAATTAAACGTTCGTATCTTAAGTAAAACACTGCAAAAAACTTGAAAGCACCTCTAGTCAGCTTATATGCAATGTGAGTGCACCGTATCCATAATACTGGCTTCCATACTTAACTATCTGCTTATTGAAGTGCTGAAAGTTCGGTCTCTGAAGCGAAATCTGCTCTCTCAAAAGAAATTGTTGTCTCTGCCCTTGAAATAATTCTCATTTGTTCGTCGTGAGTGCTCCGTTTATCATCTGTCAAGTTCATACGTTGTGACCTGAGAGAAGACAGTTATGGAATCGGATTCCAGAAGCTGCGTGTATATTGTTCCGATGTCAAGAAGTGCTTCAAGTGTTTTACCATCTTCTGCAACGATACTTTATTGCAAAATATGCAACCTGGCTTATTTTCCGCCTATTTCCTTAAGAGCGGACACGAAATAAATAAATACACGTAACGTCTTATTATATAAGGACTAGCGGGACCCGTGGAATTCCACGGTCGAATAAAGACTATACTTTCCAAAATAAACCAACCCAAGCTACCCTATTACAATTATTTACCTCAGTTTAACCTAATGCAACTCTTATAACGTAACCCACCCCGTCTGACCGTCTGAGTAAACGTCCGTCGCTCATTCCGACTCAACAATCTCTGTCTATCCAAGCATAATTAAGTCTTATAAGCTAACGTGACCGGTGGAAATTCACCAATTAGTTAATGCTCCCACTTTATAAGATGTAGCAATCTAAGCTATACGATATTATAACGCACCTAACCTAACACAGCTCCTCTAACCTAACCAACCACATAAATAACGCCAGTCACTTAAT
>LQNS02278174.1:4739607-4766021 GCA_001587735.2 Parhyale hawaiensis
GCAAACTGCGGCACCACAGAAGACACCCAGCAGAGTGACTCCACACACGTGGGGTGACGTGAACAACGTCACCTGGACTTCTTCCGAAGACTCTCAAGGTAACTCAAGGTAAGGTATAGCTAATATTCATATATGACAAACGGGATATGAAATTAGAGTAACATGTTTACTTGCACCATGCAATGAACTGGAATCCGTCCAGTCGGACTCAGCTCGCCATTGCAATTACCATCACCCGGAGAGTCACAACTTCCCCACAACACTGCTCTCTCGCAGATGCGGACACACAGACTCACGCAACAGTCACCGCACAGATTGCAGGACAGCTGATCGATGCCAATGCTACACAGTAGACTGCAATTTTCTGGGTAACTTTCCTGACGCGTATGCTCTCTTTGTGCAGTTTAGTGCTGCATGAGTTGATACCAAAGTGCACTAGTTTGAATATCGGATACTATGCGCATAACTCACAAAAAATATCGTCCAATAAATTTGCTAGTCACTCAAAGTCATGAAATTAGCGTTGCAGAAAGTGATCGTAAGTCTTTGTGACAATTTATGTGCTATTACTGCATGCACATTCATTATTTCACTGAATTTTGCCGATTCATGAAAATCCATTTGATAACACCTCAAACTAGAGAATCGCTCCGAGAGCGCATACCTCCGCCAAGCAAGGCAATGTCAACAAAAAATACAAATTGGTCCTGAAACTAGAATTTTGTGATAGCCAAAATTTGAGTATTTGTGCCTCTTGACAGTAATAACAACTTCTGTAATTTTCTCGAAGATCCGTCTGTAACGTTTTGAGTTATGTTCTGACAAATATTTTGACAAACAATAGTCAAATACACAAACGGAAGACCCGATCATCACTCAAATTAAGCCATTTGTATCTATTAACATTTCTAAGAACTTCTACAAATTTAATAAAGACCCATTCATAACTTTTTTTTCAGTTATGTTAGCGACAAACATTTTGACAAGCATAAGTCAAGCTTAAAAACGGATCAATCAATCTTCACCAAATTTGATCATTCGTGTCATTTAACGTTTCTAACAATAATGTATATTATTATAATTATCGAGGGGATTTCACGACCCAAATTGGATCGGTTAAGCGATGTTCAGCTCTACACTATGGCACCGGGTCACATCCCGCGACCTAAGGCTCAGAGCACTTTGTGAATGATGTGCGCTGTTCCAAGCAGAACGTTCTTCTGGAGGGTTCCTGGGTGGAAATGGCCGTACTTCAGCTCTCGCAGTGCAGTCTTGAGATTCTTGGACATTGACCCCAGAGGTCCAATGACCACTGGAACGACGTCCACCTTCATCTGCCATAGTCTCTGGAGTTCGATTGCAGGGTCACAGTACTTTTCACTTTCCCTGTCCACAATTCTGGAGTCGGAGAGGATTGAGACATCGATCAGCTTGGCAGACTTCTCTTGCTTGTCTTTTACGACGATGTCCGGTCGAGGGGATTTCACGACCCAATTGCGGATCAGTTGAGCGATGTTCGGCTTTACGCTCTAGCGCCGGGCTGCATCCCGTGACCTAAGTCTCAGAGTACTTTGCGAATGATGTGCGCTGTTCCAAGCAGAGAGCTTTTCTGGATGGTTCATGGATGGAGATGGCCGTCATTTGCCACAGTCGCTGGAGTTCACTGGCAAGGTCCCGGTACCTTTCACTTTCCCTGTCCACGATTCTGGAGTTGGAGAGGATTGAGACGTCGATCAGCTTGGCAGACTTCTCTTGCTTATCTTTGACGACGATCAGTTGTTTAAGCCTCCCTAGATACAACTACGATGATTCAAGATAGGAAAAGGAAGAGACATATATTATGTCGACAGAAATGTGGAACCCATGCACCAATTTAAGGTGGACCAACGCGCATGGGTACATCAAGTCAGGAAATAAAAGGAAGAACAGGTAAAAGAAAGATCAGTAGGAGTGCGAAATCAGTAAGGAAGCACAGGGGACACGAATGACAAATGTCCCAAAGGCCTAGCTAAAGGCTAAGGTAACCCACACAAACCCCAGATGCGCTGCTCCCCCATGACATGGGGGTGAGCGAACCTAACTAACCTAACCCTATGGCCCACCGTATGCCCCCTGAGGCGCGTTTCTAACAATTTCTGCAAATTTCATAAAGATCAATCATCAGATAAATGAACCGGATAAACAGATCACAAAAATTTTGGTCATTTGCTCTGGTAACATTTGTAATAAGTTGTGCAAATTTCAGGAAAATCCGTCGATAACAGTTCTGAGTTATGTTACCAAGAAAAAAAAAGCAAACAAACGTCTGATCGGATCTTCACCAAAAGTTAATCATCTATTCCTGTTGATATGCTAACAATCCTGTAGATTTTGTAAAGATTCGTCCTTAATTTTTTGAGTAATCTTTGTGACAGAATAGCAGACGAAGCGGAAAAAAAATAACCTCCTTGGTGGAGGTAATTCTAAGTGGTAAAATTTTTGGCCGGTAGAAGTACAAGAACAGCTGATAGAAATAATTGCGAGAAGCTAAAACTTCAATACAGAAAAAAAATCTATCCTAAGAAACTTTGGGTTAGCTTGATGAGGCGGAACATACATCATTATATCAATGTGATGAGCCTTGCATGACCAGGGCAGACGCAATGCTGCTTGCTCTCAAGCTATACAGAGAGTTGTAAAATAAATGGCCTAATTAATACAGACGGTTGAGCTTCCGTTCTGCCCATGTTTTCACTCGGCTGAACAATTGAACGAATAAACCAAATCACCTCATCGCAGTCATCAGCAGAAGCGCAATTAATTAAATTAGGCAGGGATCGATAAAGACGTCGCTCATTTGAAGACGTTATGCTTCAGTACTGTCGTCTCTATAGGCAACGACTGGTTGGAATTGAGTTCTTTGAAGATGATTGCATTCACAAAAAAAATAAAAACGATTTTTCAGCAGCAGGAAGAAAGGATGTAGTATGTCGATAGAAACGTGGAACCCTCGCACGAGAGTGTTCCCATACAGGATAAATGCGCATGGAAACCGTAAGGCGGCAAAGAAGAGAAGAAAAGCATAATCAGTAAAAATATGAAAGTGGAAGGAAGCGAAGTGGACGCGAGGGAAAGTCCTCCCTAAGGCCTAGTTAAGCTTGTCGCACATTTATTCAGGACAGAACCGCCGCCGAGGGACTTCCGTACCCTCTGAACAGAAAGTACGTTCCGCCCACACACTATAGCGCAGAAGACACCAGAACGGAACCAACATGGCCAGTCTTCACTCTTGAGTTAGCCTCGGCAACCCTCTCCAGCACCACACATCAGCCGGTCTGCGCATGCGCAGCCTCTCAGACGCTTCAGAACCTCCAAGAAAAATATCTTTTCATGAATTTTGGGGCAGTTCGGTTCCGATCTGAAGCTTCGATTCGATTATGAGGTAAGGCAGTGAGCGTGGTCAGGTTCAAATGATTGTTTTCGATTTCTTTCAAACATTTCGTTTCTGACCTGACGCGTCGTTTCTGAGACCGTGTGCGACAAGCTGTGGGAGTAAATTAATATACAAGGTCCCCGTGAGGTCACTGCTCCCCATAACGTAAGATGGGCTAACCTAACTGATTCCTATGATCTATAACCTTTATTTACATCCTGCGAGGGTTTAATGCATGATACAAAACACGAGCAAGGACATAGTTTCGCTATAGCAGCAAAAATATTTCCAGCTACGAATATAAAAAATGTATGTGTAGCATATAATGTGAAAACGAACAATGAAAATTCAAGGTACATAACAGGGTCACAGCCGATGCTTAACCCTATTAATAACAGTCTGCTGCCGCGTTACAAAGGCATTTTTTACCATTGGAATAGGATAAGATTAGAACCTTTGTCGGAAAATAATAATAACACAGCCTTCCTAAAAAAAGATCTAAAAAAAAGAAAGAAAACGAGGAATACAGATCAGTGATTGTTAACACCAGCGGGAAAAAAATAATAGTGGACACATAATTGCTTACGGTTAAAAAAAAATTGTTTATACCCCCTACATCAGTACTAAGGTATTAGAGAGGAAAAGGCAGGGACAGATAGCATGCCAAGATAAACGTAGAACCAATGCACAAGGGTGTTCCTTCACAGGATTAAGGCTCATGGTCACAGCAAGTCGGGAAAGTAGAGGAAATACAAGATAATACATCGTCACTATCAGCATGAAGTAGGAGATGACAAACTGAGCAGGGTCAGAGAAATAAATTATGTTTTGTAAGACTAACTGTAAGGTTAAAATAACCAATGAACAGTTTATCTAACAGCGATTGCTTTACGCGCATGATGCACATATTTCATTTACACAACCGCAACGCAAAGCGCATTACATCCGTGTTAGTCTGAAGTGAGAAAAATTGCATCTGCGCAAAGAAACCTTAGATCGAGTCCCTAGGGAGCTACGAAACAGAAACTGCGAGTTTCCCCAGTGGCAAGGTTACAGAAATTGCCACAAGTTTTGTTTGATCGAATCATCTTTCTTCGTCTCGAAGCGTGTTTGCCAAATATCGACTGGTCGTCCTACGTGTTAGTCAACAAATGTTATCTTAATGGAAGTGATAGAGCGGCCTGCTCGCCTGCGCTGTGTAGTGAGGGTAGAACCCGAGCTGCGGTCGCCTTTAGCGTCAGGTGATAAGAAACAAAGATGTATTGCTGCCCGTGTGCAACAGACTATATATAAAAAAAATGTCAGCGTTATAAATGGGGCAGTAGACCTGTTGCCTTTGATGTAAGATGAAAGGCTTCAAGTGCCACTGCTCTTGTGCTAGAGCTAGAGAGAATATGACAAGCGAGAAAGGTGTACAAGAAAATCTCTCTAGTTAATGCCACCAAATGATGCAATCAAATGCATAACATTTGTCGTGAAGATTTAAGTATAGATTGTGTCTCACGTTAAATATAGTACACATAACTAGATACTTAGTTCTGAAAACAAAATGGTTTCCTGCCAAGCCATTTGGTACACTAATCAATTAATGCCTAAAATAAGCCTTTATATCTCGCAAGAATACTGCGAGGAGCCCTCGCGGTACCGCTGAAACTGATGCAGCACTTTACAACAAGATCGAAATTGCGCTGAATACTCCGAATGAAACAATTCTAATGGGAGATTTCAACCTCCCACAAATTGATTGGAGTACCTTGTGCAGCTCAGCCCCAGGCAGCAAACTGCTCGAACTCCTCAACCACCACCACTTGACTCAGCACGTTAATTATTATTATTATTATTATTATTATTATTATTATTATTATTATTATATTATGGGTTTTCCAGTCGTAGCCGAAAGGAGCACGATACAACAGCGAAATAAATTCTTCAATTAGGATATATTACTCGAATTAATGAGAACGGATTTTTATAGTATATTGTACATACGTTTAATTTCTGGCTTTGTATTTGGACGTGTGATTTGTTCCTTTCATCTCATGTAATGTTTATGTTATATTTAGGTGATCTTGGTGAGAGTAAAAAATCTTATAGAGAACAGAGGAGGTTTATGCTATTCATAAAAAGATGTATGGGCCTTGGAAGGCTGATTCATCTTCTGCTAAGTTAGAAGAGAGAGTGAGATTACCAGCACCAAAGTGGGCACGTCTTTGTGGGTCGTAATTGGGTCATTGCAGAAGAATATGTTTAAAATTGTGAGTGGGGCAGGGCAGTATTTACACTGGGGAGGATTGTCACGCGTATAAAAATACGAATGCATGAGATAGGAGTGCCCAGTCCGTAATCTTGATAGCGAAACCTCCCATTACCTATTGGTGCATAAAGCATCAGCAAACAGTCGGGTTGATAATTTGAGTACGTTAATGAACCTACGAGATACGGTAATATTCTAGATCTGGTATTCTCCTACCTCATGATTGTGAAATCGTGGACGTAGCCATCCTAGACTGGCTTGGAGACCACAAGATGATTGAATTTACGCTCAAAACTGGCAATGAATTCACCACTAATGCGAGTCATCTCAAGCTGCCAGACTATCGACGAGTGAAGTTTCAGGGAATGGCTACTGAAATAGAAACAACTGACTTCGAAACCCCGATGAGAGACGCCAATGTAGAACAATGCTCACATATTTTGAAGACGAGCATACTGAGAGCAGCTGAAAGATGCATCCCAACTAAACGAGTTCGTATCAGTAATGATCCCCTCTGGATGAATCGGACAGTCAAACGCTGCATTGCTGGGCGACAAGTGCGTTGCAAAGCCTGGAAGCGTAATCCAACAGACGAGCACAGGTCCACTCACATAAGGGCAGGTTGGGATGTAAACAAAATAGTCAAGACCACAAAAAGGGAAAAAGACGTTTACGTAGCCGCTTTGGCGAAACGCAACCCAAATGCATTCTATAAATATGTAAATGAAAGAAGACTTAAAAAAGAAACCATATGTCCGCTCAAACGACCTGGCGGTGAAATCATCAATAACCTAAGAGACAAAGCCACAATCCTGAACGACTATTTCACCTCTGTATTTACTGATGAAAATGTTACGAATATTCCTGAACCAGCACCGATGCAAGTTGCTCCAATTAACACCTGTGTTTTCACGGAGATCGAGATTCTTCAAGATCTCACCCACCTAAATATATACAAATCCACTGGCCCAGATAATCGTACTCCCCGTGTACTACGGGAAATGACTCCAGTCATTGTGAAGCCACTGCTCGAAATATTTAATCGTTCTCTAAGAACGGCAGAAGTTCCGCAGGATTGGAAACTAGCTAATGTAATACCGATACATCAGAAGGGGGATAAGAAAAGCCCCAGCAAGTATCGATCAATCAGTCTTTCTTCGGTCGTCAGCAAAAGCATCGAACGCCTCTTGAAAAAGAGCATCACTGATCACCTGAGAATGCATCAGCTCGTATCCGACACTCAACATGGCTTCCGAAATGGAAGAAGCTGCTTAACATACCTACTGGACTTTTTCTCAAAAGTTATAGAAATTAAAGATGAAGAAAAGGGTGTAGACCTTATGTATCTAGACTTCCAAAAGGCTTTTGATAAAGTCCCCCATCACCGGCTAATGACAAAATTGGAAGCCCATGGCATCCAGGGTGACTATTTACGATGGATCAAGGCATGGCTTACTGGTAGGCAGCAGCGAGTGTAGCTTGAAGGGGAGTCGAGCACCTGGACACAGGTATCATCAGGGGTTCTACAAGGTAGCGTGCCTGGCCCACTTCTGTTCTCAATTTACATCAATGATCTCGATCTTAACATAAGTAGTAAAATCAGTAAATTTGCGGATGATACTAAACTATGTCATCTTGCCACGAAAAGAGCCAAGCTCCAACAAGATCTTAACCGCCTCATGGAATGTGGCGCAACGTGGCAGATGAACTTTAATGTCGACAAATGCTCAGTAATGAACGTAGGGCTGGTGAACCCTTCCATCCCCTTGAAAATGAATGGGACGGAATTAGCTACTGTCACCCAACAACGTGACTTGGGAATCACTATTACAAACAAACTACAACACAGTCAGCAAGTTGACATGTCACACTTTTACCGTTCGTCTCATGAGCCTAAGTAGTGGTCTTTCTTCGAATACAAGTCGAAGGACATCATCGTTCCCTTGTACAAGGCATTAGTGAGGCCACACTTAGAATTTGCTGTTCAATTCTGGTCACCACATCTCTGTAAAGATATCGATAACATGGATAGAGTCCAACGCAGAGCAACGAAACTGATACCTCAGCTGAGAAACAAGTCGTATGAACGTCGTCTAAAAGAACTGGGTCTGATCTCTCGAGCAAATACGACTCAGGGGGCAATTATTAGAAACATTCAAGTACTTGAATGGCTTCAACGACGTACCTACAACTGGACTCTTTGAAAGAGACCTTAACGATCGCTTGCGAAAGAATGGTCAAAAACTCAAGCATAAAGCTCGAAGAACAACTTTAAGTCAGTAGTTCTTTCCCTATTTCATAGTCAGCATTTGGAATAGACTCCCTCCGACGTTGTTGGTGCGGAGTCGGTCAACTCGTTTAAAAATCGTCTTGACATACATTGGGAGAGACATCCTCCACAGCTAAGAACTCCTCCTCCACGAGTCGCAAGCACTGAACGGCCAAAGATTCCCAGGCCATCTTAAGCAGACGTCTCACTTCCGCTCCATCTATATTTTTAAGCTCCGCATATCAGCGGCTATCGATCATGCTTTCGTGCATTCATAATCATCTCTTTGGCTGTGCTTCTTCTCCCCTTTCTTTTTTCTTTCTTCTTCCATTTTTCCCCTCTTGCTTCCCCAATCCTCTACATCCTACTATCATAATGGCAATAGCTCATAGAGGGCCGGGGCGTAAGTTCCAGTGTCTCTTTGGGAATGGGCCTCTTCTTTCGTCTACTGCCGCCTCATGGTAGAAGTAAGACTTTGTTCCTCAATAAAGAATCCAAAATGCGGAGTTACAGTGAGTAGACCGCGTTTAAAAAGGATAATGTCAACATAGAACGTATCCAACATAAAGAAATCTCAGAATTATTTATGTATTTTGGACGAAGAAGGCTCCTAACTCTACCGAAAGTATAGAAGAAGCAATAACTGTAAGTTTATGGCACGTAATTGAAGCCTCTCAAGCTCGCCAAGGTAGTAAAATACCGGCCCGCGTCTCATTTCCTGGCAGATTGCTTTCAGCTAATGATACCTATACCTGAGTATGTTGTTCATGAGCTTGAAGTCCTCCTTAATAAGTATAGCTTTTACTTATTGTTATCATCGAAAGTATTTCGCTCTTACCGTTAGCCACTGCTGAATTACATTTATTGAAATTATTCAACAATTCCACTTCCTCTAAACCACAGGTGAAAAAAAAAACATCAGAGGCTGTGGTCAGTTGTCATACCGGTCTACATTACTGGTGTTATCAGTAATTTTCCTGCGTCACTATATTAAATATTTACAAAGTGACCTTAAATATCAATTTAGCTGATCGCAGTAAACATGCAAAGGGGTTCCAGGATCGCAAGACACCTACGAAAAAGCTTATGTTCAGCCAGTAATATAATTTTGTTCTTGAGCAACACAAGCAAGAGTTGCAACATGCTGTTATTCTAATACACTGTTGAAACTTAGGGTTTCATAGTGAACTTTCGATAGCTCTATCGAGTAGGAATCACTAATAATTTTTACTAAAAAATAAGGATATATGGAAAATTACCAAGGATTATAACGCTAAATTGGAAGCAGAAGATGAGAAAAATCTAATATGCAAGAATTTCAAACCAATACACAAGTCAAAACAAACAAACTGTTAAAGACTGTCATTTCAGTCATAAAAATCATAAACTTACCTTCGAGTAAGCACATATTTAAATTTTTCGAAGTGTCAGATCTTTGTTTTTCTTTTCAGCTTTCTAGGAATTGTATTTTTTTATTTTCCCTATTTTTTTTTCATCGGAACTTTTAAGGGTTCCACATCTAGACCGGCAAAGACTCAATAGAGCAGAGGTTCCCAAACCGGGGTGCATGGTACCCCTAGGGGTGCGAGAGGACCTTTTCAGGGATGCGAAATATCATTTTGTTTCTCAGTCATTCACAAATTAACTAAAATTTGTTGCACAAAAGTTAGTATAAATATCATTTGTCATCATCATATGGGTACTTAATTTTGTGGGGGGACGAGAACATGTACGAAGTTCTCCAGGGGTGCCAGGCACAGTAAACTTTAGGAAGCACTTGCAATAGAGTGTATAAGATTCTTAGTTCTATTTAATCTTACCTTCTCGGCCATGGGATGGCCGGCGTCGTCTCTGTCGAGCTCCTGGTGCTGACCGTTGAAGAGCACCGGTCGCCTCCAGGCCGCTAGGGCCCTCACCAAGGTCCACTGCGCGGGCATTGCCAAGTTTTGGTTGAGTTACAGAGTACTGAAACTTTCAGTTAACTTCGCTTTAATCAGTTGCTTTCAAAAGTATAAGTGCAAATGAAATAACTTTTCGTAGACTAAACTTTGCTATGAACGAACAAATGTCCTTACAGTGAGAGAGTAATCAATTGTAACTTTAAAGAACTAAGTATTAAATTTATATCACTTGACAACAATTCTGTTCATTGCCTGCACTCTTGAACATTTTTCTCTGTGGGCTCAAAAACATGTAAAATTTACTGGTGCTTGCAAAGTGACATTCAATTTACAACTCTGATAGTAGTAAAATAATAAAAAATGAGACAGAAAAGTAAGCGCTTTTCTAGTAAGTAGTGGAGATGCACTGAAAAGTGCAGCACGAATGAAATCTACTACCCTATTCCGTCCCTGCTCTTACTTTCTACTCTTTACGTCAATATGTAAGCTTGGAATGAATTCCTAGTGCATACTGCAATTGGAAGCTATTTTGATGTAGTTTACATCCACGGTTTGTGTAAGTAATGTGCTGTAACAGCGTTAAGAATTGGAATATTTTACTCAATGGACACATCAATAACTCCATTCCAACCGCAAGTACGCAATATCTGAGGCGATGAACTGCACTTTGATGCGATAAATTTAGTTGTTACGAGAATGTTTACGGAATTCTACAACGTAGACCGAAATCGCAGAAAGAAATCATGACGGTAGCAAATGTTTTTGTTTTAGTATACTTAGCAATAAAATTTATATGTCAAAGAATACTCATTTTTCAGTCACTGCAGACTTTACCTATGCTACAAAACTGATGGCTCTGAAAAGTTAAGAGACTGTGATAGTCTAACTCCGTTACTCCAACGACATATTGCTCAATTAAACAAGTCACTACTGAAATAATAATAGTGTTTCTGAACGCGTGAGGTGGTGGGAAAAACGTCACCTAGATATCGTCCGCAGGCGCTAATTAGGCAAGAATTAATAGTGCAAGGGCGCTAATACCTTCAATGGTGATGCGCCGCTTCGTAACGACGTAAGTAATAGTGCAAACTCTCAATAAGCCCCGATTTTGCAACTGAAACTGCAGAAGATGCGATACGCCCGTATGTTTTCTTATTTTTTATTCGAGAAATTTATCGTCAAATCCTCATGATCAGCGATTTATGATCATTTTGAGCGAAAATTTTTAGGCAATTTTCAGAAACTTTCCATAGTCGAACCACTTTCCAGCGGCTGAGAAATTGATTCGAATAACGAGGTACGAGTGTTTACTAGTTAAAATTCTTGCTTTCGCAACAGAATTACTACAACTAAAATATGCTTCAGTACGTGACGTACTTTAGACAAGAAATTTGTTAAGGGCGTTGCACTAGAGACGATTTTTCCCTTTTCTCTATTACGAGAGAGTAACGAGACGAGTTGTTGGATGTCAACAAAACCTAATGGACTCCGGGCACCGAGAGGAAATTTGAACTGCTCTCCCAAGGCAACTTTTCACCATTTAAGTTGCCTAGCAGATGCTTGCTCGGGAGCCAATAAAAATTAATACCCCGGGTGGCAGCCGGCGGATCCTTACTTACCATTTCAAACGATCAATACGCACCTCTTACTTTTAACAAGAATATTATTTAGGGTACAAGCACAAACATCACAGACTTAGCGCTTTAAAAGTCAAGTACCGAAATTTTATGCACACTCTGGCCATCGGTTCAGAGTAACAAACTTTGCTTGCCAATATTCCAATAAAGAACATAGAAAAATCAGATGCAAGCTTGCAAGGCAAGTATTTGTGGCAAGTAAAAAACTAAAATACTGGTACAGGAGAGCGTAGCAACCAACATTCACGAAATAGCTGTTCAAGAGATTCCGAGAGAAAAGTCCCTGTTTTTAGGAAAAATATTTGTCTTGCACTGCTGAGGTCAATGTGATTTTCATGGAAAAAAATTATACCATGAAGTTTTTTTTTTTCGTTGGGCTAGTATGGGTCATGAAACTTTTCAATTTAGTGCTTAGGCCTGATGCTCTGCATTTGATTTAACACTGAGGCTATCACCCTACAGAATTCTTGGTCGACCCAGATGCCATAATCATAAAATAGCACTTCAGGTGGCCATAAATTTTGATAGAGCATAGGTGAGCTCGCAAGGCAGCTTATGTAAACTTATGTAGCCAACCAGTTTTCCACAGAATATTACCAGGCAGCTGATAAATTAATCATTTAACACTGTAGAGCCTCGGTAGGCCGTTCAGATAGAAGAAGTTGCTCTGTAAGTGACCGATAAAATACGATGGTAAGGGCACCAGGAAATTAGAATGAACAGCGACCGACAGGAGCACCGGCGGCGACAGCGGAACCGACAGCCTGGTGGGACGACTTCCTGCCGACACACTGCAGGCCTCTGAGCCTCCTGCCTTACTAATGTGTCAAGCCACTGAACAAACAGTGGCGTCGAGTGCGCGTGTACACGTGCGCAAGATGCGCTATCTTTTTACCTGCATTCGAGAATCGTCTTCTCTTGCTTGTACGAATCCTAACCGTGTTTGGGTTTATCCACGTGGAAGCTAAACTTGTCAGCAGCATTGGCTAATTAGGATGTGCACCATAGAATTTCCCATCCTATTATCTGGTGCAATTCCAAGAGTGTCTGTAACTAAGCTAACTTTAAATCCGGATTTAAATGAAAATGACTTCACATCGACGGAGGCGTATCGATCAAACTATTGATGGACGTCAAATCGAATTAAAATTGAAGTGATAAAATTTGAGATGACTAAAGTTTTACTCAATGACGTAAGCATCCGTAATTTTTCGTTCCTTAGTTCCTAAATGGTTCTGAGATAAAATTTGTAATCGTACGCCTGAGGATGAGACTGAAAAGTTAAAATTAGTGCGTTAAATTTTTCTCAGATATCCAACAACTAGATAGAATTTAAGTTTATGAAATATTGAATGAAAAGCATTAGTACCGTCATAGTTGGTACATTGGCTTTTCATATACAATCATAAAGGACATCTACATATATTATCGTGCACGTTCGTGTAATATAAGAGAGGGAGCAACTTTGATCGGCAAAATTAAAAAAAAAAAAAAAGTCTAGGAGCGTAGTTTCTTGTCCCCCAGAATGATTATCTAAAGAGAAAAATTATGATATAAGAGACATGTCTTTAAGTGTGGTATAACAGTACAGTATGTGAATAATCTATGCACATAGAATTACATTTACTGAGGAGCAGGAAGTCAAACACGAAGATGAGTAAATTAAATTATGCGTAAGACAGCTTCATAGGACGCAGTCGAGTGTTTCCAGAGACAAAAAGAAAAAGAGACATGCAGTATGTTGAGAGAAGCGTCGAACCCGCAAATGGGTGGTTCCTACAAAGTACCGCTGAACATAGGAGGAGTAAATCAGAAAACAAAACAGATCAGAGCATCAGCAGCCAGAGTCAAAACAAGGAAAGGCGGTGAGAGCAAAAGGCAGGTAAGCTCAAAGCCTAGCTAACGTAACTATGGTATCCCCTGTGGTGCAACTCCTCATAAAATAGGATGGTGGACGAACCTACCTAACCCAATACCCCCTTGTTATGCCCATCGAAGGAAAGCCATGTATGACGAGCAATATGGCTCAACCAAGTGAGATCCACGCCAGTTCCCATGTTCCGAACGTAAACAAGCACTGTGAGCACAAATATAGGTATCAAAGACCTAACTAAAACTACGACTAGCTTAACTGAGTTAGGGGAAAATAACAGTTTAATTACCTTGTTATGTATGAACAGGGGAGCAGCTCCGTAATGCACAGAGCTTCAGCTAGGTGCCTTGAAGCACTTGTCTATCCTTGTGTTCCAGCAACGGCTGGCCAGCATGTTCGACGGGACGCCGCGAATCGCTTTTCTCAATCCCACGCAATTTCCAAAGCTGCAAAACTTGACTGCATATGCCCTGAAATATGAGAAAATTTGCATAAAAGTTTCATCTGGAGCGATTTTCCACGCCAGACATCAAAGCCGGCTGTAGAATTGCAATTTTAGTTGAGATGGAACCTCATAAATTGCCAATTTGTCGATAGCCGGGT
This sequence comes from Parhyale hawaiensis, assembly GCA_001587735.2. NCBI lineage: Eukaryota > Metazoa > Arthropoda > Malacostraca > Amphipoda > Hyalidae > Parhyale > Parhyale hawaiensis. The sequence continues at coordinate 4,753,557 of LQNS02278174.1, forward strand.
TTACCGGATGATAGCTGCAGGATTTTGTTTTTACCAATATTCAAGAAAAACATTACGAAACGCAAGCTGCTATGCTATCAACACTTAGAGCAATTTGCTGGATTGTATGATAAGTCACCACTAAGCACTTCATGCCAATTTGGAACAAAGGCTCTGTGTACCATTTCGTAACAGAGGCGGCACGTCTATCGATCTGTATTTTTGTGTAGGTACAAGTCAATCTTCCAACTTGTCACACCAACGAAGTCTGGGTGTCACTTGGGATGATGGGTACGTACACATATTGATTGTGCTCGGTGTCATAGTAATTATGATGTGACTGCTCGGGAGTCCAGCGCGGTAGTAAACGAGTACGTGCTCGCTAAACGCCAACTTTATAACAGTGTAATACTTTAGATGGTTGTATTAAGAGACATAGAACCTGACTGTGAGACATCTTGTGACACATGTACCTATTTCAACCCGTTGACTTCTACAAATCGTTTTCAAGATGAGGCTAGCCTAATACTAGTGAACTTTAATATTAGATCAGCCGGCAAAAACATGGATGACTTTAAAATTTTCATTGACTCATTGCAATTACAGCCGGCTATTATCATATTGAAAAACTCGGCTGAAAGATGTCTAACATTTCCCCTAAATCTCAGCCTAAACGCATTCTACACCGTACGACCCCTAGACGTGGTGATAGTGTGTCAGTGTGGTAGTTATGAGTACATTTCAGGCTCAAGTACTGGATGGTATGAGTATCCCTTGTGAGTGAGTTATATAAGCTTATCTACGAGAGGAAAAGGAAGGGACATATAGTATGTCGATAGAAAAACGGGGAACCCATGCATGAAGGTGTTCCCACACAGGATCAACACGCATGGGAACAGCTAGTTGGGAAAGAAGAGGAAGAACGGACAACAGTAAGATCAGTAGGAGTATGAAAGTGGAAGGAAGCAAAGTGGGCACGAAAGACAGACGTCCCGGAACCTTACCGACCCTTACCGAATTTTACGGAACCTAACCCCAATTCACCATTGACTAAACGCGACACTACCCGAAAATTTCTAATTGAAATAAAAAAAAACAGGCCATGCCTCCCTAACCTACCAGACATAGAACCCGAATTTTTACTAATTAACTCGCAATTATGTTTGGGTATACCCGAAAATAGGGCCTAAAGTGCGAAAAAAAACGTGCAACACTTGTCGGCACGTCGATTTTAGGCGAGGGTGATGTATCCTTATGGAATCTCACCGAACCTAACCTAATCTGCGATACAGTGAGCAGCTCAGAACTCGAACGCTGCCCGCACGCACACCGATGCCCGTACACAGAACACTGTAGTTGCAAACGTACATAACACGAGGAGGCTTTGACGCCTGTGCGTCCCACACGGGCTTTCGCACGTTTCCTACGCGCCTACTCTGTCTCCTTCATCGGCGCTTCTGGTGATAGTGTTCTCTGTTTTCCTTTTCCTTTCCTGTTTTCCTCTTCTCTCCTGACGTGCTGTTGCGGTGCGCACGGGCGTTCTGTGGACCCGCGCCGTGCGTACCGGTAGGTCGCACGGTTCTCCCGATCTGCAGTGTGTCTCTTCTTTCTTCTTCTTCTCCTCCTCCTCTGAACTTTAGTTCTGTCTGTGGCTCAAACTAATCCCTAAAATACCATACGTTATGTCGTAGTCAGCTGGAGTTGTGTGCTGGTACGCAATTGTTGCCACAAATAGTCATACGACTAATTTAATGGGTTTGCAACATTTTACCTGCTCTACGTATGTAGTGATTGGTTTTTATATTTTTTTTCTGTTTTCTGTAAAGAAATTATTTCAATAAACAGTATTATTATTAGAATAAAGGGCGACTAACGTACTGTCAGGAAAAACTCCCGCTTCGTAGGCCAGAGGGGTTCATGGAGAAAGATCCAATATCTTCGCTATTATAAAGTCGCCTTTGATCTCGGCGCGTACGGAAAGAAATCCCATTTGCAGATATTAGGGCCTTGTCGACATGATATGAATATTGTATTGCATTAGTCGGCCTGGAGCTTTGATCCCGATTTGAACTGGTGAATTAGATTACAGATTTGTTAACCCTTTAAGTATATTTTTTTCTTTCCACACTGAGTGTTAAATCGATTCAGTTACTCCAAAAAGGAGGTACCTATATGTTGTCATCAAGTTTGTCTCTTTGTCTGTCTGTCAGTCACAAAAATAACCCAAAAAATTATGGACAGATTTCAACGAAGTTTACAGAGATTGTTCGCTAAGTTAGGAAGAACAGATGCTCAAGATTTGGTAAAGATCCGTTCATCCGTTTGTTTGTCTGCCTTAGTTTTCTTATTGCCATGAGAAGGTATATGAATGGATTTTTACGAAATTTGCATGAGCTGTTAGGTATATTACAAAGAGTAAATCAACAAATTTTTGTGACGATAGGTATGTCTATTTGTTTGTTTGTTGGTTAGTTTCTGTGTCTGTGATTGATTATATGGCTGGTAGCAAAATGACTCAGAAAGTTATTATAATAATGATAATTTCATTGACTGTCAAGGTTTGCAAATTACAAGTTTTGTATGAACAGATCTTTATGAAATTTAAAGGAATTGTTCGTAAATGTCAATATACATAAATGATTAAATTTTGAGGGTGATCAATTGGTCTGTTTGTGTGTTTGACTGATGTTTGTCAGAATGCTTGTCAGCAGCATAACTCGTAAATATATGAACGGATCTTCACTAAAGCTACAGGCGTTGTTATCATCAAAAGGCACAAATGATTAGAGTTTGGTTTTGATATAAAGGAAATCGTAGCTTCAAAACCAATTTCAATTTTTCTTTACCATTGTCTAGTCTGGCTCTCGGAGTACCGAATTTTTATACAAGATCGTGTTATATGTAAGCTTGTCACCAATGCAACAAAGGTGTGTTTAACGAAAGAGGAAGTTATGGATATAAATGGATAGGGAATGCTCCATTGGGTACCAAAATTAAGCCAACCGAGCTTGACTTATTAGCAACTTCACGCAGGCGTAATGCCTTCAACCCGCTGAATTGAACTCCTGCAGGCAGTAGCCCTGAATAGGAAAGAAGCAAAGAGTGAAACGAGATGACTCACTATAAACTAGCATCGAAAAGGGACGTCATCAATGATGTCAACATCGACGAACGGTAAGGCGGAGCAGCCTGAATACTTTATTAATTTCACCAGAAAAACAGTTATCAATTGCATATTTCATCCCTTAAACACATAAATGAATGAAAAGAACATGATAAAAAAAATGCAGTGGAGGCCGGTGGGAACTCCACAGCACTAGAGGAAAGATCTGGGCCTGCATGGCGCCCTGATTTGATATCTTATTTGAAATGAAAATTTACCCTTCATATTGATTTCACAGTGCTCTTCATAAAACATATTTAAGCGTATCACTGTATTTTTTCAACTTAACTCATTCAATCTCCCGCTCCTGTCTGGCTAGCTACTCGACCTGCAACCATACGCAAAACATGTAAAATGGTTCTCGTCAGCTGCAGAAAATTTAAGCAATACCTGTTCCTCTGGTTTCTTTCTCGTCAAGAATATACCACTGCTTACATTTTTGGTTTGGTTAGGATTACGAGTACAACCTAGGAAGGCCTGAAGTCCCACCCTCAAAATACACCGACTCGTCTATGTGATGTCATTCGCCTACATAAGGTCACTGCTAAGTTTCATTTTAGTCCCACTGAGTCCTCCCGTTACACTTTTCCTTCCTGCTCAAAACTTACGAAAACAATGGGAACTTCAAAATTAAATATCTAGAAACCTAAGGATTTGCGGCAAAAACGTCACACATGAAAAATGTCTTAGAATGTCCCATTTTACCTAAATATATTGTTGAAAATATCAAAATCGCTTGACTACAAACGCTTTACCTTGACTTAACTTACTACTGAACATTACTGTGTCAGCAAAGAGGGCTGCTTAAAGAGGGCAACACGTGCACGGGCGTTCGTCCCAGAAAATTATACTGGTAAGACATTGAAGTAGTTTGCACGAATTTAATTGTTACAGTAGCCGGAAATCATTAGTTAAAGTCAGAAAGTTTAAGCCTCCGTTTCCGAGCAGAACGATATCAAAGAGGAAAGAGAAAGGGACATATAGTACGCTGATAGAAACGGGGGACCCATGCACGAAGGTGTTCCCATGCACACAGGATCAGCGCGCATAGAAACAGCAAGTCGGGAAAGGAGATGAAGAACAGAATAAAGCATGAGCAAGACGGCGTGTGAAATCGGGAAGAAAGCAAAGTGGGCACAAAAGACAGACGTCCCGAAGGCCTTGCTAAAGGCTGAGGTAACCAACACGATCTCCCTGGGGTTGCCGAGCCCCATAACATAGGATAGGGGTACCTAACTAACCTAACCCTATGGCCCATCCTATGCCCGCTGTGGGGATATCAGTGTCTCAACCACAGATGGTCAGAACTATGGCGTAGGAAAGTGTCGAGATCGAACGACGAGCCGGCTGAGCGGTCTTGTGGCATCCGGTGTGCTGAGTCTGCAATTGTTTGGTATGCAGTAATGGGGGCTAGGGGGGGCTCAGATCGTTGAACCTTTTTTCGGGACCATAGTTGTTGGCTACCCGGGGTCAGCTGCAGCTGTATTTACTCCTCTGGGCTTGTTGGCCTATATCTGCAGCGCAAACCAGATAGTGTTGGATTTCCGGTCGAGGGTACAGTCAAAGTTGATTTCCCCTTTAGATATCCCCTGACCAACCCATGACTTTGACTTGGAGTCTAACCTTATTTAGGGCTTTTAATTCAGCCGAATACTCCCCACACAACTCAGAACACCCACACATCAGCCTAACAAAAGCACCCCTTCCCCCATACCCTCACCAAGAAAGCCTTGAAACCCGACATAGCTCTCTCTGTCATACCCCCCTCCAACCCTAACACCACAGCTATACCCCGATCCTCCCGATTAAACCACCCATCAACCACCCCGCTCCCGCACTCCCTCCTCAACTCACCAATCAAGATACTCCTATCAGACTCGTAGCAACTACATTCCACTATCACGTGTTCAACGCTCTCATCCAACCCAACTCACAGAGCCGACACTGATTACTAGCCCACACGTTCCACCTGTACGTCCTCTCATTTACCTCCAGACTTTTTGTTCTGGCCTTGAATAATAGTTCACCACCAAAACTTGAATCAAGTTAGGGTCAATGCCTCCCACAACAGCGTCTGAAAGCCGGAAACGTCGAATCAGGAATCCATGCGCCACAAGAACTCGCGTGTCTGGCATCCGACACTCTAATTTCGGTAACTTTTTACTTTAGTGAGGTATCATTTTTTACTGTTTTTTTTTTTTTTTATTTAGGTCTACTCATTTTTCGATACAGATTCCAATAACGAAGTTCTTTTTTGTTGTCGGTCGGCTATACTTTTCGAGATATATGACTTTGAAGTTCCCATTGTTGTCCTATGGGAGGAAATACCCAGCACTGGCACACTGGGTTGCTAACGTAACCTAGCCAAGCAGGTACAAATTTTCTCACCGTGAAATATCAGTTAGGTTTGCCCAGCTAACAAACAATGTGCTTTCGTGGTTATTCCGAGTTGTAGGTATTAAGCAAGGCCTGGCTTACCTCAATAAATATACTTTCCGTAGGAATAACAGAAATAATATACGCAGGGTATAAACTCCCGATAGGAATAACATACGAGAGTCCCTAGAAGAACCAGGCCTTGCCTCCTAGGCTCTAAACACGCCTACAGATAAGTGGCATAACTGCAAATTGACAAAAAAAAAGGCCAGCTCAGTTTATCTATCGAGAAAAGTATGTGTTAATGCGTAAATTTTTAGATTTTTTTTTAATGTGTGTACATATCCCGTAGATTTTCCGGTCCGATAAAGTGAGGATTTTTGTACAGACTAAGAGACTCTAACCTAACCTAGGTTAGGTTAAGAAACCTATTTAAAAGGTTTTTTCCATTACTCCGTGCCATCGCCGGGTATTTTCTCCCATAGGAAAACAATAGGAACGTCAATGTCATATATCTCAAAAAGTAGAGCCGACCGACAAAAAAGGACTTCATTTTTAGAATCTGCATCAAAAATGGAGTCGATTAATAAGAAAAACAAGTCCAGAAATGATACCTCACTAAAGTAAAAATTAACCCTCACTCCCAGTTACGCAGGTCTGAACAATTTGAAAATGACTTGAAGCGAACCTGGACAGTTCCATTTCTTGTCAGCTTTTTATATAAGTCCCGATTACGCGGCGCAGCATGTGATGCGCAACACACTCATCTTCTCGAACCTCTTCAGTGATCTACCAGTTTCGTGACTAGGGTTGCCAAACTATGCAACACAATATAAATTCAGAAGAACTGGAAATTCTCATGCTCCGATCAAATTCCAGCAGCGAATGATCCAAACTCCCAAGCAAAGTCGAAAAGCTGTCATAAAAATTTTACAGTCTAGTTAAGAGCAAAATCTCACGGACCTACGCATTCTTGAACAACTCTCACCGTCAGTTTCTTGTTCTTATGGATTCAATTTTTAAGAAAGCTTCGGGAACTAGCTCATGTAGCCTCCAAGCAAAGAATTTGTTAAATTTCTCAAAAACGGATTAATTCACATTAGTGTTTTGAAGTTTTTTCTGAAACAGAAGAAGAATCACCTCAACACAGCGGCGGTGTACAGCCCCATATATGCAGAGCAGCTCTACTTACTTGTAGGAAGTGCGGCTTGTTCCCCGTAGGTATTGGAGCTGCTTCGGTGCTCAGCTGGGGAATGCTAAATCAGCTTCTCCAGGTGATTGGTTGGTTGAGGTTACTTGGTTAACATCCGGCGCATCACCATCATGGGCATTAGCGCCCGGTTGATTGAGGTAAGGCACATCGCCGACGTAGGGCACTAGCGCCCATCTCCAGGTGATTGGCTTGGAGAATGCGAAGTGCGATCGCAGCGCCCCAACAAAGTGTTGCGGAATTTTCGGAAAACTTGCACATGAACATTTCTGGTGGAGCCTTATTTTGACTACTTTTTAGGATAAGAAGTTAAGAAAACTACGTAAAAGTGCTTCATATGCTAGAATTCAAGGAATATATGGCAGTCATACATTTTGTAATACTAATAATTGAGTACCAAAGTCAATATTTGTAAACAAAGGCAGGGTTACCCAGCTCATACCCACGGTAGCTGCGGACATTGCGCGCTGCACAGTTGTGTCGAGGTACCTGGGATCGATTCCCACACCAGGCGCAGTCTTTCTCACGACAATCGGCGCGCTGAATCAGCGCATTTGCTTATGCGCATAGCTATCGTGGGGTACCTGCCCTAGGGTAGGGGGGTGGCTGGTCGTTGAACCTTCCGTTTCGGCGCCATAGTTCTTAGCGACCAGTCGTCGGCTGCCGCTGTACTTACTCCTCTGGGGCCAATTGGTCAATTGGTCTGCCGCACGAACCAGTGCGAGTGGATTTCCCAGTGGAGTGTGCAGTCAAAGTGGCCTTTACCTCTACCTCCATAACCCTACAATTTTAAAAGGAGCGTTTTCGTCGGTGTTACCCAACCTGTGTCGAATTGGAGGCCGGTGTAGCACATGTGACACCGAAGGCCTGATTGCAACACACCTCAGCTCTGCTCTTAGTAGCAGTAGTAGTACTTATAAGATAATTTAAGCCTCCCTAAACAAGTACTAAGCGTTTCTAAGAGAGGAAAAGGAAGGGATATATAGTATATCGGTAGTCAAGGGGAACCCATGTATGAAGATGTCACCATACAGGATCAACGCGCATGGGAACAGTAAGTTGGGAAAGAAGAGGAAGAACAGACGGAAGTAATATCAGAATGAGCATGCATGAATTCGGAAAGAAGCAAACTGGGCACGAAAGACAGAAGTCCCGAAGGCCTAGCTAACGGTTAATGTAACCTACACGGTCCCCCTGCGGCGCTGCTCCCCAAAATATAGGATGGGCGAACCTAAACTAACCTAACCCTATGGCCCATCCTATGCCCCCCGAGGCGAGGGGGACTCTGCTCTTACTAGATTAATTCAGCTTCTTCGGCGACCTCTGCTGCCTCATTCTAAGTGGCCAATGTCAAGTATACAGTTATTTAGACACGGCGCGTCACCGACTAACGGTATTAGCGCCCGTCAAGTATTCAATACGAACAGAGGGGTTTAGCTTGCTAGTTTTCATCTTCTTTTGACAGTGTTAATATGCTTCAGTTATCATGATGAAAAATATATATATCTATATTGTGGGAGCATAAAAGACGTAGTCTAGCTAGAATAGTTTCCTAAAAATTTATTTAGGTAAGATACGCAACGAACGTGGAAACTAGCGCATCACGCTCCGAGTGAAGGAGTCATGCATTATTAAAACTACCCATCCGGCCTTTACAAACACATAAAAAATCGAAATTAATTTTATGCAACACAAGGAAGTCCAAGAAGCTGCTAAGAAAAACCCACCAAAAACAATTAACAGCTGACGAACACGCCTGCAGATCCATTTGGCTGAACAGAAATCCCAGCAAAAAATTCCAAGTCAGATTAAACTGAGGTAGAAAATACTGACTGAACTGGTAGTTCGGCACTCACTAGTCTCAACTGTAAACGGGTGGGTATACCCACCCAGTCCGTGTGTATCTCCCAAAGATCTTAAATGCCGGGAGAATTCAGTTTGCATAACAAGTACCACAGTAAAGTTGCAGGTGTTTCTTCAAATTTGGAGTAGATTAGAAAAGCTGTTTCTTTCTCTCTTCTTTAAATCGCTAAGCATTGAAAAACGCTGCGGAGTACAAAAGAGAAATACATATGACAAAACACTAACGCGTGAAGCGGTCTTTGGCTACCATATCATTTGGCATGGCTGGCTAGAACAGTTTCTGATGTATCTTTTAGTTTTTAGTGAATGATAACTCAGAAAACAACTCAATTTTCTTCAGATTACCGCTGCTACAATCACGCATTCGAAGACTGTGCCGTGGGTACGTGAGACAAGAAAACGGTCGTCCGCAGCGGATTCCATGCTCTCAAACTTATTTTCGTACTTCACGGAAAATAAAATGCGTCGTTAACAAATAGCTCGTATATTTGAAATATAATGCATATATATATTTATATTGGCATAATGTTAACTATGATAAAATACTAATATGTACAAAAATTAACAAACTTATTCGACGAGAATACCAATGAAGAAAAGTTTGAAATGACAATGATACGGTCAACATGCACTACGTTACGTATCTCCTCAGAAGAATAGTTTTTATTTGTAGAGTAATTCTTAACAATATCTAAGATGTGAACACTCCAATAGTTCATAAAAAATTTGTTGGTTCTAACTACCATCTATGATAAGCATCTGATATGAAGAATCACACGAAGATCACAAGAGTTGGATAGAGAATATATAAGAGAGTGGAAATTGCTTGATTGATTGATTTATGAAATTGAAGGGCAGATAGCCAAAATGGATTATTTGCAGGTTTTCCACTGCTAATGATGCATTGTCGAAGGTAACTAGACTGTCGTCTGCATGTGTAAACGAGAGTGGGCCTGCAAATTGAAATTTCAAGTCGAGTACCAAGGAAGAAGACAGAGCTAACAATTCGGCGTTGTCGTCGTCGTTGGATTCGCCATATTTCGCCTGGTCTATCAGACCCGTCTACTACACAGTGTTGTCTTTTCTTGCAACCGACACTGCAACTAGGAAGTTAATTTATCCAGAAAATAGTCGGCTCTGGCTGGATGTGTCATCGGGATAGCGGACACAAGTAGCCCACTGCGTGGGCCGCGGCTCAGCTCAGCTGAAACGCTCGTCATATCGAAAAGGCTACAGACATTCAGTGACGTCATTGAGGTATCTAGTCTCCTTACCCTTGACTGAGTGGTTCGCTACACACAATACTTACTGAATAGCTAGTGTAGTTCCTATGGAGAGAAAAGATTTACCAAGTACCGGGCAAGCGCGTAGATATGGTCACTTCTGTAATGCTATTCCTATGAAGGCGTTTTGTAACCGTCCCGACAGAGTGTTAAGGAATTAAGTTTCTTTTTGTGTAGGAATAGCTGCGCATATGTAGTCATTATATATGATAAACCAGACAGTCTGCAAAAGAAAAAATTACATTTTATTCGCAGGAAAAGATTCGGTGACGTGCCCACTTCCGGCACGTTAATTTTATCAGCTTAGCTGTAATTTGCACTGATTTTATCAGCTTAGCTGTAATTTGCACTGATTTTATCAGCTTAGCTGTAATTTGCACTGATTTTATCAGCTTAGCTGTAATTTGCACTGATTTTATTAGCTTAGCTGTAATTTGCACTGATTCTATCAGCTTAGCTGTAATTTGCACTGATTTTATCAGCTTAGCTGTAATTTGCACTGATTTTATCAGCTTAGCTGTAATTTGCACTGATTTTATTAGCTTAGCTGTAATTTGCACTGATTTTCATGTTTGAATACCAAAGAGGGTTGGAAAAAATTCGATTAAACTTTAGCAGTAATACTGAGTAGCAGCCCAAATCGGCCAACTGTGAGTGGTAGCTCACTTTGAGAGGCACTGAGCGTAACTTTACGTTATTGTTTAGTAATACATTTTGGCTTTCTACCCTTCCATTTCGAATGCGCTTTCTCTAAGACATTTGGCGGAGGTGCATTGAAGTGCAGAAAGAAAATAGGTAAAACGGTAAACCCAGCTAAGTCTTCATCGAAATCAGAGAAGTTAGATGACTTTACCATTCTACACTCAACATACGATGTGCAACGCAATAGATGGTTAGAAAAATTATTTCAACGAGCATAGCTCGCTCGCTACCTGAATTACGCAACTACGCTAATGTTATCAATGAAATCGGTAAATCCTTAATAGGAATTTTTTCTTAACTAATAAGTTCGTATTCATTTTGTTACAGAGGCGTACGGTACTAAGCTTCAACCAGCTGTCATGGCTTGTCTCAGCCAGCGGTCAAAGCTCGCCTCAACCGTCAGAGCTCGCCTCAACCAACTGTCAGAGCTCGCCTCAACCAACTGTCAGAGCTCGCCTCAACCAGCGGTAATGATTGACCTCAGCTAACGGTTAAAGCTGGCTTCAACCAGCTGTCAAAGTTCGCCTCAACCAGCTGTCAACGCTCGCATAACCAGCAGTCAGAGCTCGCCTCAACCAGCTGTCAGAGCTCGCCTCAACCAGCTGTCAGAGCTCGCCTCAACCAGCTGTCATGGCTCGCATAAACCAGCGGTCAAAGCTCGCATAAACCAGCGGTCAAAGCTCGCCTGCATCAGGTGGCAAAGCTCTAATCAACCAGCTTCCAAGGCACGCCACAACCAACTGCCAAGGCTCGCCTCAACCAGCTGTCAAGGCTCGCCTCGACCAGCTGTCAAAGCTCGCCTCAACCAGCTGCTAATGCTACATCTGACGACTTATGCATTAACTATTACAGTAGAATTAAACTCTTCATTATAATTTAATAGGGTACTGTAGTTTTGAACGCTTTCAGTTTTTTCCAAAAGCAGTTGCACCGTTCTTAACAAGTAGGTATGTAAATTAAGTGAGGGTCTAATCAGGGCAGGAGAACAACAACAAAAGTACAGGCTTCATCAATTGGGAGGGGGGGCCAAGGCAAGCCGCCTTGTCTTGATTCGTCCGAAACTTTTGAGTAGTAGTAGTAGTAGTAGAAGTTTTACTAGCGCTTCAGTGGCACACTGCCTATATCGCGCCGAACTATTCCTGTGTTTAACCACAGGCTCGTGCGNGCTACATCCCCTGCGGAGAAGGCACTCGGGACCCTTGGGTGCGTGATGCCCAAACATATTGTGGCAGGGAAAGGGCCCGCCACAATATGCCCCTGAGGGCCCGAAACTTTTGAGTAGAATCTTCGGTTTGACCCGATGATTCGAGTATAAGCCGATCCATTCACCAAATCTGTTACCTGGAGACGGCCGAACACACAATCCTGTTTAGTATGGTGCATATAATTGTCGGCCCTCTCAAGTTACTGAATCTACGTCCTACACGACGAGAGATGGGAGCGAAATCGAGAGAAATCAATTTTAAGGGATCTTGGGGTGAGAATACAAGATAATGCCACTTTTGAAGATCATGTGGCTCGAGTTGTTACCATAGGCAAGAAGTGGAGCGGATGGGTGCTGCGAACTTTCTCTTTACGAGAGGCAGACACAATGCTCACCTTATGGAAACAACGGTATTACTTTAGAATTTTCCCATCCCAAAAAAAATTGCTTTTTTTTTATTTTCTATGTTTTTTGGGGTGTAGATTAAGAATCTGAAGTCCGTTTGTGGCGGTCGGACCTAGTTTTTGAGATATTTGGCTTTGAAGTTCCCATTGTTTTCCTATGGGGAAAAATACCCGGCGATGGCAGAGTGTAATGGACCAGGTTAAGTTAGGGAGGCAAGGCCTGTTTTTTTTAATTCAATATTTCGGGTACCGTCACGTTGAGTCGATGGTTAGGTTAGGTT
>LQNS02278174.1:4766621-4795955 GCA_001587735.2 Parhyale hawaiensis
GGGTTAGGTTGGGTTAGGTTGGGTTAAAAACCTATTTAAAAGCTATTCCATTACACTCTGCCATCGCCAGGTATTTTTCCCCATAGGAAAACAATGGGAACTTCAAAGTCAAATATCTCAAAACTAGGTCCGACCGCCACAAACGGACTTCAGATTCTTAATCTACACCCCAAAACACATAGAATAAACAAAAAAAAAGCAATTTTGGGGGGATGGGAAAATAGTAAAATTTTACCGAAACAACTGATACTGCCAAGGATTGAATACTGTTCACCTCTTTGGATGCCAAGCAAACGGAAAGACTTAGAGCGTCTCGAGGCGATCCAGAGATCGTCCACTGCCAAAATCAGAGGCATGAAAGATTTAAACTATCACGAAAGACTGGCTCAACTTCAAATCTACTCAATTCAAAGGAGATTCGAGCGCTTTACGATCATATATGTTGGGCAAATTCTAGACAGAATTACTGTCAACGTCAATGGGCGAATCCAGGCCAGACACTCAAACCGTACTGGTTGCACTTTTGAAGTGCGAATTCCGATCAAAACTGGTAGTGATGCGATAGCCACAAAGTATTCTAATAGTTTCGTGGTCCGAGGGTCGATATTATTCAACAAAATGCTTCGTCACATTAGAAACGTCACCGGTACAGAGACTGTGAAATTTAAAAACTTACTGGACGCATGCTTACTGAAAGTGCCAGATAAACCTGCTGTAAGCGGCTACGGGAACTGTGGGGATAACTCGCTGTTAGCCACCCCGCTGGTCACTGACTGAAGCATCACCCCTGCACAAGATGGGTGGCGTGCATAACGTCACCTGGACCTCGTCCGATGAATCATCATGAGGTAAGGTAAGGCCGTTTTAATACTTGCAAACACGATTTGAAGCGGTGAAGCCAACCTTCCTGTTTGGAGTTCTGGATACGTCAGTCCTAAGGCTCTACTTCACCCCCCCCCCAACCAATGGATCCCCCAGTGATCTCATACCCTGGGTCTAATATCCTGTAAGCTCAGGCTTGGGAATGTCCACCAGGGACACAACAGCGGGTCACACTAGGTGGTCTACAGGAATCGTCTAAGGGGCAGGGCTGAAATGTGGAACTGGTCTATCAGACACGCAAGACGGGGATTTAGATCTTTCCTATCCTTCAAAAATTACATTCCAAAAAGAAGGCGAAAGTAAAGTAGCTGATCAGACTCGGGGAAAGGGATTCAGATCTTGTCAGTCACTAAAAAAAATCGTTCTCAAAGGTAGAGAAAAAAAGGTAATTTATTAGGTTTTGAGGAACAGTGATTCAGATCTTCTCTATCGTTGGAACTTGCATGTCAAGAAGCAAAAAGAAAATGCTTCACCAGCCTCACAGGAAAAGACTAAGATCATCTTTATTATAGAAGAACTCCATTCGAAGAGGAGGAAAACGGGAAGGATTATTTTTTTCAAACTCGAGGGAGAGTGATTCAGACTTTCTTCACCATTCAAAAATTTGATTCAAAGACGAAAAAAAAACAGAAGGTAGTGATGCGGATTCAGAAGAAAAGTGGTTTTCAGATCATCTCTGTTCATTATTAAACTTTTTTATAGATGGGAAGTAGGAAATAAAAAATAAGCAACACAGTAACCGCTATGCATACAACACATGGTACGCATGGTCACAGAAATATTATTACCCATTTTTGCAACGCGAAAAATGAGTTAAACTATTGAAAATATCATTTTCCTGTAATTAGCAAGAGACAATAAATATTTTTATCGAATGTGCAAATCATCTCGAGACAGATATATTACAAGATATTATCTCTTCCATCACTGGACCGGGACATCAAGCTGATAACGACGATAAGCAACGATAACGGGCGACGCTGTACGCTGAGTATGGTGCAGTGAGTTATGCCGAGGCTACACCACAGAATCTCACGCTCAATTAATGGGCGGACGGTCAAGTCACACGTCGTTCTTGCTACCGTATCTAGGCTACCGACTTTCACGGTGTATCGGGAGGATGAGCGGGCCATGTGTCCGGTCCCAAGTTGAGCGTGCAGTTCTGTAGCGTGGCGACGGCACTAGGCTATACAGAAACGACACAAGCGTGCATCAACACATAAAAGCATATGCGGGCCTAGATGTACAGTAGGTGTGTATGTAAGTTTTCATACTCTATAAACAGATCGATATGTTTGCCTATACAAAAATGGTCTATACGCCAAGTCACAAACACATAAATATTCCTCACTTTGTATGCTTATATATTGGTCTATATGCGTCTTCTATTTTGGTAGGCCTTGCTATAAGTAGGCCTATTTATAGGGACATATGTGGCTTATAAGCAGGTATATCCAGAAGTCCCGTAATAGAGGTAGGAACATGGATCAACAGGAGCACTTCCATTTACAAGCGCTTGGTCAGTTAACAATACTCCTCTCAGTTAATGCATCTGCGACTCTTCCCGTTACTTACACACGTCCTAATCCAACTCAACAAATTGTCTGTCTGCTCTTACATGCAGATCGTCTAATCCAGTCGTCTTCTGCTTCCCCGAATCCGCGGTACTAACTTGTGAGTCGCCGTATTGGAACGCGTCCCAAGTGTTTATCGCACACTGATTGTGCTGGCGTTTGAGGGGGTCACAAGCGTAATTGGGATACGATGAACGTTTTTAGCTCCATCTAAAGTGCAAATCGAATGTTCCGCATTGAAGTTCCGGAAAAAGTAGCGCTAATTGGATTAGATTATCTCAATGGATAGAGACCGACTGCAGACAAATACACTCGAACGTCACCAAATCAGAATATTTGAAGCCAACAGTCGATATTATCCGAAGCTCTCTCTTACTGGCACGTACCAACCAGCTGTTTGCCTGAAATTTTCGAACCTGGTACATACACTACTGTTGCGTCACTTTAACACCGGCCGTAATAACAGATTTTTTCACTTTATCGCCTCACCGACGTGGATGTACAGAAATTATTTTTCTCTTTACCACCAACAGGAAAAAGAAAACTTTTGTTAAATTCTACACCCGCACATAAACATGTGCAGAAGACATTCAGTTCTATGATACAGTCTGTCGGGCAGAATAAGACATGTACAACAGCTCCAGCTCCCTTTCTGAAAATCATAGGCATTTACACGATGCCTGCAGAGGGCCACAATTCCAGGGTGATTTACCCCACACGTAACATTTAATCATGATTGCTATGAGAGATTACACAGTAGTTTGTTGACAAACACACACACACTTTCAGCAAGAAACTCAAAAGAAGCCACACACATTTAACAGCGAAATATCCGTAACTTCTTTCCAATATACATCTGTATTTATTAGAAGTTTATAGTAGTTATACATTATATTGTGCTTCTCGCATTGAGTAGAGCAGACTTATATTTGTTTAGAATTAGAGTATATCCGGCATTATTATCGCTGATATTAACCACATTACATTCACCAAAATTCACTTCACCTTCACACAAGAGGGATATTTTTAAACATACAGTACGTATACGGTCATCTTTGGAGGTGGAGGCTGGAAAAGTCATACGCTGACCATAGCCTGAAGATTTTTACCATAGCTGGAGGAAGTTGGCCGAAGAGGACCCCAAGACCCTCAGCGCCAAGTCAAGCACTGCACAGCTCGCAACAGAGACTCAGTTCAAACAAATGCTCAACACGATTGTACGTCACTGTCGCCAATAAGCTATGAATATTTCAGCTCACCGTCATAAACTAACTCTAAACTTCAATCAAACGTTCACCAATGTTGCTGTACCAACACAAAGGAAGCTATGAAACATACAGAAACACAACAAAACCCAAATTCGTATCAATCTATAAAAATATACTTTGGTCAGTCAAAAAGTAAATTTTCCATACAAAACACTTTTTAGACCGTTCAACCTGTAAAAACCTCTCGTAGATAAATTTTGTCCAGTAACTCAACGAGATTAGCCCTGGAAGCGATACTTGACATCACAAAACTAGAAAAAAAAATATGTAAACAAGTTTAGTAATACTGTGCTTAATTTGTTTAAAGTTGTAGGATTATATTGTTGAAATATCTTTTTAATAATGCCTAATGGTGACCCATAACTATATGTAATATGTATTTTTCAATGTGTACGTACATATAATCTGCTTGCTGTAATGATAGGTGAGTATTAAATAAAGATTTTTGGCCTTTGTATAACAAGGCTCAAACGGTCGGTTATCCATCATCATTCGGTGTAACTGCAGTGGTTAACACACTATAAGATGTATAGGTATAACATATCTGCAACGCAATAGTATGCGTACAAATATTGAGTTATAAGCACAGTTCTGATACCGTGGTAAGAAGTCATTCGTTACCGGACAGAATCCTGTCACAACCCCACATTATAATTAGTCTCAAGTAATGGGAACACTTCTACAGGGAGTTCCGTAAGCTGCTGCTGTGCAAGAACTTCCCAAGTTGCCTGTGTAAACTGGTCAATGTGGTCATGCTTAACGTTATAAAAATCTGTTGCAATAACATACGATGCTTCCTCTTTATCTATTCACGGAGTGGTCAGGTTCCTCAGTGCCTCAGAGGGTAACAAACACCCTATTAGTGCTAACCTCTAATGCTTAATCACAATCAGAAACTATAGCTGCTAAAAGCTTTACAGGTTCCTTATCAGACCGTTGGGCTAGACAACGCGACTCTTGGTCAGCGTTATATAGTTGTTGTTGAAAACAACCAGTAGAATTGGTAATTGTAACTTTTCGAATGCTTCTGGATTACAGGTAGAGACCGATTCGTCTTGACTGTAAACATGCCATTGTAAAACTAAAAGAGGTGGAAAATGAGCCCGGTGTGGACAGTACCACGGTGAGTGAAAACATTACACGCCCATAATTTTCTTGACGGTGAAGCCAGGAACAGAATAGAAGAAGAGCACAAGGAAGACTGCGAGCGCTAGCACCAGCAACATCTTCAGGATGAGCCACTTGTAGTTGTGCCAGATGATGTAACGTATGCTCTTGAGGGGGTTCAGGAACCACATGAAGGAGGCGTCAGGCCGGCTGGAACAAAACGCAAACTCAGAAATATGAAAAAATTCAAATTCAATGACCTTCGAAAATATGTGCATTAGCATGGAAGTTGCGTAAGACCTGCTCATGGAACATGCAAGTTCATCATTGTAACAAGTTCAAATTCAAGAATGCTACAAAATATAAGAAATATAATATAAGCGGCAGGCCGACTGCAGAAATATGTAAACTCTTGAATGTGAAAAACTTCAAGTAAAAGGAGGCTAAATAAGTAGGCACGTGGAATAAGTTTAGGGCAGACTGGTGGAACATTTAAGCTTACAAACGTGATAGAAATTCAAAATCAGGAATATTGGAAAAAATTTAAGCTTGATAGATGCGTAAGGCCTACAAGGAGAATCTTATTGTGAAAGAATCATAAATTCTAGGATGGAAGAAAATATGCTTGCGCAACGCATGCTGGGTAACTAGTAAAGGGAATGAAAAAAAGAGAAAAAAATTATACGTAAATCAACGGACTTATATGTGCAAACTATTTTAAATCTGTGTAAGTAATTTTCTGCGTAGTAAGTCAAGAATATTGCCGGGTGGAGAAAATAAATTGAAATTTTCATCAATGTAGAAAAAAGCTCAGCAGCTGAGCTCTGTGACATTCTAAATACTCGTAGTCTTATTTTTATTTTATTTTTTCTATATTTTACGGTATCTTTGATAAGTGGAGGAATGCTTTGTTCCTAATATCTATTTCAGATCATTTTCCGTGCAGAAAATTAAATTTCTCCATTTTGAATCACTGCTAACGGGTCTCCTAAGCCAGGTTCACACGTAATGTTTTGTTCTCTATACGCAGTACAGAGTGCCCAAATATTTTTTTGCTTCTTGATAAACAATGGAAAAATACGTAAGTAATTTTCAGTAAATTTGAAACTTTCTATAAGCCCTCATTAAAGCAGCAAAGTTGACGGCTAACATTTTAGTAAATTATGGGGCGGACCCCGAGTTGCCTTTCAAGAAAGCACTAAAGCGTTTCAATACTTTACACTGCATACCGAGAACAGAAGACAATAGTGTGAAACCGCCTTTTTCCTACTAATACGGTTACCTAGAGAGCCATCAATAGCAAACTAACAGTTCTACGTAAACTAAAATAGTCAATAGCAACAAACTAACAATTCTACGTAAACTAAAATAGTCAATAGCAACAAACTAACAGTTCTACGTAAACTAAAATAGTAACATCTGTAGGCAACCTACTTGGGCTTCTCCAGAGGGTCCGGTTCGTTCCTACCAAGACCTGCAGGAATCTTCTCGGCCTCCTCTTTGGTGAGTAACTGAATTTCTGCCTCCACTTTTCCCTGCGGCAACGAATTACTGGTATTTCACTACGGATTTCATACATGAAATAGTTAATCTCTCACCGTACTAACCCAGGATACATCATGGTCCACAATTTAAAAACTTTGGAACTGCTCTTGAGAGAAGCAACGGTGACATTTGTATTTTTATTTTTTGTATTGTGTCAAATTGTGCAACGTTTATTAAGTAAAAATAAAAAACAATCACATTTTTACACAATGTTCAAAATTATATATTCTGTTTTGGGCTAAGGCTAAGCAGTGATATTATTATTACAACCGTCGGGTAGCATTCAGCCGCAATCCACCTAGAAAAATATTGACCTTTATTAAATATTCACTAAAAGTATCCTCTGTAAAACAAATATATTGAATTTATAATTTGTACTTTTGTTGTTCATTGAGAATGTGCTTTACATGATATTATTCATCAGATAAACAAATAATACATTTAGGATCTAAAAATTACAACACTTCAAGCCCTGAGTTCTGTCTGAGTGTATTCAAACTAAGCCTTAGATAGGACAATTTCGTCACGGTGGCTTTGTTTTAAATGTGATCTTCATATCTGACACGTTGAACCAGTGAGTCCTCTCTTCACATTTAACCGAACTCCGGTGAAATGAAGGCTTGGCAGTTGATATAAGATCTCACTTGCGGCAGTCCCGAGGAAACATGTTAAAGCAAAGCGAACTTTTCAGCCAACCCAACAAACATGACGTTCTCCTAACCGTGAGTTCCATCTCCTCGTTTTCTTTCTTGATGTAGAACGGCCACCAGCCCTTGACTCTACGCTGCTTGAAGATGCTGATCATGGGCACGGAACCGTCCGTCTTGAGCATGCTGAGGGTGCACTGTTTCGAGTTCTTTGCACCTCGGGGGAAGCGGTTCAGATCGAGCGTTATGGCGCCCAGGAAGTCATCTGCTGAGAAGTGGTCGGCGTCCCAGACCTGGAGAATACAATTCTAATTTAACTGAGGAAACCAATCAATCGGTTCATCCCACCTGGAATATACCTAACAAACTAGAAACTTACCAGTCTCTAGTTTACGGGGCAACTACCTCTAGGAAGAACAAAAAACGTCAAGTAAACCTCAGTAGTCACAAATATCCTTGTAAAAAAACTTTCTGCGCAGAAATTAGACGACACTATCAAAACACTTAGCTACTAGAAAGACTTAATATGATAAGATTGTCAAGCTGAGGGTTCAAGGTATTTTTGGGTTATTTTTTATTGGTAATATTACCCCATATACCAAACAGACATGCGCTGCAGATTCCCGACAGTAGCAAATTTGCTTAAAGACTTCAAAGGCCTCATCGTAAGGCCTCAAAATTCCGGGGTATTCAGCTTCAGCTTACCATGCTTTTGTTTACTGCCAAAGGCTCTTTTTCTTTATACTGGGAAGGCCAGTCATTATGCTAGGCATAGCTGTACAAAATGTGAAATTATGAAAATGGACAAGCATCCATTTCAACCGTAATGATTTATAGGTACTTAACACATCGATTGTCTCCAGTTTGGAAGAATTACGAAGTGGAGGGCGGCACAAGTAGGATAGCCTGCGCTGTACGTCGGAGTAAAGGCAAAATTTTCTGGCAACATTTTTGAACTCAAAACAAGTAGAAAAAATATTCGACCATGAGCTGGCTCGGTTCATTATCGAACAATCGAAGTTCATTATAGTGCTGGCTGTAGCAAAATGCAATTGTATATTATTATTATTATTAAAACTTCACGCTTGAGCTCTCACGGACAGGTAATACTATATACTATATATACATATATTATATACTGTACCATAGAAGAGTTTAAGATTTTATTCGCTAGTCAATTCAGCTCTGTCAAAACTTCATCTAGCAATGCGTCCCGAAAGCATGTGTTCGAAAACGATCTTTAGAAAATAAACTAACTCTAATTATGTACAAAACATTAGTGAATAACAATCAGCTATTATAGAGGTGGTGACTAGTAAGAAACCATTGATGTAATGCAGGAATTAAAAACATAAAATCGTTGAGATACTGAAATACGGGACGAGGCTATATCTGAATTCCAGCCCCATTTAAGGACACATTACCTGCAGTTCCAGCCTGGCCGGTATCTTGCACTCTGTCTCATCTAAGGAAAAGAAAGTTTCTTTTCTGCTAATGACGATTTTCTCCTCAGCCACCAGGTAGTCGAAGGGGAAGATGAAGCGCCAGTTGAAGTTCCCCTCGCCAGTGAGAGAGCGGTAGTGAATGTCTGTGCATTGAGCGTCCTCGGTGCCTCTTAACCACCTGAGGGAGGGCAAAGGGTCAACTCACTTGCAACAATGCAGAAAAACTATAACAATAATAAGAATTAACTGAGAAAGCTGTCGTGCTGAACTATGGTATGAGAAATACATAAACAGTTATATGTAAGCGATGTACAGGAAGCTCACCGTAAATAAGGATCATCGGCAACCGAGGGTATCATCTACTGACACGCACGTCTTATATAATAATGAATTTAAGAATGCAAGGCATGTCAAAATAAAACTAGGAATAAATCCTGCTAGCGAAGGGACAATTCAAAGAAAGCTTCCAAGTTTAACGACAGCATTTAACTTCTCAAAGCTTGAGGGGACAATATGGTCACATTAAAAATACGAGTAATACTACTTTTACCAAAATTTACTCCCAAATTGGGACATTACAGCAACAAAATCTCTAGGACTATTTGGCCACGTATCACTTTATGTTGTATTTGTGAAAAATGATATATAATTAATACAACAAAGAGATAATACTGCCGTGCCGGCAGCACACCTGCCACTCACCCTTTCACATAAATATCCGACATCTTCTCGCCCGTAAAGAAGGCATCGTCTTCCAGGACGACATCGTCCGTGTTCCACACGATGACTCTCAGTTCGTAGCTCTTGGGCTTGCGGGGCGTGACGTCAATGGGAGGACCTGGTAGCGGCATGTCCATAGGGAACATATCCACCCACATCTCCAGCTTACCCTGAGGATATTGAGTCGTTATTATTAATATACTGTAGTAAAATAAAAAATATTTATAACGTAATCATGAAAAAGATCAAACGGTACAAAGAATGAGGTAAAGCTTATCGCTAATAGCAAAGTTAAAAATCGCACTAGCACCGCATACTGGCTTGAATTCTTGTTTACTGCGCGGCTTTGGCTGGTAACGGTATAAAATACCATTGA
This sequence comes from Parhyale hawaiensis, assembly GCA_001587735.2. Taxonomy (NCBI): domain Eukaryota; kingdom Metazoa; phylum Arthropoda; class Malacostraca; order Amphipoda; family Hyalidae; genus Parhyale; species Parhyale hawaiensis. Next base: position 4,776,186 of record LQNS02278174.1, read on the forward strand.
CGGTACATGCTGGATAGCATGTAGCTACAGGCCCATGTAGGAACCCCTCATTTAGAGAGCATAACGGTTTGTCTATCATAATTAAGGTACCATGCTGGATCGAGTTGGCCTTATATCCCTACTCATCTAGTCACACATGGTTCCGTTCTAAGATGAATTTGATGAATTATGATGTGAGAAAGCAGCCACTTTATTCGACAGATACAAAAACACTCTTGGCTCAATCCCTCTTCACACAGAGTACGTCATATTGGCAACAGGTCAGTGTCGAATTTGCCTGCAGCAGGTTGCAGGGGACATGGATTTGCTAGTCCAGGTGTGCGCAGCATAGAAGAACCCCTCAGAGAGCTATCCATATCTAATTTTAATGTTGGCAGATCTACATACGTAGCCTATTATCGATTCTGGCAATAAGCTGCAATCCAACACATTCAGGTCCATTCCCCCCCCCCCAAGTACTCAAACAATGAACTAGCACTAACCTGCTCGGACACTAGGGCATAGCTACAGTTCCCATACTGACCTGCTCTATGCCAGGCTTTTCCGGGTTGTAGAGGACCCTGGTCTCGATGTGTTCAGGGACGAGCTTGCAACCAACCTTTGGAATTTCTTCCCAGCGCTGTAGAACGGCCAGTGCCAGCTGCTCCTCTGAGACTGTACACACAACATTACTGCTAGTTTGAGTTATATGCTCATATTACGGCTTAAGTATATGTAATATTTACAGTTCGATAGCACGAACTCGCATGATCATTTAGATATATTAATGTAATTTCTTTACTTAACTTTCCCCTTAATTATGATTTTTTACATCACCATTAGCACTACTTTCATGATAAATCCCATTATTATTAATGGCATACATGAAAAATATGAAACTGGCGTGATTTACTTTTAGAAATAAGAGCATATCCAATAGAAGAACGACGAATGGAAGCTGCTGGTAGCTCATCCAACATTCTTTTTTCGGCCCGACGGAAGTCTTGTAAATATCTTAGCTACTAAGAATTTAAATTTCAAAGTTGCTTACTAATTTTATAAGCTTACCACATTGCTCTACTCTTTTGATTTTTGGATATGTACATAATTCACAATGGAAAGGATTGTTTTCACCAGTACAGGTGATAATTAAATCCTGTTTCAAAAGTCCGTAGATTTTGAAGGAACATTGTACGATATTCCAGTCCCTGACGTCTCGAAATTGCACTATGTGCTGTACGAAAACGTCGCCCTCGCTCTAAACTTTTCCATACTTTCAACTTATGCACTGCAGATTTCTTCAGTGAAGAGATAATCTAATGCAGTGGTTGCTTGTTTTTCCTTGAAACTAATTACCAATGGACTGTCAAATAAGATCCCATAATCCTTTAATTAGGCTCTGGAGAACATCATCACAAAGGTAATACCTTGACACCAGCTGAACAAATACATCAACACCGGTGCCCAAAGATCGAGTCTAAAACTCACAAGAGGTGTGAATACCTCGGCAAAAATTCCCTGGTTTAAAGAAGCATATTGAGACAAGCAAACAAGATAAAAAAAAAACAAATGAGGAAAGAACTTTAAGCCCGGGCCCGACCAGAATGCAAGGTTTCCACCCGGACAGAAAGCGTCCTACCGAAACAAAATGAGAGTTAAAATTATAAGCAGCAGGAATGAATAAGCATGAACAAGGCGAACCTTTGGCTCGAGCCCGGTTAGGGTCCGGGTCGTCAGTGCGGACAGAGAAAGTCCTGCCGGCCACCTTGATGCAGTGCGGCCCATACACGGGTGGCTCCAGACGGCCGTCTTTACACAGTCGGGTCAGGATCTGGCTTGGCTTCATTGGATCCCTCCACTCGTTGTAGCCGGACCTGGAGGACAAGTTAAAATTTTTGAATTTTTGTGATTCAAAATTAGTATTTAGCTTCGCAACAAATTTTAAACTTTCTCCACTTTTGTTGCATCTGTAGTAATCTTTAATCTCAAATCGAACAACTCTAGAATCGAAATAAGTACAAACTAAGTAATCGTCAACGTTTGACAACTTCAGTAATTTTAGTACTTCATATTTGTCAAATTGGCATCAAGTTTCACCACAGACCTAAGAACATTCTGAATTTTTTTTGTGATTGCATTTTTATCCGTTAATTATTTTGAAATGATTCTTGAAGATACATACAATAAGTAATACATATTTCATCCATTACTGGGTTAATTGACTTTTATTACTTAATTTCACTCATTAATACAGAGATAACTTAACACGATACGGCACGTAGAGTACATGCACTTCAATTTTCTTCCTTGCTATCCAAAATGCACAGGAGAAAGCCTTGAAACGATTCAAAAACAAAATCGTAAAGTTGCGTAATATATGCTTGTGACGAGCCAAGGGCGACGGAACACGCCCTTTTGCTCACCATAAAGAAACTTGACACCGTTAGGACTTAGCCCAGTAGTTCCTTCTGTCCTTTACAATCTCATCCTATCATTATCTTACACAAGCGGGATTCTTATCTATAAAATACTTTCACAGTTTCAAAATCGTTCCAAAGATTGTAAAGAAGATTCATTATTAAATCCTTTTCTTTTTCCAGATCAAGCCGCCGTCAGCCGTCCAGCGCCACACCCGGCTGATTGGTGGTCCGCCGAGCCAACGCCAACCTCAGCCATCTGGCGCGGCCGCAAGGCAGCAGCCACCAGGCCAGTCAGCCGGCTGGCAGTTACCTCGGAGGTTGCACTGGTCAAGCTCTCCATGCCCACGCCACCATCTGGTCGCGACGGGGAAGAGGGAGGGACTCACCGTGTCAAGTTCCCTTATGGTGAAAAAAAGGGCGTGTTGAGTCGCCCTTGGCTCGTAACAAGCATATATTCTCTCCTCCAGGTCACTTGGCACCGTTAGGACCTATTATTTTATGGTCCGAACGGGTAAATATATGGATGTGGAAGCGACCAGAGATCAAATTGTAAAGAAAGAGTCTGAATTCATCAGATATATTGAGTCCCAGCCTGTTAGAGTATGAGGCTAGGTAGGGTAGGTAAAGATACGAACAAAGTAGATTTACTTCTGTGTGTCTTTGAGAACCAGAAAACATTTGGTTAAACAAACAACTAGGGTCGTGCCCTAGAAAAGAGAAGGCATAACCAAAAATGGTAAACAGTGGTATAACATGAGGTACATAAATGTTACGAATACTTTCGTATTCGAGTGGTAACCCTAAGGAATGGGAGCTGCAAGCAAGAAGTGGATTGCTTGCATTTCCATAAGTTAGGGTTGTAGTAAGGCTAATTTTTGGCGGGTTGTGGTTGCTGGTGTAGGATTGCTTTGGCCTGGACGAGGCCTGGGATTTTTGGTGCCCCTGGGTCGTTCTGTCTTGACCGGACCAGGTGCTGGCCGTTGCCAGCTGGTGATGGTCCGGCCACGGGCAGACTAGGAGTGGCACGAGGTGGTGCCGTGGTTTTCACATAGTTGGATGTCGTAGCTTTGGGTTGTTAGACTCAGACGCGTTGCAGCTGTTATTAGCCCGCGAATAGGGCGCTGCGCGTCCTTCCTTGATGGCTAGTGGAAAGTTCTTGTTGAGCCGAAAGGTATTAGGGTGGATTGTAGTTGCAATATGATCGGTTTGTTCGACAGTTGCTCTGGGAAATAGATTCCCTTCCCGAAAGAAAACTGGGGCTGCTCTGAGGGGGCCTGATATCGCAGGCGGGAGCATGTCTTCAAGGGTGAAGTTACGCAGCTTACTTCCGTGGTCCACGAATGCCGAGGGTGTGGTGTGCATACACCTGGAAGCTTGGAAGGCAGGGTTGTAGTACCTGGTCTGCCAGGGAAGTCTGCTGTAGTAGCTCAGACTTTGACGTATTTTCTCCAGCTGAAGATAGCAGGGTGTGGGTTAGGTGGAGAGTTTCGAACGTGGTCAGGTGTTGGTACGCCTGATGGCGAAGGCGAGAATCTTCCTTAATAGATCGTTGTTCCAGAGGGCCCCAGGCTCCTTGTAGGGTATGTCCTGTTTTTTTGGAAAGTCATAGGCATGATGCTGGCTGAGAGCGTGTCATAAAGAGGGGAATTGTCTCCGTCTGTAAAGGTCCAAGGCAACTTTGGTCCTTTATTGGCCGGTTTGATAGGGGAAGGTAGAGGAAGCCTGTTGTCGTGCGTAATAGACTTATTGAGGACCGCTACCTTTTGTTTAAGATCTACTTTCCATGGTCGAGTGGTTGGTGGCATAGTGTTCGCCAGGCGGGATAGAGCCAGGAAGGAGTCGGGAGAACTCTGAGTCTCCCTGTGATTTTGTGTGCATGCCGCTATTAGCATGCGTACACACTCATGTTGTTGTGCTCCAGTTCTTGGTGCGATTAAGGGGCAAGTAGCGGAGCTACGAATTACCAAGGTCAACTAGACATGGGTGTTGGTAAAGATTATTCCGGCAAAAGGAACTCCAGGGGCTTGAGGGAGTTGATGGTCGCTCGAGCCGGTAGGAAGAACCCGGCTGTCTCAGCCAGTAGAGCGTCCACCGGACAAGGTATGGCGAGACGCCCTGCCGGTGCTTGCGCGAGTCTTACTGGGAACTAGTTTGGTGGTCCGGTGTAGATGGTGCTGATGAATCACTGGAAGAGCTCGTTAGCTGATGGTTTAGGGAGTCCTTGTTAGTGGATGAGCTCCCGACCTCCTGGAGAATCTGGGACCGTTGGGACGTTGGTTGATCGGGCGGTGCGTTCCTGGGGTGGGACACTAGACGCGGATGATGGCCCTTGGCAGGACCTGGCGCCGATAGGAGATCCCGCTCTTGAAGAGTCATTGCGAGGGGGCGGGGCTCCAAGTGGCGTACCCGCCGAGACGGGGGAGACCCCTGGGTAAGAAAGTTGGGAGAGCACTGGTGATGGCCTCGACCTTCGACATTGAGGCAGGCTGCTTAGGGCCTGATCCTCCGGATCTGACCTGACGGATCCAAGCAAGAAAGTATGGGAGGAGGAAATTTCGGCCATTTCCACTCTTGAAGTGCCGTTAGTACTTCTAATCCCTTTTCTTGCAACAGATAATGGTGCCGTGACGGGTAGTAATTTTTTATTCGCCCGAAGTGGGTAAGTTCGACCTTGGTATCCCAGAGCAGTCGAGGTCGATGCTCTGGGAATTTTTAGCGAGCTTATGTCTGAAAGCTCTGATGTAGCTGAGCCGGTTTGACCATATTTTGATAGCCGGGTCTGTTTTGTTGTGCAGGGTGCCGATAGCCAGCATTACACACGCTTGGCAGAAAGCAGGACAAAACGAGTAGGTCTGCTAGTTCGGGAGGCATAGTGAATGTAAGTAACATTCGTGGCCTTTAAACTTATCACATAGTTTGCACTCATATGTCATAATTCTCAATCAATCTGCCCAAATTTAAAGAGGCAGGGAGAGATGATTGCATTGTTTCAACTTTCTGCGAAGCGATACAAGCATCAGAATGTTAAGGCACTTGTGCTACGTTTTTGAAGTTTCCCGGTAGGGAGATGTTTGCGGTCCGAGCGCCAGGCACAGACAATGCAGCGCCGAAGACTAGCGTGCGAGGTAACTACGGGAGGCAGTGTTGCCATCTTCTCCGATTGAGGGTGTGTAAATATGTACACTCCTTAGTGGGAAGATCACAGGGTACACTCGTACTAAGGTGTGACCTCTCAGTCGATGTGTGAACCTCGTCAACGTCATTGTAGGCATATGAAGAGAGCTTCTGCTGCCGGGTAATCGGTCTCAGATGACTTGGCCTTTAGGTCAACACGTACCTTCTTAGCAGGAAAACCGCTGAAGAGAGGTGCACGTAGCTAGGATAAGGGCTATTACCACAGGTCTCTCGCAGTCTGGCGGAAGATCCCGAACAGATCAGAACTCCCAGCAGAGCCAGGGTGGAACAAGTGTCCAGGACAATTTGACTTCCACTTCTGTCTCAAGAGAACTCTGAGACGGGTTATGACGGGTAGACCCCATACCCTGCAGGTAGAAGTTTTTTTTTAGTTTTTTAAAGTTTTTAAAGTTACATATAATTATACTCGAAATATATAGTAATGGGTTCTTCTTTTTACAAGCACCAAGGATTGCCGGGAGTAGTTGTCCATGAAGTCGAAGGAGGTAGGTACCAGAAAACCTTCCTCGCCGACTTCACAAGTGGACATGGAGAGCAAGACCAGTGCAGCCCGGCTGACTGGCGGGGTGGCTGCCCGGCGGCCGCACCAGATGACTGAGGGTGGCGCTGGCTCGGCGGACCAAGGATCAGCCGGGTGTGGCGTTGGACAACCGACGGTGGCTTGATCTGGAAAAGGATTTTAATAATGAATCTTATTTATACACTTTGAAGCAATTTTGATACTGCAAAAGAATTTTATAGATAAGAATCCCACTTGTGTAAGATAATGAAAGGATAAGATAGTAAAGGGTAGAAGGAACTACTGGGCTAAGTCCTAACGGTGTCAAGGGACCTGGAGGCGAGAAACAATTAGCCAAATGGTTACCACTGAGCATCTCACTATGAGAATCCCAACGTCCTAACTGAGAACGCGACAAAAGTGGCGAGTTACTGCGAGCTCCAGAAGACTGCTGGTCTCGGTATAAGTCTCTGTGTTTACACCATTGTATTTTCAGAAAAAAGGACTTCTCTGCATTTACTGAGCTAACACTAGGCACGATGATTTACCGCTCAACGATATTATCGGCAATGACGAAATCAATGATCTTGCATTCATTAAACTCTTCTGTATAGAAATGTATCGTGTAATTGTTGAGATGACAGTCCAACCTCAAAAACTTCAATAACATTGAATCTTTCCCATTTTATTCACAAGTTACCATGAGTTTGACGAACGCAATCTGCAATCAATTATTTTATGGAGAGTTCAGCCCAGAAGTCAGTATGCTTTCGACAACAGTATTAAATACCAGGGACAGACGTTCGGAGATGAAGCAATAGAATTGCCATCAGCAACCATTCCTCGGCTCCTGAAAAAATTGTAAAAACTTGCGTGGAAGTGGGGAAACATCTGGCAACTCCCCCTACCTGAATTACGGAACTAGACTTTGAGGGCCGGTTAGAACGATAACCTTTTAAAGGCGTTTTTTTCAGCTGATTAGCAGAACGTATTGCTGTGCTGTTTATTTATCAGAAAAGTGCGCAACTTTCCGTGTGTTATTTCACTGCAAAGTGGTAGAGATATCCGTCCTTACACTCGTGACACTTGCCAAGCACGTTGACTTGCTGTCTGTTTACCTTTAATACCTTTTTACGGTAGACACACCATTGCGCTTACAAAGACGCTATAAAGGAATCAGACGATTTACTGAGAGAGCGCCGCGTTGAAATGACCAATGAATGGCCCGCAATTTACGTACAGCGACTCCAAGGATGGCCACGGTAAACGTATCTTCAACTCACAGCTCATAGCGACTCTGCAGACCACACGTCGCTCTGTGCCGGGAGTAGAACCTGTTCTCCAAGTCTATCCTCGTCTCGCCGATGACTTCATCAGACCCCACGAGGTCCCAGTCGAGAATGTGCACAGTCAGCATGGAGTCCTGAGGGAAGGTGGCCTCCACTTCGAAACATCTGCACATCGTATGAATGATCCTTGATAAGTAAATACGTCCACGCTTCCAACGACGGTGCCGAGATACACAAACATCTTCCTCGCCTACATTCGACCTGGGCACGATCGATACCGCATCAATAGGAATACTTGATTTCTGTCTAACTACATTTAGAATGAAAACCGATTCATCGTGAGGATATATGAAATTACTTATAGTATGTCAGGAGAAACCAAGTAAGTTATGTATTATTCAAACACGAGGTCAGCATATACGAACTTGTACTCGTATGTTATCGTAAGAGCCGACAATGCATACAGTACACAGCTGTCATGACTACTATCAATACAATTGAAATAGCCTGGGAAATGGTACAGTGTACAGAGACTCACTTGCCGAACACAGGGTTGAGCTGCTTGGAGATGTAGTTTTCTTTGTCGGAAATTTTCTTGTTGCCTAGCTGGACGACGATGTATGGATCCGCTTTGCCGTTCAGATCCATGGGGTGCAGGTCGATGGCCTTCACGACGTACACGCGCACCAACACGTGGATGGGCTCGTTGGAAGGGATCCCCTGTTCGTGGAATGGAACATTAAGATGTTTAGGAATGGCTGACAGATAGTGATAGGATCAACATTGAAGGATTGCTATGTTTACCACAAACTGAAGAGTTAACTATACAAAAATGTACAGTAATCCTCATTGAATAGTTCGGTAATACATATGTATACCGGCAAACTATTCTTTGTTTTCACCCACATTAGTTTAATCCTCCAGTTCATCAGTACTATATAATAATTCACGTCGTGTTTTTATTAATTTATAAATATATTTATATTTTTCTGTCACGCTCTGCGGGAATAACAGAGGAAGAAATTCAAGTGCTAAGGACAGTATCCAGGAAACGGGGGTCGCACAGGGAACTCCAGCTGAGGAACCTGAGCTCGCCTGCATGACCGTATTTGGACATGTTCGAAGGTGCTACAGGAGAGGCCACTTGACTGCGCCATACAGTATAATATATACCCATTGTTTCAGGCAGAATGCTGAATTTTCATTACAGAAGCCCGGCATAGGAGACAACGGGAGTCTTTCCTAAGTACTAATTTTCTGCCATCATTTATAATGACTCAGTTTTGATGTTTATAATGACTAATAATGACTCCAGTTACATAATTATTCCAGCGAATGTTTTGGTTATAAAATTACCAGGATGGATAGAATAAATCCTACTTGTGTAAGCGTATTACCTGTACCTCAAAAGTAGCGGCATGCAGCTGCAGGTGAATTAAATACTGCTTGTACTTTGCTTTTATACCGCATTAGCTTAGCGCTACAGTGTGTGTCGGCAGAACGATCTAAGACCTCGTTTTAATTCAAGCCCCAACTCAATACCTTGTATTTACACAAAAATATGTAGCCTTACTTGATAAGTACTTAAAATACATTACCAATTAAAAAAATGTTCATTTATGTCATTCTCTGAGGTATAGAGGTCACTGTGATTCTTAAATGTTATGAGATATATATAGCTATATATACATACCAGATAATAGAAGTACCGGTATGTGTACATATTATAAAACGGTGTTAGCATATGGATGCGGGAATATCTTATATAATCAGATTAACGAGTTTAGGAGATGAGAATCAGAAACATGTTCATGCTTCTTGAACATGCAAGGTTCACGAGCATATGTTGAGGCTAGCATTCAGCACGAAAAATCCGATGGTTAAAAAGGATAAACGAATGAAATAAAAAGGATCGTAAGGATATGTAAATACGATTTTAGCATATGACCATTGACTAAAAACGTAACCTTCTTATATTCTGAAAACCTCAATGAGCTTGTTTATTCTTAATGTGAACACATTGGTTCCACGACGGCGGCGTTTGCCCATATTGGCATTGTTACAGTTTTTCTTAAAATCAATTATTTTCAGCAGTGTACATATATATATATACAAGCCCCCAATGTTCCAAGCGTTATCGTAATGCCCCCCAAAGACCTCACATCGACAATACGATAACTACGTTCCTAAAGTTTAAAAGTCGAAACCGCACGCTTGTCGGTGACTTGACAGAGCATACTTGGATAAGTATCATCGATTTGCCATAAGTTACTACCAAGCATCAAGTCAAAAACGTAAGAAATACCGTTTCCAAATGTGCCAATTTTCAAAAGGTCATTGCAATATTCACAATGTCAGTTCAATGTTCACGACATTAGAGCAATGTTCATGATGTTATGACCATAGGAACAACATTATAACCAAATTTATGATGTTCCCGAGCAACAATGATTTATGGGCTCCACATGGGTGCCAGATGAGAAGATGGGCAACTAATGGGCGCCAACCGGCATAATGCTGGTTCCTACTGGACTACCTGCGACTGGACTGCACCGAGTTATGATGACCTGGTGCCCATTCAGGTTTCCTCACCGTAAGCAAAATATGGTGTTTTTCATATGGGTAAATTGTGGCTTCCCAGTTGTACCTCACATCACATGTGTGTCTTTCCAGTGACGGCATGATGGTGATTCTCCCATGGGTAACGTATGGGCTTCATAGCTAAATACCACATTTCCAGTTTAGTGGGTCTTTCCCCCATCAAAACGATGTATGTTTTCCCAGTATGGGCAACGTATGGTGTTTCCAACAAGACTAACGAATGGACTTCTCAAATAACTAGCAATATAGAGGGTATCCCGCATCAGGTCTATGTGGGCTCCTGTGGGTATCCCATTGTTGACGATGTATGGTGATACCCACATAGGTCACAAATGGTCTTCCCAGTTATTTCCCACATTAGGATTATAGTGGGTCTTCGCACATCAGACCCATATGGGTATTCCCACTGTGAGCGACTGATGGTGATTCTCATATGGGTAACAAATGGGCTTCCCAGGTTCATACATCCCACATTAGCGATATAGTGGGCTTTCACGTATCAGACCCATACGGGGTGACGCAGGACTTCCCAAAGTGGGTAACGTGCGGTGATTCACAAATGGTTAACGTATATGCTACTCAGCTTAATCCCACATTAGAATTTAGTGGGCCTTCCCATATCTGACCCATGTGGGCTTATGCAGGTTTTCCCAATATCGGCACCGTATGGTGTTTCACACATCGGTAACAGATGGGATACTCTGCTACATCCTGCATTGGTTATTATATTGGATCTTACATTAAGACACAATCCGCTAACAAAATACATATCATCTTCGAACTATAATGTAGTTTATAACATATACTACAAAAATAATTGGATACCGAGCTTTAGCTGTAACAGTCATCTGCTCTGCCATGCAAGTAGTTCTCAGTGGCTGAATGGGCTAAGGCGTCAATGTAAGCCACGTGGAAAGTGTGGGTCGATCCAATGCTAGGCTAGGCAAAGGAGGAGTAAGTGGGCAATTCATGGGATACTTTTGGGACATGCATAGCAAATTTCTAGGTTCTCCACGAGGTACCCATCCAAAGCCCTCTTGAAAAATTAGTTGGGTTCCTTATTGGCATTACACGTGGGCCCCACTGGGCTGTAAGTGGGTAAATGACGGAAAACTAATAGGGTCTACCCTTCAGGGACCTATGTGGGCCGCACCAACTGGGGCCTATTTGGGATGTGCTTGGGCAGGTTCTGCGTTTTCCATGAGGGATCCAACCAACAATTTTGCAAAAAGTATCTGAGATCTAAGTGGGTAAATATTGGGAATAACCCATGTGGACTGTACCAATTGGGAACCATCTGGGATGTAAGTGGGCAAGTGCTGGGTTTCTCTTGTGGGATCCACTCATAAAACTTTGAAAAGAAGAGCCTGTGACCCATAAGGCGTCCCCCCATAGGTTCTAACGGGTGTCCCACCTGGCTCCCACCTTGCGCCCAGCTCCATTGTTGCTCGGGCTACTGCTCTATTCGTGATTCTACATATACACGTATATATCAACATCCATACAGCAATGTTCAGGATGCTTCAACAATATTCACAGTATTGTGATATCAACATTATTCAGGATCCATGATACTGTCACATTGCTCACAAACATTTGTGTCAACTTAAGACATCACAAGGGGCCGACAACAGTAACACCACAGTAGAGAAGATGCAACACGGTCCGCACTTACTCTGAATATGAACGCAACACTGACTACACACACAAACAGCCAGCGGGAGAAGGTGATAGCCTGAAAGGGTAATTGTCAGGAAGGAAGGCGATTGCCAGGAAGGTAATTGTCAAGATGAGGATTGGCATGAGGGTAATTGCGAGGATAAAGATTACCAAAAACGGTAATTATCAAGAAAGAGAATGCTAAGTTGGGTAATTGCCAGAATACGATTGCCAAGAACGAGAGATGGCGGAAGGGAAATATGAAATTAGTCGCAAAATTCACGTACAAAGATACTGCCACGATAACAACCCAGTTTTTAACCATAAAGCAGTACGAAGTCACCGATAACAACAATGATGCAGCAACAGACTACAGAAAGAATTTAGTGACAGTGGATTTAATTTTCCAGATACAGTGGCCAATTCCGGCAACTGGCTGTAGCACGGGAAAGCGCTTGCTGTATTGGCAACAGCTTCTTGTTTACTCTGTGAACCACAGTGATGCCTGCCTTCTCACTGTCTGTTAGGCTGGTGTCGAGGGTGGTTACTTTGTGCTGAGTTCCTGATACTGCTGTAATAAATCGACACGCAGCGCTGCGGACTCACGCGTCCACGTCGCGCGTGCTGATCCAGGGCGTAAACTGGGTCGTGGTGCACCATCATGCGAGTTGTACGTATCCGCAAGAACTACAGTTGTTATTACCACAAGCAGCGCGTTACTTCATTCTCAGAAAACTTGGTCTGCATCTTCGGAAGCCAGTCCATTATTTTAAAAGGGTACTTGTTGAACTGTCCCATAAAATGAAACATTACCATAGGATATGTGAAAATTACTATCCAAAAAGATATGGAACAAAGCTCCTAATATATAGACCAGACTATCCGTAGGCGAAGGGTCGAAGGATACGTAGAACATGCTACCTAAATATTCAGTACAAGTATGACATGACACACCAACGAGACACGCATAACCAGGCACATTGAGCGTGGGCACAATAGGCGACAGTGGGGGACACAGCGCTCGAGAGGAATACCGACTGCAGGAAACAAGCTTCGTTCTACCAAAATAAAGGTGTCTTCGATTGGCCACTTTGAATCGCCTTCAGGTTAAGGACCATTCTCGAGTGTATTCGAATCACCTTAAGGCCGGCTCGTACATAGCGTTTTTCAACGTGTTCTTTGAGCAGATGGTCCGAATGCAATGTCGAATACACTTTAAACACAACTTTGTGTCAGCCGAAGCATTGCTAAAATGTTACTTTTTAAGTCTCTCGGATTAATTAAGCGTCAGGCAATGCTTCTTAGTTCTTCAACGTTGCCCTGCTCTTAACGTAGCGAACTGTGAACTTTTTTGCTTATATACATACTAAACATCAACTCTTTCGTATGATCCACTGGCAGGTAACAGTGAATGACTATATATAATTTGTAGACCGACCTTTGCTTAGTGCGATGGCATTTTCAATTTTGATGTTGATACAAAGTTTGTCTTACAAACGAAAGTTTAAAAGCGTTTTACATAAGCTCAACAGCAGTTGATTTGTATATTGCCCCCTGCAAGTAAGCATAGCGCGAATTCAATTTTAACAAAACTGCTCAAAGTTTTTGTGAAGAGGCTTCCCAAACCAGAAATGGATTCAAAGGGACGAGTTGAAACATGTTTAGGCACATCAGGAGCAACACTAAGAAGCTAGTCTACTGAGAAAAGGAAATGTATTGAGCAAGAAGAAAAACGAATCAGAAGGTGAAACGTGTCATTCAGGCTATCTCAGTGATACACAGAGACAGAAAAATAAACTTTGTCGTTATACAGTAAAATGTAAATGGATATTTGACAGAAAGTGGGCACTGGGCAACTAGTCATTTTTAAACAACTACATACAATGCTTTAGTAAAGGGAATGTTGTCATAGCTACCGAATATTGACCATGTCAATAGAACGGGAGTCCATTTGTATCCCACCGTCTACAAAGCTATGCGGGTTTCAGTAATTTTTTTTGTGGTTATTATTATTATTATTATTATGTTTTCACTCTGCTTAAAAGTATTTGATGACTAGAACATACTCGTAATGGAAATACACTTAAATAATATGTATATAGATAATAAACAAGGAAGGAACTACTGCGAGTGGAGAAGAATAGAAGGCCGTAAATTCAAGCAATATATGTCAACCAAATAACGATCGTAATTCTTCTGAAACAAAAAGATGTGACCAATATTTTGTAATTATCACCCATCGCCTTTTAGAAGATATCCGCGAAAAAGAAACAACAAAAACATTAATTACTATAAAGAGGACAACTCAAGAGGGCAGCGGAGGCCCAAATATACTAAAATAAAGATTTAGTTGAAGAGAGATGAGGTGATACACAGAGCCTGGTGGACGAGTAAGTACAAGCAGAAGCGCATCTACACAGCCAGAGCGACAAGGAAGATATTATAACCTGTGCCTCCAGTAGCGTCATAGCGCCGCCCTGTGGGTACAGGGACGGTCGTGAGGATCGCTGGTAACAGCAGCATAGGGACAAGACTAGTTGGCAACTGTATATTGTTAGGGTAGTGGGATCCGAGGAGAAATTATTTAAACTAACAGAGAAAAACGAAACTTTGATTGAAACAGGAGATAGCCTTAGTTCGATACACTGCGTTATCAAAGTAATCAGGAAGAATAATTTGGACCATTGGATGGTTTTTCATACACAGTACATCGAAATCAGCCTCATCTGGGGGATACCTGTGTTCTACAGATCAATAAGTAAGAAAAAAAACACTAATTTTTTTCTGGTTTGAATGGTGTACCGAATATATTAAGGGCATCCTGAGGTATTCGGGTTTAATACTAACATGACAAGAGAAAATTCGCATTTAGCCTGTAGGGTTATACTTGTAGGCAAACAAGATAGCATTGGAATCAGTAGAAAAAAGTTAGGGCCGTTAGACATGACTGAAACTTTCACAAAAAGGTAGGGAAAATATCCTGAATGGATTGCACGGTGTGATAAAAAAGTGTCAGGTACAGACATAATGAAACTGTCATGCCAGCAGGTAGATGACATTAACTTAGTTTTACCCAGGTTCTAACATTTTTTATGCAGGGTTTCTGTTTTCTATAGTAACTGGTACAATATTCGGTTTACTATCGAGAGCTGTGAGATGTCCTTAAACATGTAGCTAGTATCAATATCATAAAGATAAAAAATAAACAATGCTGTGAATTTATAAAATGAATTTTAAATAAATGTAATTGTAGGCTATTCTCAAAAGAAGTTAGCGCTCGCTTGAATCTATGAAGCTGTATGAGCTGCAAGACGCGTCAAGCACACAGGCCTAGTATGTATATGAATACAGCAGTCGTGGTGGGAGGTCATACGTTCGTACCTATCCTGCCCCACAAAACGCAGCCTTATGTGTCGCGAATTATTTAGTAACCTATCGGAATATTCTAAATAGGCGTTGAATAACTCAGTTCCTTTAACTGAATAACAAAGTGAATAGTCTATATGCTTTGTTACCGACTGTTAACTCTAAGTCATAACATTAAAGATATAAGATGAAAACATAATCAGTACCTTTTATGGTAAAACCGAGAAATGTGGATCCGTTTTGAACATGGTACGATTAGGGTTATACATACATAGAGGCTACAAAGTAGGTGCCGTAAAGTAATTCTGTCAAGCAAGTAGTTGTAACAAATTGGATATCGTAAAGTTGCTACAATAGAAAGGTAAGGGCACAGTCATTAGGTCATATGGCAACAGTAAATAAGAAAATAATGGGGACAGTGATTGCCCACAGGAAATGTACACCTAAACAAAGTTGTAGGGTTTACAAAAGAGAGGGGGGGGGGGATGCCAGCGCAAGGGCTCGAGAATAACAGGGATGCAGCTGGTGAACAAAATTTTCAGTTGATAACAAGTGCACTTAAGCCCGCACTCTTACCAATTTTTGGCACTCTAACTATAAAATTCGCACTGCATATAGACACGATCAAAAAACGTATACACAAGTTAAAAACAAAACAACTAGTTTTCTACCTATAGTAAACACTTAAGCAAAGGAAAAATTTAGAACATGATAACAAGTGTACAGAAAAATGGTTGCAAATTTACTGGTGAAAATCCCAAAGTCCATGGGACACTGTTGTTTGCAAGTCCCAAGTGTATTGTGGCCCACAAAGTCCCCGCTACTCTGTGGCCCACAAAGTCTTTAAGGTACCGTAACCCGCAAGTGTGAAGAGACCAAAAATCAAGTCACCTGGAAGAAGCCGTGCCGCGGGTCTCCTCCCATCACGGCCGTGTCCACGATGTCCTTTGGTAGCGGCCAGCGGTACAGCTTCAGGGAGCCCTGGTTATACATTGTATATTAGGAAATGTGTATCGTAATAATTATAATATAACTGTTCGAACAATGCACAGAAATTAGCGACCAGATGAAACATATTTCAAGATCAGGAGCTAAAGGGACAAATGATTCAGTTTTCTCCATGCACTGCATTTGAGGCAGAAAATTAAGTCAGAAATATTGCGTTCATAAAATTAAATTGCCAGTGAATTTGAGATTAAACTTATCGCCTCAATAGATGCATATGTTGACAAAATGTCCAGTCCACTATACCTTAGCTGCGTTTGTACAGGTTTTTGAACAGTGAGGTCGCTGCTATTTTAACAAAAAGAACGATTATTGAATACATTTAACTCTCAGGACTCCTTGCTGATGTTAACCTTCTGTATTCCCAGTTAAAGGTCAGCTAAAATAAGATTTTTTTTTCAACACTGCACAACAGCCTTTTGTTTCCAAAACATCTCAGTATCACAAAATACTTCATGACTAACGTGAGCACAATGAAAATGGTGAAAATGTAAAGGGTTACTAGTAAACGTTAGCTTAACAAGAACGTTCACTCACGACGTTAAAAGCCTTCCATAGTTTTTCTACCCTAAGAGTACTGTACTACAAGTTTAACTAATTTCATCTTTTCAGGTCAGCCGTTAGATGAATATGGAAGCTAGACTATACTGATGGAAAGACTTAGGGGAAGTTACCTTGAACTTGCCCACGACTCGACACTCGTCCTCCAGCTCATCTCCAGTCTTCTTGCCTCTGTACAGGTCAAATGTGTGCAGCCACTCACGGAAGCCCGAGAATTCTGCCTCCAGCTCTCCCGCCAGCACCTGGTTAAAGAAACATATTAAAGACGCGCTCAGTTCGCCCAGTGAGATCGAGATAATTTAATCCGCTTCGCTTCAATTTGCGAGGGATTCAATCGCAAGCGTTCTATCTAAAGAAGGGAATTGTAACTAAAGATCACGATTGAATTTTTGAGTAAGTTGAAAGCAAGGGAATGAAGTTATTTCTCAAACAAATATGCCAATACAACAAAGGTCAACCGCAAGGAATTTACAGAATACCCGGCCAGAATGATATTGCATAAAAAAGAGGTTTTGTTTCAGGGTACAGAGATGATCTATAGAATATCACTAATGGGGAATCTTTCTTAGTTTGTTCATAAACTGACATGAGTTTTATAGATGAAATCCTTATGAAATTGTATTTTAAACTTCGGTACAAGAACTGATATAAAATTAATAACAAATTGAGAGAAATACTATGGCGTCTATCAATATTCCATATTTCTAGCACTGGTTTTCTACTTCCAGTAGCGTTCAAAACTGTTTGAAGTGAATCCCAAGGCGTTAAGAGAAACAATAGTCAGAGTCATCAGTTATCACTTAGAACTACAGATGCAGTAATTTCAGGCACAAACGCACTTCATGTTAATCAATATTTTCGCATCTCCGATCTTTGATTTGCATGAATAAGAAAAAAGCTCATTTAAACTAGCCAAAATTTCAGCATGCTTGATGCAGGTATAATTGTGGGAAATAAAAGAATGGATATTGTACAATTTCAGGCAAGAACTCATTATAAGGCGCTCGATATATGCAATCCTTCCGCACTTGAACCTCAGCCTAAATACAGTAACTTGTAAATGTACTTCACCTTCGTACAATAACTCACTTTAAGGCAAGCAATGTTTGATATCTTGCGCCTGTGGGCTTTAGGACTTAGCCTATGGGCGAGCTTGGCTGCTGTGAAGGACGTGCCCTTGAAGTGATGGCCCTTGCGTTTGTCTGAGTAGCTGTGGCTGTGCAGGTCACCCGTGTGGTGGGTCAGGTCCATGGTGGCACTGCCCCCGTGTTGGGATCCTAAGGTGGCGTTCTGCTGCCCCAGTTCTGCCAGACGCCGCTCTGCGGCCTCCTCAGCACGCTTCTCCGCCTCCTGCAGGCGTAACACCGATGTTATTAACCAGCCTATTGCCTCTGTTTCAGTAAATACTCAATTTGAAATTGTGAAATCAATACCTCAGTTGAGGAGGTGATATACTGGCCGGCGTTTGTCTGCAAGTCTGCCTGCTATTCTGTTCGTCTGTTAGCAACATAACACAAAATTTTGTGAACGGATTTTCATAAAATTTACAGGAATGCAACAAATAAAGGATGAAATATTGGTGATGATTTGTCCGTCCGTTCGCCTGTCTGCCGGTCTACCGCCCCGTCTTTTCGCTTTGCATTACTTGGCGGATGTCTGAACTTTCGGAGTCCAGCTTTAGTTACTGTACTATACTGTCCCAATTCAAAAGACGTCTTGGCTACATCTTACACAAAAGAATTTTCACTAAATAATTATTACATTTGCGGGCACAAGTTTACCTATTTGACTAGTCCAGTGAAAGCGCAGTTTGAACTTAAGAGCTAATTTTTAATGCTCCAACACAATCACATATCCAATCGAAAATTTTTAGGCGATTTACCGATACTGTCCCTACAGGCTTTGGACAAATGCCTCTGATTCTGCAGTTGGGTATTAGTTTTATCTAGTAGGCTAATGAGAACGTGGCTTAATAAGTCTGGAGAAGTCTCTTAATATGTATCAAAATATTTTATTTAATATAGAACAAATATTACTGAGTCGATACTGCTTTTCCTCAAAACACATGTTAGTCATATTTCGTACGGTATAAAAGAAATGTTACCCTGTTCTACTGCCTCACTGGAGAACAGATACGTGTTCTAGTTAGTATCAGGGTTCAGACAACCGGAAATAAACACGAACCTGTGCAGCAGCGTCCAAGGAAGCGAAGTATTTGGTCCACCAGTCTCTGTTCTCCTCATCATCTTCCTCGTCGACCTCAAGAGTGAGTTGCTTCTTCTTGTTGGCCTCGGTCTTCTCCTTCTTACTGATGCTGCTGCGCTTTAGCGAACACGAGCCTCCGTGTGCCTGTATATTTAATATATTGATATATAATCATGGTATTACAGAATGACACAGTAATGGTAGCGCTGCATAGGATATTGGCAAATTAATCGTATCAACTCCCTAGTATTGACACCCGATTACGATGACGCTGTTTTGCCAAGCGTTATTGGTTTCAATTATAGCCACAATCTGAAGTTGTGGACCGAACACCGAGACTGAATTTACGAACACGTTAATAGTCTTCGGATTAAATTATTTCTCCGATAGTGAGTGGATCCGTAGACACCGTAAAGATGGCAGCTGAAGCGTTGGTCACTCACATAGTCAATGGTGATGATGGTGTCCTTCTCTAGCAGAGGGCTGGTCTCCGTCTCCCCCACGGTGTGCCCGAAATCATGGGGCAGTGTGGTAGCCTTGCCTCTCCCTGTCTTGATGATGATAGCCTTGCTGCCCCCACCTCGTGGGGCCCCGACGTTGTTGGGGACACCTTCTGTTGTTTCTGCAGCAGGATAAGAACTGGGATTCCAGATCACAAATACACACTAATAATTCTAATAACGACACATTATACTGTTGTTGGTGCAATAAGTAGTTGGAAAAAATTAAGCTCATTTTTCTACCTTCAATAAATTAACCAAACGGGGACCAGGAAGTTTTCCTAGCTTACTCTCCTGAAAGAGGATAAACCATACAAAGTCCCATACAAAGTTGTATTTGCGTACCTACTTGTACTCATAGCTACCACCTGCCGAAAAACTATATAATTAAATTTTCAACCCGATTTTCAGTTTTGAACTGGGACACCAGCAGACTTCCACTGGTCCTACACATGCAACAAAGAAAAAACGAGAAGAAGGCCACACCCCGA
>LQNS02278174.1:4800299-4819915 GCA_001587735.2 Parhyale hawaiensis
TGTTTTCAACAGCATACAAAAATACTTCCTTTGTTTCTCTGCAGATTCCTCCGAAGACCCATTGTTCCGGCAATTCTCTTCCCCTGTTATATTTCCGTTTGCTGTAGTACGTAACACGTTAGGTTAGGTTAGGTTAGGTTAGGTTAGGTTAGGTTAGGTTAGGTTAGGTTAGGTTATGCATCCAATTCTGTTTTGATATTTTCAAATAACCACTCTAGATTATACTTCATAGTCAACACTGATTTCTGAAACAAAAATAGAAAATAAACACATAAGTATTGGTTTCTCCACAAAATGGTTATCATTTTAGGGTTTTCCACATCAAAATACATACTTTGGAATAAAAAAAACATTTAAATTCGATAGGCACTCAAACCGAAAAGATCCGTCATAGCTTATAATAGAGCAAAAACCGTGGGTAGAGCGCATACTATATTAGCACCAACATGCTAGTATCGCGCAGAGCACGGCAATCCACAGCAGACAAGTGCAACAATAATTGCTGGTTATGGAGACGCCAGCAACGCGAGCTCTACACGAGCCAAAGGTGCACGTAGCGCCACACCCACCTCACCTGCAGCTTATTAGACTCGGTTTTTATGGTTAGCCAAGGACGGGCCAACAGAATTATTTCCTGCGAGAAGCCGAGGCCCAGGTTATGGGCTCATTTGAAATTATGGCGTTTACGCCTTAGTTAGTTATACTGTAGTTAGGAAGTTTAAGCCTCCGTTTCCGCGAGGAAAAATATCACAGAGGAAAGAGCAAGGGACATATAGTACGCCGATAGAAACGGGGAACCCATACACGAAGGTGTTCCCACACAGGATCAACGCGCATGGGAACAGCAAGTCGGGAAAGAAGAGGAAGAACTGAATAAAACATGAGCAAGTAGGAGTATGAAATCAGAAAGGAAACAAAGTGGGTACGAAAGGCGTTTATACCTTGATAAACTAAAAAGTAATAATCAAGTGAATACCACAGTATGGGGATATTTACTGAAATATGTATTTACCTTTCAGGGCCGCTCGGAACCATCCGAACTACCGAACAGAAGACCTACCTGCAGGAGTTCGAAGGCAGCCAGCAGCTCCCCTGCGCTGTCGTTGCCCCTGTGCAGGTCGTACCACTCGAGGTGTGGCTTGGCATAGCCGTCCTCCTTCAGCTTAATGTTGGGCCGAGCGAGCGTGCGGCCGATGAACTCCGACTTGCCCTGACGTCACAGAACACAAGATTGTTACATAGATATTAGAAGGGTCACAGACGCTTACGTTTCGCATTATACGCGCCACTAGAGCCGGGACTGACCTAGAAATTATGAGGCTCAAAGACATACTTCGCTATTCGCTTTAAACATGTAATAGGAAATGCAATTTAAGCAGAGATAATAAGAGCTATAGACGCTTATGTTTTGCTGTATACGTGCCATAATACAAACGCAATTGATCTCAAAATCATCGGCAATCGAGGCGCTTAACACTAGCTTTAAGCAAATAACAAATAAAGCTTCACCTATCGAGAACGTAAACTAGAAAGATGAGTTACTAGAGCTCACAGTCTGCGGTAGAACTTATTGCGCACACAAGAATATGGTACTGTATTTATTAATTTATTTTTCCATTCATTTTAGTTCTGTCATATTTCTCAAGAGCTCTCTTCCATCCGAACTTGTATCTATTATGAAGGAGATAGTCTTGGCACCTATTAGTTAACATGCTGACCACTGTACATCGATAGGTTATTCTATCTAAAGAGATCAGTTTTAACATCGAGACCATAAAAAGCCATTCTTGATTGAGCAGGTTTAAAGCGCAGGGATTTGTTTTGCCCACATAATGCAAGTTGATCTAGTTCGATTAGCTTAACTGGTTAGAAATGCGATTTTGATCGATCAATTTACAACCCTGACTGAGTTTCATGCATTAATCGCAAACCAATTACACTTAGCGCCTGGTATTCAATCCAAACACGCAAATGCAACGCCTGAGATTGTAGTTCCAAGTAAATATTTATAGATATCATAGACCGCAACAGTACTTTACTCATAGGTCCTAGTGGCCTCTGACGCTGCCGGCCAAAATGGGAAAAATGGGATTTTCTCGAGAGAAATTATGAACATGTTCAGACACGGACATGCAGGCAAGCGCCCAAGTGCGTCCCCGCCGTATCCAAGATACCTTCTCCGCAAGAAAAATACTGGGTACCTTGGAACTTTCTTTTTCAGTATTAGATAGGGGAAAAGAATAGCTCTTGAGAAAATCCCATTTTTCCGTTGCCGACTTTTGACCGCCAGCGTCAGACCTAAGAGTCAAGTTCTATTGCGGTCTATGTATATATATATAAGCTGGTAAGATTATCTCGCTCAAAGTGGGCGAATCGAAGACATTGTTACTAATGGGAAATCATTGAAGTAACTTACCACCTTGTCCTGGTCAAAGATCTCCACGACCACCATGGGCGGCTGCTTCTTCATCTCCTCCTTGATGCCGTACACGATCACCTCGTCGAATATGAGGAGCTCGTCCCAAGTTGGGCTCAGCGTCTCGTCTATCACCTGCCCACAGTTGCCACTATATGCAGACCAATTCTCCAGGCAACGTTAATCGATGTGACGTTCTCAAAAGTAGCGAATAAATATACGTCAAACGATAAACATGTCATCTATGATGACTTCTGAGATAATTACTTTGAAAAGTCGCGAATACGTAAATGTCTCAACACAAAATAGGTTGTCTAAACAACAAATAACCCGGAACACAGTGGATATTGGACACAAAATGAGCCGTTTTAACGACGTGGAATATTTAGGAGAAAGAAGCACAGAGTAGGCCATAAAAATAATACGAAGCAGACTGAATATTCAACTGCGAACACGACGGACCTGCGTGACGCGACAGTGTTCTCCGAAGATGATCCGGGCGAAGGGATCAGACAGTCCAGAGGCGTCGGAGCCGATCAGCGACCGCGCCTGGTACACGTGCGCCCGCAGCTGGAACACCTGCGGGCACGCAAAGAAACATGGACATGTTTGTGCAAATTACCGGTAATTACCTCTGCCAAGAAGATCTTTTTTTTTACGGGGGATTGTTACTCTGTCTCTCTGTCTATTAATAACATACCATACCACATTTCAAATATTATCGACATATCTTCATGAAATTTACGGGACCTGTTAAGAAGGGAACGAAACACAGATGATTAAATACAGTGATAATAATTTTGGATTCTGGACCATTTTAAAATTTTCGTTAACCCATTCTTTCACACCGATACAAATATGTTACAATTCATAGAGCGTTATACCTACGACAAAAGAAAATTACTTCATTCATAAAAGAAAGGGTTAACATAGCATTGCTCGGCTGACATTTACGCCCTAGGAGTGCTACTCAAATTTAATTTATGCCTTGAATGGTAAGAAAATTTGCATAGAAAATCACTGCAGGTAGGACTGTCACATACGTAACACAATTATTATTACTAGCCTACATATAAAACTTCCCACGTATTAACCACAGGCGAATTTCATATCCACAGTCTTAAAACTCAATTTCTTAACATTCGCTACTGCATTATCTTTTCAGCTGTTTTATATATATATATATATGATCTCAGTTTCCATATAGTTTCTCAGTCTCTTCTCATACTGTCCTGGTCCCATTCATGCTAAGAAGTCCCACTTGACCTCAACTGCCCCGTATTTGAATTTCTAAACTTGCTCTTAAGTTGTTCAACCCGTTCTCAGTTGTCCCTGGTGTTTTGCTGAACATGTTTTCAGTTGAGGGCACAGGTCATTTACAAAACCTAACTAACTTTCAATCACTTTACAGGTGTCAAGGATTAGCGGACCTGCTTGGCAGAGTAGTGCAGCGACACAGGCGGCAGGGTGAGCGGTCTCTCGATATTGCGGAACTCATAACACATCTCGTAGCCGCGTGGAATGCCGGGCAGCAGATACTTCTTGTGTTTAGCGAGGCCGAGCCAGAGGTAGATCTGAAGTTTGGCCTGGATCGCCCAGCCCCCCGGGCCTGTGGACTTGCGACCAGGCAGCTGAGGTGCAGAATAGACTAGTTTTGCCAAACATTATCAATGTTATCAATTTTACTATTCATAGTATAATGCTACCTACATGTGTTTAGTCCATCCACTGCTGGTGGAAACAGTAACGTGAATCATTCAGATTCATACCCGGTCAAGATAACAAAAATTAGGGACATTAATTTTATAGCTCGGTAGGAGGTATTGTCACGTCAAATAAAAAGATTTGTCTAAAATTTTTCTTGAAATTTTCATGCGTCCCTTTCGCAACACTAATGACACAATCGGAATATATTTTGACTGACTTCCTGCAGTAACAGCAGCTAGTCATTTAAGTAGTCGGATCTATCCTCTGAGGTTCAAAACAGACTTTCTTTATGCTACATTTACGATAATTAGATTACTCCATCACATTCTTACAGTAACGAGCATGAGCCGAGCAATATTCAGTTCTACTGGTGGAAATCCACACTATATCTCCCTGCATTAAACAATGCCAGTCGAGCAGTTAGCAGATCTACCTGCACCGTTTAAACCTCATCATTGACAACGTCCTTACAAAGAATAAGCTAACTAGGCATAAGTTTGACGTTTCAAGGCTCTACAGAAATATAATTCCTTGAACAACATTGCACACATGATTGTAGATCACGGCCTGCCCTTTTTTTCTTTAGCGAGCGCAAGTCCAAATACAAACTGCCTTCGTTCAATAATATTCATCAGTTGACCAAGTCCTCCAATAGACGGTTCGATTTCAAGACAATACGGCACCTTGAGGAAGACAGTCCGCAGGATGCCACACTGCTTGCCCTTGTCTGACTCAGTGGGGCCGTGCAGCAGACAGCGGGCGGACAGGCGCTGGTAGGCGACCCTCTTCCCCCCGCTCAGCATCCACAGGAACACGTCTGGCAGGGAGTGCTGGGGCTGCACAGACACATCATGTGTCAGACACACATCATGTGTCAGACACACATCATGTGTCAGACACACATCATGTGTCAGACACACATCATATTCCATCGGTATTGATTTTTCATTTAAATAACTACTAGAAGGAAAAATTAAATTTTATTAACAAGATCTGGCACAGAATGAGCCAAGTAACATTACATAGGTCCATCAGTAGGTATAACTAAGGTTTTTACTGACAACTTTTAGAGAGAAATAGCATTTTAATATAATTTAAGAAAAATTGAGACCTGTTGCATTAAGTTTTGTTTTGATCGCTCTACAAAATAGAGTTTATTATCGTAGCTTACCTGAAAATACAGATTTTAGGACAAGCTTAGCTTAAACGCATCAGGCGAAACTAGTTTGTTCAGTTTATAGACTTCACTTAACGAGCAAACTTATAAGCTTTACAGAGTACATACAAATTTGGTTTCAAAGCTTGTTTCAAGTGCATCCAGTCGTTTTAGTTTCTGAGGTTCACGCAATATTCTTTGAATTATACGAAAATACTGACAGTGCATACATACGTTACTTCTACACTTGCTGTTCAGATCAAATATAGAGAGAAAACGAACTTCACTATAGGTTGTAAAATCAGGAAAAAAATTCGAAGGAAAAAGTATTTCAAAACTCGAGAAGGTATTGCACACGACGTAATAAAAAAGAACGACTTACGTCTTCAACCAGCAGCTTCAGCTTGGTGAGGAAGCCCTGAGTTGCTTTGTACTTTTCACGCAGCGAGTGCTGAGTGACGGTGGCCCTCGTCTGACGTGCCGACGTGTTCATGTTCTCCTGCGGGGCAGCGAAATTGGTTAATTCTACAGACAAAACCCGGAGGGGGGGGGGATTTGCGGCTCTGCCACACGATTAAACTAGGGCCGCAGGTGGGAATGTGCTTTTTTTTTCTTCTTTTTTTGGGCAGGGCCATAGGTGCTCACGCATAACTCCTTCTATATCCTGCTAACATAATGCAATAGCTCAAAGAAGGCCGGGGCGTAAGTTCCGGTGTCTCTTTGGGAATGAGCCTATTGGTCCGTCTACTGCCGCCTATCTAATCTAAAAAAAATCCTACGCTGAAAAAAAATTGTGTACTCTTCCACCAAAGTTCGACTGTCTTGCAAACACGTGTACGATGAAAGCTAAAGCGTGTAAGTTTTAGGACAATAATACGTTTTAGTTTTCTCACTGTAGATGAGTTGTGCACTTCATAATAGGCAGAACTAACGGGTTCCTACTAGTACGGAGGAACTAGTGAAACCAGGTGAAGTTCAATTACTTGCAGACCAGAATTTTTCAACCAACTTCCCTTTAATTACAGTAGAGACTCTCGCTCTACACAGTAACAGTTGACCACAGACCACTATAGTGCACTGAACTCTGCCGAGCTCATGGCTGACTATCGATGTCTCTGTGACGAGAAGTTGAATCGTAGATCTTGTCTAAGTAATTAGTTTCGTAGGAAAAATTTAATGACGTCACAAAACATTACGAAGACGTCGGTCATTCAAAAAGGTCGAAAAACTGAGCTACAGAGCTTGGTTGACGGCGCGGTTGTCTTTCTTGCAATGAAAAAAAAAATTATGCGCTGGACAATATTACAAGAAGCGGAAAATAAGCAGAGCAAATAGAGAACATTCTGCATACCCTCACGGAACAAGACAAAGCCTTCTGTGACATGACAACAAATTACATGAGTTACCTTATACGTAACGGGGAGCCTGCCGACGGGGGATTGGTTGTAATAGGTCGTGACGTCACAGTTGAACCCACTTTGCCCTATTCACTGAGGTTAAAAGTACAAGTGAAGTCGCTTTGGCCGCACATCCCAAAAAGGAAACCTCTGACGCTGGCCCGTGCTGCAGACAAATGCCCGCCAGAGCCCAGAGGAATGTACGTCTAAGTCGATCACGACTTGTCTGAGCTATGCTGTCATAGACGGAAAGCTATTGAAAACTGCGCTCCTCTCAACCGATCCTGTTTTTGGATTAACCAGAGCCTTTCTAGTGATATAATATTATAAATGGTAGAAATGCTGACGCTGCATTGCCGAGCAGCACTTCTTCCGTTCGGGTATAGAACGCCCGACTCCGTGACACCGAGCAAGACAGAACTCGTCACTACTCAAGTGAGTACTCACAATCTCCCTGACGCAAAGCTTGAGTCTCTCTTTGTCAAGGCGCGTCCTGCCACCGGACGACCCTCCTGACGAAGCTCTGGCAGTGCTGAGGTATTCCTCGCACGACTTCATCAGCTGCTCCAGCACCGCCCGCAGCTTGCGCTCAGGCTGCCCGTCCTCCTCCTCCAGCAGGGCTTGGAACTCCGTCAGACCCTCCTCCTGATGCACACGTGCAGTGAGAAAAAAACAAGAGCGACATGAAAGTATTTTATCCCTGGAAGGGATAAAACTTCGGGCTCGTACGAGGACATGATCAACTCGAACTGGATTTCCGGAGCAATATATGGGTCAAAGTTGTTTCCTTTAGAAGATATATCGAAAGGAAAAAAATATAAATGTCTTTGCACCTGAAAACCTATTCTCCATAATGAAGGCACAAATATTGTTGCAACAACAGACTAAATGTTCAACATCAACGAAATCATACTGGCACCGCAGATCAAAAGCCAAGTCAATTTGCCCAAAAGTGACCCAAAATTTTACACCTTTTTTCCCTATAACAAGAAGTAATCTAACATCGCACAAACACAACACAAACAGGATCTATTGAGTTCTGCCTAATTAAGTTGCAGGTTGCAGGCTAATAATATAAACGCCAAAAATCAGTCTTTTGAAGTTGTTCGCCAGTTAGTCGTCTTAATGCTTTGCTGAATCATTGAAGACACACCAAATTTGTTAAAATGTTTGCCGTCTAATTCGTTGACTTTAGCAAATGTCACGAGCGAAGTTTCTTCTTTCTCTTCGGTTTTGCAGTGAATTAGAGGTCGGAAAATTGTGCATATTTCTACTATACAAACGGACACAAGTCACCCAATCGAGCAATTTGCTGAAAAAACAAGGCACTGAAAAGAGTGTCGTGTGACACGGCCTTAATACAATGACATAATGTATGAATTAGTAAAGAAGCAATGGAAAAAGAGATATATTTTCCACGCTGATTGTGACGTACAGTTAATCCTTATAAAATCGTAACTAAAATGACAGTCTCCGCACACTAGGGAGTAATTACTTCGAACTTGCAATTATACTAAATAGTGTCGAAAGAAATCCTTATATTCCTACTCAAAAATGGAAATTTCTAGTTCTCACTACCGTTGCAGCAGCAGTCAGGTCTGATTCCAACAAAAATCATTATAATATTGTGCGTCAGTAAAGAAATTCTCTTATTCGCAGCTTGCTCATGCTAGACGCCCATTCACTTTACCGATGCCTACGTGCAGTGAAACAAAACTATAGCAACATTGCATTTAGCTACGATTTGTCTGAATAGTCGGCACTGAGCTCCCAACGACCTGAAACACATAGATTTTTTTTGTAAAACACAAATATTTCCCTCTTTACATCTTGTACTGGTTGGCTGTGTCTGAAATATTGTAAAGTGCATCATGATGCGCACGACACTTACCAGCGCCTCAGCGACTCTGGAGAGCGCGTTGGAGTTGTACAGTCGGCGGCGATGGTCCTGCCACAGCGACCGCACGAACAGGCAGGGCTTGTCGTCCCAGTATGGCAGGAAGTAGTATATTCTGAGGAGTAAACGAGGGTATTGATTGAAGATCCACCCACCCCCCTCCCCAGTGCAGTCTAAGGGGAATGTTTTACACGGGCACCTTCAATGGAGGATTCTAAGAATAGCAGAGACGAAGATTTAGTGATCCTAGAGAACTAATATTTAATTAGTGATTAGCATGAAGTACAACATTAGTGCAAAGATGGATATGCAAGACTCCATCATCAAAAAACAATTCAAAAATGCAACAAGCTTGATTTTTAGCTGTGTATGGTATTCTGTATTAGAGGCCACCCTACGATAATGATGCTGTCACGCACTGAAGAGCGTGGTAGTCTAAAAATATAATATTTTTGCCTTTCGTAACAATGAACTGAAAAATATTAAGCGCTGTAAGTCACGCCGATGTTTTCCACTACACTAAATAGATTAAAATATCTTACGTAAGTCAAATGGGCATTTATCGATTGATAATTTAACAGAGTTTCAACAAAGGTACTGAAAATGCAGCTTTATCTCATTTTTTTTCATAAACAAAAGTGCGTATGTCACCTGTCATTAGTCATGGGCTTCATGGATGGAGTAGTTGATTGCCACATTGAGGATTCTGCAATCACAGATTCAGGACCTGCAAAGATAAAAGATTCGACTGCTGTGAAGCGAATGACTCCATCGTGTGTGTGTCGGCAGACACGGGAGTACATGCAACAAACTTCTGTACCTATATTCCTTAACTATAACGTACCTTCAAATAATAATGCGGTTTGATTCAATAACAACATAGCCAAGTTTAGCTTCGCTCACTCAATATCAAATTGAATGTTCACTCTCAAAATCTATCAAGATCACCAATTACAGTAGGTACCACCATTGTCCATAACCACCACCATTTCTCGTAGCCATCACCACAATAGCACCGGACACAACCACCAACACCACAAATTACTATCACCACCCGTTGCAATTTGCCGCTACAAGCTTTCTTAATAAGCGACAAAGTAGGCAAATTTGCACACTCCGAACTCATTTCGCGGCCAGTTGTACTTTCCGAAGACACTCGTTTCATCACTCTAAGTGGACTTAATAAGGAAACAAGATTTAAATTGCCGCAAGATGATACCTTAGTGACACTAAAAACATTGGAGCTCTGAAATTATATCGTACTTTGTTTACAAGTACAAACAAATAAGATTTTTTGTGTATTTTACAAATTTTGGCAGTGTTTCTAAGCTCCTCTGGCGACATTGGTGAGTACCATCTGGCAACACCAACACCCTGCAGCAACTGACCCGACTCTTCCTCGCTCTCGTCGTCGCCACTCGAGTGCCGCATGGCGGCGTAGCCGTCGAACGAGTTGCCGGCGTTGCCGATGGAGAGCTCGAAGGTGACGGGCCTGTCGGCGACCCGTCGCTCGATCATCGTGGCCTCGTGCAGGCAGGCGAACAGCAGGAACTCCTCGTTCTTGCCGTAATTGGACTGTCGAGACGCAAGGGACTTTCCATTGTCAAAACAAGTGATGGAAACTAGCGAAACACCGCTTGGGAAAAATGCCCAAAATCGGGAATTGTAAATGAAAGTGAGAAAGGTTAGAAATAAAGAGGCAAGACCCGCTTAAAAAAGTAAAAATATATTTTCAAGTACATTTAAATGTCAACACCGATTGGTAGTAAATAAACGGTCTTTTCTCTTCATACCTCACCAGCTTTCCTATATGTGTGTCCAGCCTATATGACGCAGGGTATGAAGAGCGAAAATCGGGTCTTCAGTACGCGTTAAGAATGTTGGGAAAAGCCGTAGGCAAAGACCGCCCAAATTTTTTATAACACATATTACTGGAATTTTGTGCATCTGCAATCAAAAATATCCACATGGATTAAATGTTAATGTATTCTTCATCAACGAGTACAAAGGTTTAGGCATAAGGTACGGACCTCCTGTATAGGCATGGTGTTCTCGACCTCGACCTCAGAAGGCGCAACATCGAGATGGTCCGTGATGACGCAGCGCACGCTGAGCAGTAGGCGGCCCCTGTACGCGATGCCCTCCCCCATACCGGCGTTCAGGGCCGCGTGTTCGTCCATGACGCTCCCGTCCCGTGTGGAGCCGTACAGGAACACGTACGCGGGGCCGAAGGTGGGCAAGAAACCTGTACAACAATCAGAGTAGCCAATTTAGCGACAAAGTCGCTAGATCGGGAGACTTGGGAGCTGTGTTCGCTACAAAATTTCACATCCAACGACTAGCGATATTTTTGGAAGTACATATTGTGTTTTACAACAGTAAGTGTAAATTAACACGGAGTCAGAGCTAAATTTTCATGAAAAGCTAATTTAGCGGTAGCGAAATCTCTTTAAACACATAATTAAGAAGCATATAATACAAATATGACAAAAAAATACTTTTAGGCTTCATATTTTCGATTTTTGGCGATATTTTAGAGTAGCACCTAGCAATACTGCTGCACATGTACTAACTGTTACTAATGTGGGCATGACAGGGTTATTCTATACTTGCCGGGATACCTATATCGTGGTTACTGTACAGCCACTGTACATGCACAGCTTACTGTCCATTGCCCTGACAAGTCAATGTTGCTCTTAGGTCCCGACACAAGGTGGAGTTAGTGTTACTTGAATGGGCATAGCAGAATAATGGCATAAAGGATTGTCTGGACACAGTGTAAAGCCGGGGCCACATATGCATTTCATCGCCCAACTGGTTGCTGGGATGCGCAGCTCGCGGGCCGTTTCGATATACATTTAAAATCGGTAGCATAGATACCGTGGCATAAATGACGTCCGAGTCTCGCATCCTTGCATCAAGTTNCGCCCAACTGGTTGCTGGGATGCGCAGCTCGCGGGCCGTTTCGATATACATTTAAAATCGGTAGCATAGATACCGTGGCATAAATGACGTCCGAGTCTCGCATCCTTGCATCAAGTTGCCTGTGTAAATGCCTAGTGTGTCCCCGGCATAATGATGGCATGAATGTATTCTTAAACACGGTACAGTTACTGTTTGCTTAGACATAGCAGAATAACTACATACTCAAACATGACAACACTTCACTTACACAACTACATACCCTGTACATGTTAGGGTTTTAGGATGATTACGCAGGCCAGAAACGGCATAGTCATGAATTACCAGCCTACACCAACTCAAACACGAATTGGTGCTGCAATAGCAAAACTATTCCTCGTTTAAAACCAATAACACTAAATTAAAGCGCTGCCTGCTGACGTTTTATTGTCATATATGTGCTAAATTCTCAAAAAACTTGCCCACACTAAAGACGGTTTCCCAGTTCACACTATAGTTCTTTGACGCAGTCAAAACCCGAAATATTATGGATTGCTAGACACAAGAAAAAAACACAGCTTGTTGAGCTCTAATTCCTATCAAATTTAAAGACATCCAAAACTTGAGTAGAACACTGGCAGGGAATCAGCTAGCACGACGGCTAACATTTTACCAAATATTTCGGCAGCACACACGAGTGTGTGCAAGGACGCAGCAAACCGGTTGAGCAGTTTGTGTAGCGTATAGGGGGAGGAAAATCATAATGTTAAGCTGGTCTAAGACAGTTGTAATATATACACCGAAAAATTATTAGCTACATTACTGCAGGTCACTCAGTTAATGTTTCTGACAACAGCAGCCGTCGCTTGGACCTGTCGCTAGAGTTGATGTTTCCAACTGAAATTCCAGCATTCCAGGTTTTGTATGTAGTACTTCCAAACGGTTCTGAAGGATAGAGATATTTCTCACAATCACCAGACTGTATTGCTATTCTCGTTAGCCTCAAAATCTCCCCAAAAACGATGCCACTCGGTACTTTTTCGGAATATGCCAGCCGTATGAGCTCCGTTGTGGGTATTTTATTCAGTGTTCGAGACGCAATTCTCGAAATCGCCCTAATCTATCACGGCAATCTGATGTTTCTTAACAGTTTATAAGCTACAGAAAGTCTGAAACGATTATGGGTTCCTATATGTTATTTCGAAATCTTAGAGTAGCTGGAAGGTGGTACCACTCAGCTGAAGAACGCAGTTATCCAGCGGTCTCATACGAATACGTTGAGGTAAAAATGATTGGGATTTTGCGATTAGAATTGAACAGCGAAGCTCGTGAACAATGTCCAATTTGACGACATCGTTAAAGATTAAGAGAGAAAAGCAGTGCGAAACGGAAAAATAGATCTCACCTTTGTCTCCGTCGTTTGAGATCTGCGTGAGGTCGAGGAAGTGGGTGCCGATCACGGTGTCGTTAACTGCATCGTTGTCCCTCAGCTGCACTTTGACCCGCTGACACAAGGGCGGGAACATTTCAGTGAACACCACCTGCTCGTTCCAGCACGGACACGCCGAGTTCTTCTTTACTGACGTTCTTCCCTGAAATGCGACACGGAATCTGAGAGCTTTGGTCTTATATATGTACACCTGAAAACGTTCCCCAACTGACCAGATATTTGTCACTAATAAAATATTAAATATCTTTACCCATTAGCGCATATAGATAACCAAATCAAAAAAAAAATTTAAACAAAGTATTTATGCAGCAAAAGATCTATTTTACGGTACCGAAGCAAAAAATGTAGATAGGATTACCTTTTATGGGCTATATGAATCGGGAATTGCGCAAAGATATTACTTCTCTCATTCACAACTTTTTTCCATCTCTGGACGTCAAACTTTTTCATCGGAACAATTTTAAAATTGGTTCTTTCTTCCCTAGAAAAGATAAGTTAGATGATGCTCTGCTTAGTGGCTGTGTTTATGCGTATAAGTGTGACCGCTGCCAGCGCTCATATGTTGGAAGTTCTTCGCTTGAACAGTTTATCAGGCGCAGCCAACATGCAGGCATCTCTACCGTACCGGTAGACACATTGCAGCTCCATCGCATTCTTCCATTAGAAATCATTGTACAGAAGAAAATCATCGTTTTAAAATGTCAAATTTTTCCATTCTAGGTAGGACTTATACGAAGATGGACCTCTGCATTTTAGAAAGCTTGTATATTTTTAGTGAAAGACCATCGTTAAACTCGGACCAATCTGCAGTCCCCCTCATGATAGTTTCTATCTCTTAAGGTCCTCTGTTTGTGTGTAAATATGTGTGGATATGTGTACTGTATTTTAGGAAAGTCTTTTCTCTCCCTTTTTTAAATGAATTTACACTAGTAGAACTTTTTAAATAGTTTGCAGTGAAAGTGATTTAATTACTTCATTATCTGTTTGTGTTTCAGCACTGGTGATGAAATTTTAGCATTCCAAAACGTTTGCGTTTTATAAAATTACTCTTTTTACCTTGGTTCTCTCATTTGTTCTGAATTTTAGATTTCCTAGAAATCGTTTGATTGGGGAAATAATATTTAATTTTAAGCGCTGTACAGACGGCTTTATAGTGTGTAATTAATATCTTTTTTACCGATGTAATAGCCATCTGCTATCGGAGGACCAACTCAAATCTCTGAAATCAGTCATTCTGCTTGGAAGCCGAACTCTGCGTCTTGACGCTCGAAAAACTTCACGCGGGCCGAGAAGCAACTTTTTGAAACGGTTCGGAATGATCCTGGAAGTGTCCCTCGACACCCGAGTGAGGCACATGGTAATCATAGGAAAATGTACATGCCTGAAGTAATGCGAGGTTAGATGTCAGCACTCACCGACAGACCAGCAAAGGACACCTGCACGTAAGGATCCACTAGGTCTTTGGAGTCTCCAGTGAAGGCTTTCTTAACATTGGCCATGATGGAGGAGTTGATCTTCGGCAGGCCGTCAGCGCGATAAATGCGGACGATGAACTTGGCTCGCTGTCGTTCAGCGGGCACGCCGTCGGGCAGTAGCAGGTTCCTGCAGCGTGTATAGCAACGTCGTTAACTCGCAAGCCACATTTGAATATGTACCTACTTACACACAAAGAACGCTCTAGCTCATGGAACCCAATTTTCTAGAAGCGACTCCGAAAAAAAAAAAATAATATAGCAGGTGACGGAAATACCTACACGAGAATACGGAGACACAACACAGCAAAGCTGTACCAGTCTCGGTATATTATGTTGCTTACATCAAAGTATTAAATAGTATAGACTAAGTTAAGTTAGGTTCAGTAACGTCAAGTTATGTTAAAATAGCAAAGAATAGATTACGGTAGGATCGTTTCAGCTAAAATAGATGCCTAAGCTAACCTTGAGGCACACGATTTATACCTAAATATCAGGTATGTTACAGGCGCCGCATAACCCCTACAGTTCTGGGAAAATGAACTCTTCAAAAAGCTATAACTAAAGCAGTTGAATATGTGGTAGCTGCATTCAATCGCCCGTCTCCGAACTGAAATTTTTTGTTGCTACTCAGATACATTACAGGCACTACTAGAGCAAGTCTCGCCTTAACCATATTAATACACGGCAGGGGAAAGTAGGCAGGCTTCTTTATTTTGCGTCAGTTGTAAACATGCTGTTAATTGAGTCGATTCTGCGTACCAATAAGACTCGGACCAGCCCGCATTATGGAGTGTCTGGCACACGTGCACGCTCATGTCTGCTGACGTGATAAAATACAAGCATTTCTGTATATGATAAAAACAGCGAATGCAAGCATATATATGATACATAAAATTGGTTCATCTAGTTCAGTGCGCCCAAATACTTTTTGCGATACTCTTAGGTTCCATAGCTGAGAACGTTCTTCGTGGGTGACAACCAAGGCTAGGCACAGGATAAGAAAATTACAAGTACTGGTGGGGGTTTGATGAGCAAAAAAACTTAGAAATTCAAACTGAAAAATAAGCAAAATATTATCATGAAGGAAATAACAACACCGCGTTTCTACACCCTTACAGAGATAGTGCGCAATTTATCAAGTTGAAGAAAGTGATAAAAAGGGTTGATAAATGCACCTATATGTGAAAATCTGATAAAAAAGTAAAGATATAGGAACATAGAAAGTATACGATTTATGCTGAGTAAAAACTCAAAAGTTTTCAATTCATAACTAAAAATTCACACAAATTAGCAATTTAATTTACAAACAAACATTTTTTCTACCTCAAATATTGAATTACTAACAAAAGCGGGCGAGAAAATATAATGGTTCACTTAGAAGCAACTGAAAGCGTGGGCAAAGCAACAACAGCATATTCACTAAAAGGGCTCAACCAGCAGCTCGACAACTGCCTCTTTCCAGCAGTGCTGGTCAAATCTGCAGAAATAATCTAGAAGATAATATAAAATTGCAGACTACACAGGGCATAAAATATGGGGGGGGGAAGCTCAGCAAAGACACGGTTGGCACAACAACCTCATTTTTCTGAACTGTCAACATAGGGGAAAATCTACAAACTTCAATACCGCGGACTACAGGGGGCAAGAAATGTTGCGAAATTTAAGATAATCGATGAAAAACAGCAGCACTACGCAAAAATTGCGGCACGTGAAAAATCCTGTGGCGGGGGTATCCACAGTTCGGGGGCCGGGTATGTTGCAGTTCTATGGCAAAAATACTGGATCAAGAAGAAACCCAAGGGATAAATTAGCATAGAGAAGGCTCTACTCCTGGAGGTGAAATACATTGCAGGCACGTCCCAGTTTTATTCCATTTACACCAGCGAAGTGAATCATCGTCGATTCTTTGATTGAAAGCTGCAGCAACAGTAAGCCTTTAGCTGAGTTGAGGGATGTTGTACAATGAATATACGCCTGCTGCCCGGCGACCATGCGCAGAATTATTATCAACTCCTCGTTTAACCATCGCACGCCATGTGCAGAACGTGTAGAATGACCCATCTCCGTGTTTGACAGGGCAGTTCGCTGCCTCTTACCCGCCTACAAGATGTGGTGGCCATCCACTTTCATCCAAGTCGCGCCCCTGTCTGGACAGCCAAGATCTTTGGTTTTATTCTTCGCCACAACCGGCTGACGCGCACTTTATGTATTAAACCTCCCAGGCTCCAGTTAACTGATTCAGTACACGCGCCACTCCCAGCGGCTCGCTAATACAGTACTTGCCAGACTCTCGGGCAGGTAAAGTAGATGTCAATTAAGATGAAGCTGAATCTTCTACAGGAAGAAAACTGAAATTGGATCATTGAATTGGGAGTAGTAAAGATTCAACTTCATTCAGGCGGATTTCAGCAAAGTCGGTTCGTACATAAGTAATTTTCTTTGATGCTGTGACACTCCATAAGTAACGATTTACAGAACGGCTGAAAACCGCTTTCGCAGGAACAGCATTATGGGGGTAGCCTTGTACATTCATTTGCCTGGTAAAGGGTTAAGAAAGCAAAAATGCCATAACTTAATAAATTGAGATTGTGATGTCAATAAAAGCTCAAGTTATCGAAGGCAGCAGAACGACAGTTCCTGTCATCAAAACTGAAATATATTTAGTGTAGCATTATTAGCCAGTTATCCTTTACCGTCAGCGTTATATATCCGTTTTCTTTCGGAATCATACAATTCGAGTATGTGTACTGCGACTGTCTGGCTCTTTGGGGTGGTAGATCGAGGG
This sequence comes from Parhyale hawaiensis, assembly GCA_001587735.2. Classification (NCBI taxonomy): domain Eukaryota; kingdom Metazoa; phylum Arthropoda; class Malacostraca; order Amphipoda; family Hyalidae; genus Parhyale; species Parhyale hawaiensis. Next base: position 4,817,484 of record LQNS02278174.1, read on the forward strand.
TCAACTACAGCACTTTCTGTCTGTTCAGACGAAAGCACGTATCCTAATAGGGAAGATCGGCAGAAGTAACTATCGGAAGAATATATTAGCAAGGATAAGTGGAAACAAGAAGCACCGGCACATGTACATAGAAACAGGGAAGATGGGTTTCTGTACAAGGCATTTGCATATCATTAGCTTGGGAAGGAATTGGAATCACAGCACTTGCCACAGCTTGCGAAGAGGGTTACGAAAATTATATAAACTGAAAAGTTCACAGCTTTGGGAAGGAGGACGCGACACAGAAATCTATAACGCATTTCTTTGATAGACTGAATTTTATACCACCGATATTTATTTACTCTATCCCATCTCTCCTCTAAAAAATAAGAGCTCTATACATAGCTCGACCTCTCTAAAGCCACGGACTTTCGGCATTCTCTGGTGCATCTATAAGAGGCTTTCCCTTCCTAAACAAACTTTCGGCTACCTACCTAGAAGCTAACCTGTAAAAGAGTTTCTGAAACAGCCAACAATGCTGTTAGAGTTGGAATCTCTGCGGTTGCGAGATGCCCTTTGAAGGATTGACAATCATTGGATTGCGCAATTTAGCAAAATTGACCTAAATATATTTATGGTATGAATCTTATACAAAAATTTCATTCTTTATTGCCAAATGATTTAATTTTGTACGGGATGCGAGAACATAATACAAGTTTTCTAGGGGTGCCAGGGATTGAAAAAGTAGGGAACCACCGATTTAGAAAATAATGGTAATTAAAGGAAGCAACAACTACACGAGCACTTCACATGATGATTCGTTCACATTTGGACAAGCAGAAAAAAGTGGAAAACATTGAAAAAAGGGCAAATTTGACACTTGTTTTTGACCAACGATATACGATGAGTCATACGGAGGACACCTGAAGTTGGTTCGCACAGAGATTTGTTGACCCCGTACGCACTACTCAGCATATGAATTCGAGTAAAACAATACGCGGCTTCCTGAGTTCATTCGAATTCACTACAAATTTGAAGAGAAATCCAAAATTTTATGAGTGACAGTCTCCTGTCAAACTGAAGTGACGATTCGGGTTCGTACGGGTACCACAGGGCTGTCGTGTGATCCCGCCTTTAGTTATTTTCCACGCTGTTGCAGCTGCAAACACCGTCGCAACGAAGGCGACAGAACGCCGGTGTCAGAAAGAAAGAATGAAGGAAAGAAAAAAAAGCAAGAATACGACACCACACGGTTTTCACATCACAATTCACGAAGAACTATACTCTTAAACGATGCAAAATTGAGAGGGTTGACGCTCTGATAGCTGCACACAGTCAGTGGGAGGTTCATGGATATGTCCATGCTGAGAAGGGATTTTGAACACAGGTAGGGACGGGAACGGCAGGGTTCAACGAATCTGCTTTCATTAATGAGAAGAACGCACTGCATCTGCACTTGCAGAGCTCAGGTACGAGCTGGACCTACATGGTCTTTCGAGTACAGTTCCAGCACAAGGAGCTACGAACAGCACACACGACAGAAAGACACACATGGAGCACATGTAGAGCGGGGCCGACCGGGACAATGACTTCAAAGTCATTACTGAACTCCCTTTGTGCCATCACTCCACCCGTGGGCAGAACAGCGCCTTGGCTAACAGGAAGTGGTCACGGACGGAGGCGTATCACAAAAAGGGGCTCACAGATAAAAGAGTTTTATCTCCTTAAGGTACGAATGCGTTGCTGTATCCGTTTAACCAGCAGAAAGTGCACAGTTGCCCTTGCTCTAATTCATAACAAATTAGAAGAGATATCCAAAACATTAGTAGTGACAGTTGCTTAGGAAACTGATTTGCTGGCATAAATTTTAGTAATTTTTTGGTTGACGTACATGTTGTGTTTACGAGAGCTTAAAAAACAATCGGATGATTAGCTGAGAGAATTCGTTCATACTGTAAACTTTTGTTCCCCACACCCAGTGCAAAGTGTTCAAATGTTTTGTTTCGTCTTTACCAGCACAACAGTGTCTCCTCAGATGCTGAGCATTCGAGGACTGTTACTGATAGAGACATGAGAAATGTGGTTCGTCAGCTACGTAACAGACCCGGACAAGCAAATAAATCAATTTTTACGGCTGCTGGGCTTCCTGAAGTGCCTAAAATCACAGGAAATAATATCATTCACTCCACTGCTTCTGTCAAATCCCTCTGACATTGCCTCCTCAGATACCAAGACATACAATATTGAGAATGGAATGGGCAAAGAAACATGAAGATCAACATGAATCATGTACTTTTCATCGACGAAACCCGGGCAACTACGTCAACAACAGGGAGGTGGTGTTATGATATGGGCTGGTATCATGGGGGATTGACTTGTAGGTCCGGTTAAAGTACCTGATGGCGTGAAAATTACATCTACACCATATTGTGACACATTAAAGGACGCCTTGG
>LQNS02278174.1:4837554-4862990 GCA_001587735.2 Parhyale hawaiensis
TGTCCTACCAAAGATCAAAGCCATGAACACGACTTAGTACAATGGAGTCATTGTTTACGTTGCTACCAAATGCCTCACGCTCCGCACGGCAGATCCTGTCAACGGTCTAAAATCAAAGCCTATGGCACAATAGTCGTGCAGGTCCACGGAATTGCCTAACAATTAACCGAAACTGTCGTTTACAATTTAGAACTGTGGACACAACCGAGCGACGGTCGAGTCTGAGCGACGGCTTCCAATCGCCACATTAGAATCCAGACCAATAATGTTGAGACCTGCACAAATTTCCTTTCCGGAACACAGGAGGCGAAGATGGAAGTGTCAGTTTGCATAATGCAGAGTACGGCATGAGAGAGGAGTGAAGATTATTAGAATATTGACCAATGTGAGTGAATGAGGAGCATGCGTGAGAGCCAAGCTATATGGGGCACAGGCGTGATAAGTTAGATAATAAATGGCGTATAGGGTGAGTGGTGAGTAGCATTTGGAGTGTATTCACGAGGTGCAGTCGAGACGTTTATAGACTATTGGTAGCGTAGTGCGACATTGGTATGTGAATGTTAAACGTTTTGTAGATCAAATAGCGTTAAAATAGTGGCCAATAGGAAAGAAAAGTGTTTCCCTAAAGATGAAAAAAAAAAGTCTCAAAACGTCTAGAAAGCACCATGAAGATGCGGTGTGAGCTGTAACACCTGACTGAGCATCGACAGAAAGTTAACAGAACTGATAGAGATCTGTAGTAATGAAATAGAGAATGGCAACGCTTCCACTGGCCGTAGCTCAGGAAAACACTGCCTAGATTTGATCGATAAAGCACAGCGACTCGTCTTACTGGGAGGGCTCTGGCTACAGCCAGCGGCGCCATTACAAAAATTTATTTTCACATTCTTGTACTTGTCAATTTTTTAAGCTCGGCTTTTCATAATAAATGAGTTCTTATAGACAGTACGATTTATTATATATGATAATATACAATAGAAAAAATCATACTGGTAATTGCAACAAGCACTTATACTCCACAGAGTTGGTAAGACTCACTGGTTATAACCAAAGTCAGATAACTACCAAAATAATAGAAAAAGTATAGTTAGCTGACTCTGCCCTATAGCAATGATGCTCAGCCAGATGGCACAGGACCCAAGCAATAGTCCACAACTAGTATGTATACCAGGCGCCCTGCGAACTGTGGCCAAGTCCAGTTTGAAGCTGCCTATTACTTCACCCTTCGAAAAGAACGTCTTCGAGTGTAAAGCCTGCACACGCAAAACCTTTCAACAGAAATAGAATTTGGCAACTACTGACTCATCATTGGGAAGCATTTATTGCAGTATAAATAGGAGTCCCGGACTAAATTTATAAGACATGTTTCGTACGAAAATTCCAAGTAATCCGTTTCATGATGAATCCATCTATCTTCAGGGCCGTGATACAGAATTGTTGCCAATAAAAGCTAAATCGATACCAGCCAATATTGCAGATGGATTTGATTATGGTTTAAACAGCTGCGATTTGGATATTATAGACCCGGGTTCTCCTGTTGTAATAACCCAAAAGTGTTATTTTTGCAGGCGAACTAAGGAAGCATTGTAGAACTACTGTACAGCGACTAAAGCTGTAATTCATTGAAGCTTAGCAGTGATAATTACATAAACAGTCTAGTGTAGAGCAGGAAGTTATTTGGTAGCTAAGCGATAACATTTCCTAAAAAAAAATAAAAACACTAATATTCGGCCGAACGTGTTTCATTGCAAGGTAATTTTTAATCTGTGAACGTTTAACTAATATTTTATGCAAAGGATTTCAATAAGGCTAACTAACTGTTTTTGTAAAAAAATGTTCACGAAACAATTCCTAACATAAATGCGTTCACTTAATAATGTTGTACGGCTACACTCAACACAAAGCACTTACCGTAAGTGTGATGATCTTGTCAAAAAGCATCGCAGGAGCCATGTGGAAATCGAACACAAAGTACTGCCAAAGAAATTTCATGTTGTTAATGCTGGAGTAAAATGGACTCGCGATCACATTAAGACTATTTAATTTGGAAATGCAGAGAATACCAAAATCATAAGGTTAGTTAATCGCATTAAAATTTCGTTAGAACATGGCAGGGAATTCCATGAAAAGATTTTTTCACACTAGCTTCCACAAACATGCAACTACATCTGAGTGAATTTATATTTAGAAGCTTCGCATGATAAATTTCATGATGCTTTCATATGTTTCTACGGAAAGCATGGGACTCTTCGCAATCAATAAAATTCAACACTGTTGAAAATATGACGCTATATTCATATTTATCCTTAATTATATGAACAGCGAATCACAATCTTCTCGATTAGGTTCAATGCATGGAAAACATATAGATACACACTAAAGGCACAGATTGCTAGTAAAGAGCGTTGAGTTTCGCGAAGAAAACAAATGGTTATTTGATAAATTATTGGATTGGACATCGCTTCCTTACGTGATGCCGCCATTGATCAATTAAGGTAAGACTGAAGCGTAGCTAGAAATACTACATCTTTCGAACACGACTTAGAAGATGAGATGCGTCAAGAGTTTTAGATCAAAATTATAATTATCAACAGACGGAATTAAACTCTGGTATGTATCAACAACTTAAAAGAGCTTTTGAACACAACTAATAAAATAATAAATTAGCAACTACTGCTAAGCTTGCTAGCTCTAATAAATATAGATTATTTACTCACAAAAAGTAGGGTATTATAGTAATCCTTACAACTATTGAACACGGCACACAGGATAAGCTTACGTTAACCTCAAATACTGGTGACTCAAAACTCTACTAGACACGTCAGTAAAATAACGCTGCCTCTTCTAAAGTTTACTTTAGGGTCCAAACTTTCCTCGGGACAAGAGCTGCTCTTACCTCGTTGTAGTAGGGGCAGTTGGTGGACTCTTTGACGGACGTGTACTTCCTCACGTCGCCGATCTGCACACACACCACAGGATCCATGTTCAGGCCTGCCAGCTGTCTCGCCTCGATCACCGTAATGCAAACCTGAAAATTAATTTGAATTCTGAGACTTCTTTTTAGTTATCCTAAAGTGTTTTTCAACTTGCCAAGAGTATGCTTAGAATAAAAGCATCAACAACCATTCCTAATGCATGAAAAGCATTCCGTTGCTAAAAGACAAAAATAACAACAATGACAAGAGCACTCGATCTGAGAGCGCAAACCTTCGGTAACCAAACTAACGTAAACGAAAAATACAAATTGGTTTTGAAACTATGATTTTTTTTTATCAGCACCAATATATGATCATTTGTGTTTTTAGGCAATAGTAACAGCATCTGTACTTTTCTTGAAGATCCGTTCATAACATTTTGAATTATGTAGCGGCATAACATTCAAACAAGCATTGGTCAAACACACAAATAGATTAGCCGATCAACACCAAAATTTAATCATTTACGATTCGTACTGTCGTAGATCTAATAACTCGCGTAAATTTCACAGAGATCGTCCACAGCTTTTTTTCACCTTTTCTTTTAGCAAACATAAAATCAATCGCAGTGACAAAGAAACGAACAAACAGATCAATGTAAAAATTTGGTTATTTACTCTTTGTGATATAACTGAACACTCATGTAAATTTCATAAAAATCTGTCAACAACTTTTTGAGTTATTTGGTACTAAAGAAACGAGGCAGAAAAACAAACGGCTGAACGGATTTTCACCAAAAGGTAATCATCTGTTACTCTTAATACACCTAACAATCTCTGTTAATTTTGTAAAAATCTAACAATAACTTTTTGAATTATCTTGGTGATAGACAAACAAACAGACAAACAAAGAGACAGACAATCAAACAAACTCGGCGAAAATATAACCTCCTTGGCGGTGGTAATTGTAAATATGCCCAACAAAGCTCAGTCCTCGTTTCCTATTGAAAGAGATGGCATACGCAGAACCTATGTGATCACAAATGTTTTGGAATTTTTTAGGCTTCAGTGTCAACCTCATTAACATTTTCTTACCAACCTAGTAGACCAACAGAAGAAAATCACACCTTTAAAAGCCTCTACAAGTTTGCTCTAAGCATAAATAAACGTTAGCCCCGCTCTCCAAACATGAAGCGATGCAGTGTCAACAGGAAACTTCGCGTTCACTAATATCCTTATGAAAGACAATCTCCGCGTTCTAAACATTCGAAGAAGCATTATGAAAGGTCAACTGCAAACCAAATATCCTTTTTAAAAATTATTTCCGTTTTCTAACAACGAAAAAACGCAGTATCAACAGAAAATCAGGCACTCACCATATGTCCCAAAGAACGATGATCTCCGTTTTCTAAACAGAGGAAAATGCACCAACAAGAGAAAACTGAACGCTTTAGAGTGTCCCCGAGCCTCCTTTATGCCTACGCAAACATTATTCCCTCTGGCACTGAGGCGGAAGCGAGCACACAAAGGTATGCCGGGCTGCAGACATCATTAAATTGGCACTTTTATTTGCGAGGCATTTGGAGCGGCACACAATGTACGAGCAAGGGACCTGCCAACGCCGATCATTTCGACTGCAAGCTGAGTAATACGACCTCACGCTCTACAATGCGTTCGTTTCGCCGGTAAAATATTCCTCAGCTGCAAAGAATATGAAGTGGAGCGAAGAAAAAGAGGTGAACACAATAATACAGGAAGAAAATACGCTTTATTTTGCTTCAGTTGTAAATGCACCGCTGCATAATGCAGTTTAATTGCTGGCAAAATACCCGCCAGTTGCAAAAATAAACCAGGAACCGGAGGAAATTAGTGTGGTAAAAATGGCAATCCAGGAAGAAAAGAAAACAGCTATCTTTTTGGCTGTAAGCTTCAGAAAGCATAGAATGAATTATCCGCAGTGAAACACGTAATGAAATAATGGTGTTGAAGATGGAGACAGGATGATGAAAGTGTCTTAATGGAATGAAAAGTTTAGCTATACTACCTGGAAATCCTGCGCTTTCAGCTCGGCAGGTGTGGCGTTCACAGTATCCGAGCGATGTCTGAAAACGAGAAAAAATAATCAGATTAGATAACTGGCGGTAGAAAGAGGAAAAGACCCACTCCTAGAGAGCAGCCGGGACTTATGCTCCGGCCCTCTATGAGCTGTGGCCATTATGTCAGAATCATTTAGATATGTGATGAAGAAAAGAAGAAGAAGAAGAAGAAAATATGCTCAGCCAAAGAGTTTATCCTGCATGCCCGGTTAATTTTCTGGAAAATTAATCAACTAGCATGTATAATGCAACCTCCCTCTGACGTACCTATAATCAAAAGAAAAATTATTAGGGAAAGTCAAATTGACCGCACACTGCAACTCGGAAATCCACGCACACTGGTTCGTACTACAGATAAATGACAACTGGCCCCAGAGGAGTACACGGCTGCACTCGAACAAAGATTGCTCAGAGCTAAGTCGCCAGCGACGGAAATCTCTTTTGTGATGACATGCGCCCCCCCCCCCTTCTGATCATCCATTAGCTATTAACGCCAGCACCCCCGCAGCAGCGTCCGGACAAAAGTACCGCTGACTCAGCAAGCTAAGCGCAAGAATTCGCCTGCTGGCAATAGCCTCGAACCTACACTTTCAGCAGCAAAGCTCAGGCATCGCGCTACTGCAGAAGGGTCAAATCAAATTGAGACGTGCAAAGTTCTAATGAAAGTATCATCAACGCCCTTTCCCATTACTCAGATTATTGAAAATTTACCTTGCAGCAATTGAAGCAAAATTTTAAAAAGACTAAATTTTAATTTACAACGACCGCAGTTATATGCTTTTGCATTAAAACTCATTTTACAACTATTATTTAGGTACATGCTAAAAGAACATTTTTAATAATTTCTGAAAAAACAATTACAGTTACTAGATATACAACAACTCTACTATACAATGCAACCTCAACTTTACTTTAAAAAAGTCATTTGTGTGAAAGGAAAAATTTTTATTACTTCACATTATCATAAGGTATTTTTGATTGAACCGAAGAAATTTTACTTTGTGAATGAAAAGAAGATAATATTTTTCAGTCATTGAGTAAAACTTTTGTAACCGAGAATATTCTTCAGAAAAGTAATGTCGTCAGATGACGAACTGCTTTCAAAAGAAATTTCTGTTCAGGAGGAATTTATTCACAAAAGAATTCTAAGGGCTGCTGCACTCAATCATCAGCGAACCAAGGGGGTTCCGATGAACGCAATTTCAACACATCAACGCTATGCGACCACACTCACCAGAATACACGAGTCATTCTACCAATTCCCTAGCCAGCTTTCATAACCAACTGCTTTTCTCCAACCACCTGCAAGTCATCGCGACAGCTTTCAATTAATGCACTTCCACAGTTTCACTCTTGCGTATGCACAAGCAGTGCGTTTAAGCTACAAAGTTTGCTTTGCAGTTCACCTTCGTTGGTTAGCTCGAAACAGAGGGCTCAGAGCCAGCAGAGCTTCCTAGGATGAATGCGTAGAGCCCATGATTAGCTTCTCATTTGTATTCTGTTTGGCTTTGATTCGTATCTTTAGTTGCCAAGTTCCGGGAAGAATTACTTAAGCCTATTAGCCCAGTCCAAAGTAGACTTCCATCTGAGTTGTACTCTATTTTGCCTTTGAAAACACGTAATTCCTACGATTTATTTCTTGCTCCTGAAGCCAATACTGCTTTTGATGTTATACGTCGCTAACGTAAAGTTTTTCATTGAAGTGAACGTAGTTTAAGCACAAAAGTAATAGCATTAAAACTGTACAGTTGCCTCTTGCTAGAGATAGAATCAACACTATCTATTCTATAATTATGATTCATTAATATGGCTAAGTTACCACAAAGTGCAGAAAGTGATCGAAAGTCTGCGGACTCTGCTCAAAAATTTAATTTACCTCCTTGCCCAGATCCTGACCAGTACTTAAGTTTCGCTCGTAGTCACGAGGTCAGTCATTCTGTTCCTAAACCAGGGAGGAAGTTTAGAAGTTTAGGTGTATCTGCCATTGCTAACTTGCTGCTACTGGCACTGACCTAATTGTCAAGGGGTCGCAGTTATAGAACATTCCGTCTATGGCACCATAGCTCATACAATCTGGGATCGACTGCAGCTGTATACTCCTCCGGGCCCTAGCAGTGGTTTCCTAGCTAGGATGAGCAGCAAAGACGACATCACCTGAACCCTTACACTCAGCTCTATCGGCCTCCTCATTTACGCCTTCACATTATGATCTCGTCAACTAACGTTATATGTCCAAGCTTTTTTCGTGGTAGTAGCAGCTCGAAATTCAATTTTATAATACACATATTGTTTGATTCATCTCACGTTGATCTCTCAGTGCTGTGTAAGAGAAAATCAAATAATTTGCTCGCCGGCAAAGAGGCAGCTGTATTACCGAATTCGATACCTAAATCTGGAAAGTCTGAAGCGTCCTTCAGCTCTAGCGTATATTTTAAATATCACGTCTCTCCGAAGGCAAGGCTTTGTTCGCTCTGAGCTTCCATAACCAAACTGAAGCCATCAAAAAGGGAAAAAGGATTAGCAAATTACCAAAATGAAGAATAAAGACCAAGTTTAGCTGACATAATTATTTTCTGCAGTCACTCAGTGAAGGCGGAAGCCCCCAGCAACGATAATAATATTAATATGATAAATATTTGCTGGCTGCTCAGCTAGCTACAATCTGCCTCCCGTCCCAATGAAAGAACGAATACTGATTCAATCATAACATAGAGAAATATTCCCAATATACCTGGATAACCACAATCAGAACGGCAGCCCAGCATTGACTCACTTCTATAGCAGGTCCCCTGAGTGTATCGTCAACTCGTTTGTTTACGTCCCTCCAACCGTAACGAAAAGAACAAGTTTTGTTGCATTCTTTAGAGCGCCCAGCAACAGCTGCTGGCAATCTGGTAACGACAGCCGACACCGTGCGTCCAATGCCCTCCCTATTCAGTGGCACTTTTGCGGCAAAAGCTCTCAGGTATGCAAATGCAAAGACTATGACAGGGTTACAATCTGTACTAAGTAGTAATGCGCATCGTATGTCTGTATGAATAACAATTGATGCATCGTTTTCGAGTCTAGCTTCTTTCTTTTACAGTCAAGTGCGAGAGTCGCTCTCTGTCAGTATCATGGATACTTTTACAGCCTCTGGCCAGTTCGTGAGAGGCACAGTTCACTTGCTATAAAAGTTATGTCAGATCTCAGTGTATGCGCTACGCCCTTGACACCTTCAGAATAGTGACGTCGCAATTACTTCACACCATTGTGGAAATACCAAATATTTCTCGCTGCAAAAGTGGCGTGACGCAATTGTGACGTCACAAACCTGAAAATTTGGGGAGTAGCGCATACACTTAAATTTGTCACAACTATATTCTGCAAATGAACCGGGGTGAAAGGCAGTGGGAGCAGCAAAAAAACGAGCGCTGCAGTACTCTGTCGATATGGAATTTGTGGTTTTCACAGGTTTTGGAATTTTAGTGGCAGAACAAATTTTCACTTCAGACGGCGGAGGGCACTACTGTGCATTAACACAGCAATTCTTGTTTATACTTATAAGCTACAGACAGTAAACAACTATAATGATAATAATAATATTCACGCTTAAGTGATTGATTACTGATAAGTATTTTTCTTAATTTAACATTTTTAGTAGAAATTGACCTATAAGTAGCCAATACTTCTTTTCTAAGCATAACAGGATACAAGGGTTCCTATACACAAGATATAACGCAAATATAACAGCACCTATAACAGATATACAACAAACACGGATACATGCGGTTTGGCTACAAAAAAGCGTATTTTTAATATGCTATATGACAAAAATTTTACTCTGAGTTACAACCTCACGTCTATATTGAGTTCTTCAAAAGTTTGTAGAAGTTTCGAAATGAAAGTAATCTTCTTTGTGAAATGCAACAAATTTTCTTTTGTCATGGAGTCTGTACATTTATTTTCAACAAAAGTACACGCCGCCAGCGGAAGCCGAGGCTTTAGAAAATCAGCCCGAGCTTAGCACTGTAGCTTTCTTTGCTACGGACCCTACTGATTAAAATATACTTTCCTCTTCCGGCGGAAAGAGCAGTAAGAATGAACGGAAACTCACTGAAATTTCTAAAGCTCGACGCAAGGCAATGTTTAACAGATGAGCAGCAGGTCGGTGCCGACCAACATGGCGGAAAGCAAGCTTGCAAAAAAGAAGTCGCAAAGCCGGCAGCTACAAATGCATGAGGTAAAAGGTTGTTCAAAGCGCTTGAGGGGAGGAGCGAGGGATTTACATAACCAGCTCTGGGGCGCAGCTGCGCAGTCTACAGCTCGAGGTAAAGCGATGTAAGGACAAACAGAAGGCTAATGACACAATTCCAACAACCCAAATATTTCTTCAGGAAGTTTAGGGGCTTAAAGGATTGGGCAAAGTAGCCCTTAAAAAGTACACAAATACGGAACGTTTGTCGCTCAGGTTCAGGAATGAGTAATCGAGGTAAACAACCCGTAGCGTGCATAAAAAGGCGTCTGCACCGCGGGCACAAGTTGCCACCGCGAGGGTACACAGTATTAATCATTGTACAGTGTCCACTGAAGGATAGTAAGCCAAACTAACAACTTTATTTAGAACAGTAGATCCCCACTGATGTGAAATTTCTTCGCAAACCTCACCGAAGGTTGAGTTTCCATAGGGAAATGGTGTCGTTCTAAAAAAAAACATAACGTCACTCCTCCGCCGAGACCGCAAAAGCTGGAGTACATAGTGCAGCGTTGACGATGAAAGTGCAGAGAGTGTGCCTCGACGACACGCCTTTAGCAGTAAAACTACACACAACAGGCAAGCTATGAGATCAATATGTTGAAATGTGGCAAAATTCTGCTACAGACCACACGACACATTTCCTAGAAAGCGCGCGAGTACAGAGCGATTGCCGTCAATGAAACGGTCTGCTAGGACATCAAACCCCTCCCCCCCCAGACAGAACACAACCTCTCGCATGTCTTTGTTCGCTCTCAAGTAACAAGGCACGCCTGCGCAACAGCACAACCTCACATCATAGCAGTCAGTCACAGATAAAACTGGAATCCGACCATGCACACACAGTTCGCTAGAGCATACACCATTGCCCGGCAAGAAAAGACCCAAGAAACTGCACTAGTGACACTGGCTAAGTCAGAAAATACGACGGTAAACATTTTATCGAAACTTTTGGTAGACACACAGTCGTGTTTGCAATGACAGTGCAAGTCTTCGAACGCGGTGAAGTGAAAACACAGGACATAAGACTATCGTCTGCAGCGGGCCTTTGGCAACCAACTTCCCGGCAGGTTCAGTGACAAATCAAATAACAGACACAGCTAAACCCAGCATTGTCACCGCAGCTTAAATTTTATCATTCTACACAAACTTCTAAAATTAATTACTGTCACATGACCAGGGTTGCGTGCTGACTATAGCTAGCCGAAAATAAAGGAATTCAATGCATGGTATCCATGATACTAAACCTGTTGTTCTCTCATGACAGGGCTGAAGGCAGTCCAGGCCCCAGACCTTGGATAAATACACTGCTAGGGCGCGCACGTTCACTAATTCCTAGCGAAGCCGTGTGCCTTTTTGCCTAGTATTCTGGCTTTATCATGTGCGAGTCATATAAGGCTCATGCTGTTCTTCAACTGTCGTAGCTGCACATACAGTCCAAATGTACTAAATTTTAGATCTCCCAATCTTCAGAAAAGGCGGTATCTTACCTATCAACCACCTTAAGTTTCCGTTTCGTCTTGAACATCAATTTTTTTTTGTCTCGGTGTAGAAATTTGCTCCGAGATTTGTCTAGCAGATTCCGCGAGCTGGCTTTGCGCTGATGTGCTGCAGGCTACTGAACTGCGCCCAAAAACTGGCTGTCAGCCAGTCACTCAGCCAGATCGACTGTCGAAATTGGAGGTCTTAAGAGTGGGAGAGTTCCAGCCACTTGGTAAGGCAGCCACTTCCAGCGGCAGTGGCTGTAGGCGCGCTCCAGTAGAATATTTACTCCAAGCCACAGACTAAGGAAGACACAGACTGGCAGTTTTTTTTAGCATTTTTGGGAGAAATTTTAGGCTGAAGGATGACGCCACACTTTTCATTTTATTGTGATCATCATATGTTGGTATACAGGATACGAGTTTCATCTACGTAGCTGCAGCCGTTGGAAATTTCGTCGATATTCAATGGATACACAACTCTGTACCTAGAAAATTTTTAAAAATGAAATCATCCTGAGAGTCATGCTACTTCCTAATGCCGATGCCACACGCTAGTCAAAAGAACGAGAATCATCATCTTTTCGTCCGGATGTGCTGATGTGCTCATTTAAATAGCACACACTTGCTAAGAATTTTCAGTTATAAATCCCTCTTCATATAATGCTATGTCTGACAGTTAACTAACGGTACTTGCGGAGTGAAATGAACTGACGGTAAACATTTTTACACTATTTCTTGGCAATCTCAAACCTGTATTTACATGAGTTCAACATAACGTTCGTACAAAAAGAAGACGATACTAGTTCTTTTGACTTGCGTGTGTCATTGCCTTAAGACGATGAAAATATGCAGTTCATTTCCTCGATTAAACTTACGAGTTGTTTGTTAATATTTTCTAGTTCTACTTCGTCCAAATATTTCTCTCGTCACAGGGATCTCGAAATACAGCTGAGCTGCACTTAGAAACTGTGTTTCATTACTCAGTGGTCCTGGCAAACCGTTAATTTCAAGTTCAAAGTTACTTAAATGCGCCATCGATCGAAAAGTACCTTCGAAATAAGCCTATCCGAATAGCTTTACTTTGTACGAAACTTCAGCCATATGCGTCGGTATAGCTTCTTAGGATCGATTTTCAGGCTTTAAACCCAAACCGACTACCCTCAAACCAAAGGCAGTTATTTAAAAGTTTGCGATGAATGTGCAATACATTGAGTGACTGCTGGCGACACGCAAGTACAGAGGCTGGCCGCAGATATCTATGTGAACTCGATAAAGCCACACTTGGTCCTGAACTGCTCCCGTGTTTAATTATGTTGCTTTGTTGTTATTGATCTACGAAAGTAGAAAATGTATTTATCTCTTTAAAATTTAGCTATATTTACAGTTAGTTATTTATTTACATGAATATACATGCAATTCCCGGGTAATCCCCTTACTGCAGGAATAAATTTTCTCGTCGAAAATTTTTGAGAAGTCTTATGGGACGCCTACGAACTTTTCAGCTCACTTCCGTATTCTGAGAGAGCGGCTTAGATCTTCCTTGTGACACTAAGCCGGCCTGCCAAGTCTGTGATGCTTTCAGACCAGCCTTGTCCTGGCTTAAGTCCTGCGGCTAAGACAGTCCCTTCACAAGATTAGGGCGGAGGGGGACAGGGCCCCCTAGAGCAGTAAGGGAGTAGCGTGCAGCTGTAAAGTCCCCACAGGATGTGTTCTGATATTTACTTTTACACTTGCCGTTCTTTGCTGACCAATTTATTTGTTTAATTAATTATTTGATCCATAACGGACTAACCCAAGCTTCTCCGTCCAGTAATTATCTTTTGTTCGGAAATAATTCGTCCCAAATTAAAATAAATTCCTTAAAAAATGTTGTGAAAAGGGATAAGCTTTCCTCGTTCGTAAAAAAATAGCACTACTGTATTTGGAAGACTGCATGTGTGAGAGAAAGGGTTAAGGAGCCCACAGAGTGCCAGCTAAAACTTCCATACGGAGCTATATTTTCCGTAGTGAAGCATGTTTTTGTGCTTGTTCCATGGGCCGATTTGGTGCCTCAGTGTCCACCTAAATAAAATTCCCTATTGAATGAATTGAAATCCTGCTCCCGCTCGCATCTGAAGCTCTCACCTCACCCGGATTTCGTCCTGTAAAGTGTAGCAAAAACTGCACCCAAATCGGACAAGTGGGTCAAGACATGGCAGTATTTGACAGTCACGAGTATTTCATTAAACAGATCTCATGACAAACACAGAGCTAGCGCTTTATTTAATGCCAATACATAGACCGCAACAGTACTAAACTTATAGGTCTGACGCTGGCGGCCAAAAGTCGGCAACAGAAAAATGGGATTTTCTCAGGAGCTATTCTTTTACCCCAATCTATTACTGAAGAAAAATATTCCAAGATACCCAACATTTTTCTTGCAGAGAAGGTATCTTGGATACGGCGGGGACGCACTTGGGCGCTTGCCTGCATGACCGTGTCTGGACATGTTCATAATAGCTCTTGAGAAAATCCCATTTTTCCCATTTTGGCCACCAACGTCAGAGGCCACTTGGACCTAAGAGACAAGTACTATTGCGGTCTATGAGCAGAGCTACGTGGAGAATTAAAATTAACTGGCACACATGCCCAACAATTTTTACATTACAGCTAACATTTTAAAAAGGTGTACGTTCAGCCTTGTGATGCAGCTCTTTGTCAGGCACGAAAAGAAGCACACAGAATACTGTACAATTTTCTAGGGAATAATTAATAGCGCTCATAGAGACGCTACAGCTAGTAGCGCCCAAGAACAACATTTCTGTAGTGAAGAACTTGAAGTTGGCCTAAGCTGAGCAGGATAAGCTGCTTAGCCACAACACTCACAGAAATATCCTTAAGCACATATCCTTAATATCCTTAAGCACATATCAATAAGATGAGCGGTACTCTCGAAGACATGCATCAAAGCTGCAGCGAATGCTAATGAGATAAAATATTTTTCTCCATCCATAATAATTAAGCAAGAAATTATGCCCGACACAGAACAAAGCCTCGAATAAATAGCTACTTACTAGGATAAATAGTCGGTAATCATTTCTATAGCGACAGTGGATAAGAATATGCGAGCTCAGTCTTTACTTGCGCAATAAATATTATTGTTGTATAACAATAAGGAAACCTTTGACAGATGAACGTTGAAGCATTTCCATAGCTAGAGCGCTCTGAGAGCGTATGCCTCCGTTAAGCAGAGCAACATTAACGAAAATTTCAAATTAGTTCTGAAACTGCGACTTCGTTTTCATCGGCACCAAAAGCTGGTTATTTGTGCCAGTCTAAAAGCGTAAATGACCATATTTCGGTGCTAATAAAGAGAAAATCATAGTTTCAGAACTAATTTGAATTTTTCGTTAACGTTGCTTTGCTTGGCGGAAGTAAGCGCTTTCAGAGTGGTCTACTTATCAATAAGTTCGGGTTATGTTACTCCTCATAGATATGACATGCACCATTTATGGAAATTTTCTTAATAATTTCACCAACAGAGTAAACTGTTGCATGTTTTATCACAGTAAGAAAAATAATGGTAGAGTGTCACCACGTGTTTGAAATTGAGAATTCATTGCTGAAATTGCGCTGCGATGCAACGCCACGACGCAGAATCACTACCTCAAGATAGGCAATGAACATGACAATGATTGTCCGTCTACGACCCCGCGGTGGTCAGAGGCAGTATCGAAGGACAATATTGTTCCAATCAACACCGAGACGACCCAATCAAGTGCGCGACACGTCTTGGGTGTTTGTGGTTCCGCGAGTGCTGCAGATGTGCAAGAACTCTGCCAAGAACTGATGTTTTCTCCAGTTAACTGTATGAGAAATATAACGTTTCCAGCTCTTTAATAATAAATTTACATTTTTGTTACTAAAATGTGCTTTGTACTGGTCATTGACCAGTACTTGTACAGTCGTCAGTTAGGGAACGTCGTTGGCGGCAGGAGTGTACAGTCGGGGGCAAAAAGTTCGTTGTGAATTGTAGTGAGGGGATACGGCTGCAGTCATTATGTTGAGGCAGGGATTAGTTTCATGAATGTGAAGAGTCTCTAAAGCCGTAAGTTCTATTGGAGTGGACAAAAAATATTCTATGGTTTGGCAACCAATCTTAAGTAACATTGATGCAATGAATTCAAAAATAACATTGGTTATCCTCCATCAGGTCTTCTTTTCCAAATATGGTCACTAACTCTCTAGACGCTGTCGTGCACTTGTGCCGTGATTTTCCTTCATTGGTGTGTGGTAAAATCTTACTGCACCTTATTATGTTCAAGTCAAAGGCGTTACTGTATAACTAACAGGTTTAAGTTTCATTGCAGGTATTTACCATGGCTCTAGTTAGAAGATCGTGCAAGAACACGCCCGATGTATTCTGCTACATATGCGGCGAATACAACGTGAGCTGCAACACGCTGCCAGTGAAGAGTTGCATCAACCATGCGCACCGTCACTAGTTTGGGGTGGAATTTCGTCACCGAGAGAAAAATGGGCACCACACATGTTGTGCAGGACATGCAGTGACGGGCTTCGTCAGTGGAGCAAGGGCACGAAGAAATATTTACAGTTTGGAACTCCCATGGCTTGGAAGAAGCCGATAAGCCACGTAACTGGTTGCTCCTTCTGTGCTATTGACGTACTGTAACTGTGAATAACAGAAAGAACCGAAGAAGGCTCCAGTATCCTAATCTTGAATCGGCAAGTCATCCTGTACCTCATTCTGATGAAATTCCAGCACCTGTCTATGTAAAGAAGGCTTCCATTTTTAGCGATGATTCGACCACTAATGAAGAAAATACAGAAGAAGTGGTTTCTGGTACAGGTTCTCCACAGCCTCTGACCCAAAGGAGGAAAGCTGGCTTCTCTGACGGTCCTCAGATCCGTCGCCTCATCAAAGACCCACGGTTAGACAAGTCCATGATGCAGTAGAACCGGAAGCATGGAAGGCTTTTGTCCTAGTTGTGAAAAACTTAATGGGAACAAGTAGGCCAGGAACTACACCGAGCTTGGAACAAATACGATGAGTACTTTCAAAAATCTTGGTTGCAACATGAGCATTAACGTCCATTACTTGTTCTCACATATGGACAGTTTCCCTGAGAATCTGCTAGGTTGCTAGGTGTGATGAGTGACGAGCAGGTGAGAGATTCCACCAGGACATCAGAGAAATGGAGACCAGGTACCAGGGATGCTGGAATGCGGTTATGACGGCTAACTGCTGTGGGACTCTGAAGAGAGATCTTCCTGACGTTGAGCAGTCTAGAAGTGCGAAGAAACAGAAGGTCAGGCTTTGATGCTTAAATACTGAAGAAGAATGGCACATTATTTTGGCCTTCAATATGGTATTCTCCATGTTCACTCAACATATAAAATTTAATGCATGCTACGTAGGTGTTCTAAAATTTCTTTCTTCTATCAACCTATTACGGAAGAAGTACATTGAAAAAAATCCACCAATAATGCCACAAGAGTGTAATCAACTGTGACTTCATATATATTTTTCTTTATTGACCTTCCGCAAAAACCTTATCTGATACAAAGGAACGCTTGATACTTTCAGATTCACTGCATCCAAATTAACCTAAATTCACTGCAAAATCTTAGAATATTTTCAAAAAGATTTTTTGTTCCCCTGTGCTATTCATAACGCACCTGCAACAGATCTCTGCTGCGCAGGTTTGCCTCAGTACTGCGGCAACTGTACTCAAGCTATGAAAATTCCAATGCTGAGCTATTTAATAGGAAAAGAGTATCGGATAGCTCTTAGCATCACCCCAGATACCTGCTTCTGAACATCTTCATCGGCACCACGACCCGGCTATCCTCGAAGTATACCACAACCGTGATTTCGATACCGGTAGAGTTTGTAGATTTCCACAAGGCACATACAAATGTGCCTGGTAGGTAGGTTAGGCGCCTATGTAGGTATTCTAGCTGAACCGAACCTATCCTTGAATATTCTTAGCTAATCTAACATTTTAAACTTAAACTACCGTAACCTAAAAGAACAGATCACAGGTAAACCACTTAATTCGTCCGATTTCAATTTGTTTATACCTGTAAGTCATTCAAAATTTTGATAGCATATCTCTTAATTTGAGTTCGATTTGATCTCTCACTTGGTCCACATCAAAAATGTAGTGTTCCTTGCATATACATACATACTAAATTATTTGATTCATCTTCCTAACATATTAATAATTGCCACCTGTGAGGAAAATTACAGTATATTTTATAGATTTACAGTGAACTACTCCTAGAAGGTTTTCTCATGTACGCAATATTTCTTTCTGTAAGTTTGTGAGAAAAATTTAAGTGTCTTATTTTGATGGCAAACTTACTGCAATTTGTCCAAATCCTGTAGTTGGTGCGAGCTGTCACAACTTATTTCCAATAAATTATTGGATGTATGTGTAAATGCAAAATGAAACTGTTAACTGCAGCATTTCTACTGTACAGACCTAGGATTGTTGTTACCAGTCGACACCTGTGGAAATTCCAACAGAACAGAAGCGGCGTTCTTCATAACACTGCGACATGCTCTGTGTGTAACCTAGAAATAAGAAACATTCTCCTGTGTACCATATTTCATTCCAATTTTGTAATGTCTATGAGTACTTAATAAAGATTATTATTATTAGTATTATTATTATAAGCCTGAATCCGTAACAGGGCGACGAAGTGTGGGAATTATTCCAAGTCAGGTAGCGTTGCAATGACCTGTGGGCAGCAGCAGCCTAAAATTTGCTCCCATTGTTCCCTCTCTATACCGTATCAACGATACACTACATTACCCTCTCTGATAATGCAAGCGTAACGTACAGACAGACGGACGTAAGAACGAACAGAACCACAAGCAGTGGTGTACAAGTAACTGTAAAGAAGATTCCTGTACCAGTAGCCACCCTCCGACCTGCAGCGGCAGGTCGCTCGACCCCCACCTGCAGCGGCAGGTCGCTCGACCCCCACCTGCAGCGACAGCTAGGTCGCTCGACCCCCACCTGAAGCGACAGGTCGCTCGACCCCCACCTGCAGTGACAGGTCGTTCGACCCCCACCTGCAGCGACAGGTCGCTCGACCCCCACCTGCAGCGACAGGTCGCTCGACCCCCACCTGCAGCGGCAGGTCGCTCGACCACAAAGAGATCGCCTGGCAAAGTTTGTGGAGGTCGCCAAAGTTTTCCCTGCAGATTGACTTCCTTTGCCATCAATCCTTACGTCGTAACTTAAAAGTTTTCTCTCAAAGGAGACGCCACTAACGACGAAGAAGCCATAAAGACGCACATATCACGAACATCTTATAGCCATAACGTTAAAGCATAACATTAGTTAGCCGTCCGGAGTACCATTAATAACCATTGCATCTACCAAAGATATTTTAAAGATTTTCGGAATAAATATACCCTGCATTGGTAGGATGTTTGAATGCTACGCTTGCATGCGCGAGTACCTAAGACCGCCTCTCCACCAGACAGGCTAATTCTTGCAGCGTCAGCATATCTGGCATTCACATATTATTGTTGTGGTGCTGAACCGGAAAATGAGGCTGGTCGGGAGGTCGCAGTTGGCTCATGAGCTAACCGTCTCTGACACCATACCTCTCACAATTTATAGTCGACTGCAGCCGTACGCTTCTCTGGCCCTGAGGATATCTTTCAGCAGCACGAACCAGTGCATGGACATTTCCCAATTTGGGTGCGTGGTCAAGCTGACTTTAGCCTAACATTTACCTTTTCACCAAGCATATACAAATCTTCGTCATGCACTCGCATAAGTGAAAGTGAACCACTAAATCTATTGAGCTTCAGGAAAAATTGCTACATCCCAAAGGCGATGCAAGTTCACTGGCTCTCAATGATTGGTGAGGGATTCATTCAGCACATCAATCAATAAACTGGTATCTTCTCAAGACATAACGCAATCATAATCACTGTTAAGACACTGCAACTAGCACAACGATGCAGAGACAGCGATACATTCGAGAGGCGTAAATTATTCTCTCGTATCACAGAATGTATCAGTGCCGGCAAGCGGTATCATAGTGAATATACAACACGTCAGTTGGTAGATTTAGAAAAAATCGGCAGGGAAGAAGTATAGGATGTCACATCCTACGAATTACAGGTTTATACAGCACAAGCAAGTCATGGTGGTAAAAATATTCATGGAGTATATATTCCAGAGGTGTAACATAGCCTGAACAACTTCCCGATGTACAAGTAAGCATAAATCTACAGATAAGATACTTTATTCCAAAGGTATACTGCCCAAAGTACCAGTGAGCATAACTGTATCGATAGATTAATGCATATTTGCAGCAACACAACGTGAGAAATAAGCCAAGATTCCTAGTATTATAAATAAAAGTATCGTCAAAGCCTAACATCACGGCAATTTAAAAGGCAAGTGGGGAGGCTGAGCCAGAAAAGGGCCAAGCGAATAACAGCGCGGCGGTGATAAATTGGCCTCACCTCAGCATGTTATTCGGACGTCCTCTGCTAGGACTACAGGCAATACTTTGGTGCCTCTGGGCAAAGTGGCTGGGAGCTCGAGCTGGTGGCAATCATTCGAAGCTCCTCTCGACACTACAGGCAATCGTCTGGAGCTCCTCAAGGCATTTTAAGTGAGGGGTTCTCTAATTAAGAACTCCTCATGGTACGACAGACATTAGCTCTAGAGCACCACGAGCAATTATCTAGAGTAGAGTTCAAGGCACTAGAGGCAATAGTATAGAAGCTACTGTATTCTAGACAATAATTACCTCGAGTTTCTCAAGGCAATCCACGGCTAAAAGAACACAAAGGAGCTCCTAGATCCAGGGCAGCGTTGGATCACCGACTCATCTGCTCCTGACAGGAGTGCTCTAGAAAAACGAGAGCAAATGAAGAAAACGACTCAAGCTTTGCGTACTTCAAAGCAGAAGCGCCGCGTTGAAGTGCCTCAGAAATATGGTTCGGCGATATAAAAAAAACTTTATTCGCGAGTCTGCCTCTTATGAAGATTTTTGACGGCACAGTTTTGCGTTTGTGTGATGCCACGGAGGTGTCTGTAATTGTCAGGAAAACGGAGTGTTTCTTCATCAGATGTTTCATTCGGACCGCGGACTGTCAACGATGAGGACATTTGAGTTTCCAGAGGCTATACGGCGCGGCGAGTTCACAGTGATCGAATGTTACGTTGCGTCTAGCAAATAGCTAATTTACGCAAGTGTTGGGGCGCTGGCACACCAGGAGCAGTTGAGCTGGCGGGCAGGCAGGCAGTATACCTTACACACCGCGAGTAGCATAGCAGGTGCGAAGGTGCAGCTTTGTGGTGCTGCCAATTTAGCATTTTTTTGCTGGATTTAGCATTTTGGGAGGTTTAGCATCCAAAAATTGGTTTTAGCATATAACAGAAATAAAACAGGAAATTTGAATTTTAAGCATTTGTGACATTTTTCTCACTTATCCAACATTATATGCAGAATTTTAATTCTATTGGCACAAAGTAATACACAACTGCAATAAAACTATCCTTCGTTCATTATTGCAGCATTGAAGAGAAATTTTAACTGCCAACCGTATCAGACGTGAATTAAATTCGTTCATTGTGAGACAGGATCGAGTTATCGCTTTCGTGTCAATTGTTTGTGCAGGAGGTATTCAGTGCAATGCCATATCTATCATATTATGATCCTTATTCTTGGTGCCGGTTAAACCTACAAAGTAATTCAGCATATCTTTCGGCTCGCAATGAGTAAAGATACAGCGAAGTACGCTCAAAAGTTCAACAAGTAGCACAAACTCGGCACTCCATGCTACAGTACATCTTCTACGATTTTTACACGGTGTTAAAAAAGATGAGACATCTGCGGTGGAAGTCAAGTCAGTCATGTATATTTGCTGCCATGTAACATTTAATTTCTGTGATCATCTGGACGACTTGTGCAAAAAAAAAACAAATACTATAGTAAAGCAGTAATATATCGCACTATGTGTGCTAACGTAGTGGAAAATGTTATAGCTCTTTATTTCAATGAAAATTCAACTACTGATCTAGGCGATAATAAATTCAGTTTGTAACTGGATGAATCCAATGATATCATTATTTACAAGTTATTAGTTTTGTTTTAGTCCTGGAGGAAGCTTATTTGAGGATGTGGAAGTGCTTACTTTAAAACTAATTTTGCCCATGCGATTGCCGAACGTTATTCAGCAGCATGAACGCCTTGAAAAATAAGGTTAGAAACAACATGTAACTGACTTTGCTATCAGCTATTTATTCTTTCTATAAAAAATATGGCTTAAAGAGACACAACAAATGTTACAAAAACTTCAAACTGCCAAAAGTTGCCAACAACAAAATTGGATTGAATGATTTCTATGACAAGACGATAGCCCCAGAAGAAAATGCACAGATTGATCTATCAAGTATGATGAAATTGCATTGAAACCGTAATTCAGTAAGAAATCAGTGGGTCAAAGTCTTTTCCCTCTTTCTTTGTAACTAGATACCGTAGTGTTAGCATTATTTCTGCAGCGATTTTGCAGGAACGTCCGAATTTAATTTGGCAACACTGAGCAGCAGTGCGCGTCTGACACGGAACCTCTCTGATCAACGTCTTGGTACACTCTGATCACAGTCCAGCGCTTCCACTCAAAGTTTTTCAAATTCCCCGGATGGGAATTTTAGATTTCCCCAGATCTTAAGAAAATTCCACAGATAGTTATAAAAGAACACATATAAAACCTTCATGCTTATCTTAATGTATGCCGTAACAATTAATTGTGTATTTCTCAAGTATTAGGCTTTGAAAAGTTTCCTTAAGTGGTCTGAAAATTCCTGAGACTCACTCAAATCCCAAGACCAGGGGGGAATTCCCAAAGAGTGGTAGCCCTGTATTGCACGTCTGCAAGGCACACAGCAGCAGTTAGAGCAGGAATCGGTCGCACTACCCGTCGCTAGCGCTGGCTGCTCTGGACGGTAGCTGCCTGCTAAACTGCAGCTGTTCGGTCTACACACTCCAATGCATTCCATGTTTCTCAGATACTGCCAGCCTGCCTGGCTGCCTGCCAGCTTCTCGCTGAACCGCGTTTGGTGTGCTGGCGCCCTTAGTCCGCGCACGTGCTAGTCGCCAAGTCAGCTGACTAGCTTAGAAAGTACCGGCAGCAAATTTGGGATATCACTTCATATCTGGAGTGAATTAGAACTACTGTAGGGAGGATGAGCACTTTCCTGCTGCACTAACGGACACAGTTACGCAGTCGCACGCTACACAGCACGGATAAAAAAAAAACTCGCGTGAATTTGCCCTTCCACAGCAGCTGTAAAGTTGGTACGACTATGCCAGCAGGCTGGTATGTCGAGAAGCACTGTAACCTACCCAGGTTGCAGTACTCCGGATTCCATAAATACTCTTTATCAACCTTACTGAAATCACTTCCATCGTGTAGGGCTTCAGGGCAGCTGGAAACGGTCCAAAAGACGTGACGTGAGAGGCTTTCTGGATAAGTTCCGCCTCAGTCTTTTCAAAGGCCTGTATTGCGGGCGAGTAAGACCATACACAAAAGCACCAACATTACAGGCGAAAGTAGACTTCGAAATGCGAAGTCACTTCTGCAGCGCCCGCTGACCAGCAAACGAAAACAAAGCGCTACCTGGCTAGCTGTGTATATCAACAAACTACACGGAAGCTCAGATCAGACAAGAGATGTTCCAATTTAAAGTTTTTCACCTCACGACCATTTGGACTGCAGTGGAAGTCTTAAAAAGACCTCCTGAATTTAGCTAAGCACGGGGGCACGCAAAAGTTAAGGGAATAATTAGAGCCAGACGCCGCATATGCAAAATGGAGCCATTTGCATGGGCCGGAGGCACTCCGCTGCCAGCTGGGGCATCTAATTTGAGTGGCCCACTTGCGTGTTTTTATTTTAGGATTTTAGTAGTCGTCCAGGATGAGTCCGACTGCTGACTAATCTTGTTGGGGTAATTAGTACGGGTGGGTAGGCCTGCTGGCGGATTTTTCTCACGCCAACTGGCTTAGGTCGCTACACTCGGAAGACATCATCTTGATGGCAGTAAAACAATGTTGTTGATTGCGTTGAAACGTTTTTCCGCAAGTACCCGATAGGCTAGATAATGCTGATGGGACAATGGAGGTCGTTCGTTCGAATACCACCCAAACAGGCCAGATCTTGCGGCGCTTGGCTTGTCAATACAGCGTTTGACGTATGCAAGGCTATTGCGGCGATACTGACCTTAGTCTGAAATGGGGAGCCTTTCGTCGATAACACCACAGCTCTTGATGATTTGTGCCCGACTGCAGCCATATACTCTTCCGGGACCAGTTGGGCTGTAACTGCAGCACGAACTAGTGTGTAAGGGTTTCCTAGTAGGAAACGCGGTCAAGTTGACTTTACCGTCTACGCTACACAATGGGAGCTCAGCATACGCAGAGGCCAAACAATACAGCCGCAGGCACAACTTATTCAAGTATCATTGATAAGTATAGAAGAAATATATATATATATGGTACTTTGGGTATATCACTGTAACAATAGGGAAAGTTACACTCGACTTACATACTACAAGTACAATATTTATTGATGCTGCTAATGTGAGCAAGAATATACGCTGGTAATCTTAAACAGAAAGTATTATGTTGATAACTGACAAACACAATCACTACCTTTATCCAATAAATAAAAAAAGTCGCAATCTGATATTGACTTTAAAGGATGATTTCAATAATTGTGAAAAAATGAAGTTATAAGGGTCAATCAAGGTAAAGTTTTTTTAAAAATAATTGCTCAAAAGTAGAAGCCAGTGAGCAAAGTAGCAAAAAAAAGAATATTAAATATACTAGGACCGATCTACTGCTTCTAAAAAAGTTTCACGTGCAGTATTCCCCAAACTAGTCTGTTAGAAAAGACGACGAAAAAATTGCATTGACATCTCATTATCGTTTTCATGGCTTTTCTGCAGCAGCTGCAGGGCATCTGCCTGCTTGATCTGCAATTCCAAGCATCAGACGACAAGAACTCTCATCTCACAATTCCACTTCGATGGAACGCTGCAATCAACTTTTTGTTTGACACAGTGCACGGGTATAACAAATCTCCAAATCCAAACTGACGCAATATACATTTGTTTCATGTAAATGACACATGCCACAGCCGAGTACAAAAAACGGTTAGGCACGCAAAAAAGTCGGTGTAGGGAATTACAATACATCAAGCGTAACAGGAAATGAACCGGTAAATAATTAAATTTATATAATATGACATGAACAATTAAGTAAATATATCAATAAACAGGTAGACACACAAGCAACGGTTTTCACGATCGCAAGTGATAAAACTTGGAAAAGGCTGATAGCCACTAGTAAGCAGACACGAGGGAGCAGAGGTAATGAGGCACATTAGGCGCGTAACTAACTCGTTTAGAATCGTAATGAGAGACCGTGCAGGAACCGAGTGGCGCACCGTCCCAGGAGGCCGTGTTCCTAGGCCGAGGCGTATCCACCGCAGGGATCTGCTTGGTACAGGACAGAGAATATTTTCCGAAGCATGCTGTAATTGAACGTGCCACGTGGTATACAAACGCAGGCCGCAAGTGGTTTACAATCACAAGGTCCACGTGGCACTGAAGCGCAAAGTCCACGTGGCATAGAAACCAAGGCTCCCTTTGGTATACAAACTCAGGGTCCAAGTGGTATACAAAAGCAAGATCCACGTGAAGTACGAATGCAGCCACACGTACCACAAATGCTGGCCCGCGTGCAATGCAACTGCAGGCCCCGCACGGTCTACGCAAACTCGCGTGACTTCCGCCAAGAAGAAGAGGCGTTTTTGTTAACAAATCCACAATGCACGAATAGCATTGTTATAAAAACACATGGCACAGCCGACCAAAACTCAAAACAGCTAAAACAACAACTCACATCGTAGCCTTTTGTCAGCTCCCAACAAGACAACGCCATCGCGAATTCCCTTTTTTACAGCCAAAAGTTGCAGAAAATTTCATTCGAGAGCACCAGAGGCAGAGAAATATTTGCTCTGCTGTCCAGCAAGTACAACAAAGCTGAGTTTTACTACAGGAACACCATTGAGCGCTAAGCCCGAGAGCTCGCCAGTCAACACATATGTTTGGTTTAGGCGACGCGCGTCCCATAAACATTGTGGTATGGGCGCCGGTGCTGCCTCCGAGGCAAGGTAACGAAGCCAATCTAAAATGCATCTGAGGCGAGAGATCCTGTGTCGGACCAACGCAGGCAGAGGACGCGTGCGGCAGTGTGTGTACGGCCCAACGCAGGCAGAGGACGCGTGCGACAGTGTGTGTACGGCCCAACGCAGGCAGAGGACGCGTGCGGCAGTGTGTGTACGGCCCAACGCAGGCAGAGGACGCATGCGGCAGTGTGTGTACGACCCAACGCAGGCAGAGGACGCGTGAAGCAGTGTGTGTACGGCCCAACGCAGGCATAGGACGCGTGCGGCAGTGTGTGCACGGCCCAACGCAGGCAGAGGACGCCTGCGGCAGTGTGTGCACGGCCCAACGCAGGCAGAGGACGCATGCGGCAGTGTGTGTACGGCCCAACGCAGGCAGAGGACGCGTGCGGCAGTGTGTGCACGGCCCAACGCAGGCAGAGGACGCGTGCGGCAGTGTGTGCACGGCCCAACGCAGGCAGAGGACGCATGCGGCAGT
>LQNS02278174.1:4863529-4883476 GCA_001587735.2 Parhyale hawaiensis
GCATGCGGCAGTGTGTGTACGGCCCAACGCAGGCAGAGGACGCATGCGGCAGTGTGTGTACGGCCCAACGCAGGCAGAGGACGCATGCGGCAGTGTGTGCACGGCCCAACGCAGGCAGAGGACGCATGCGGCAGTGTGTGTACGGCCCAACGCAGGCAGAGGACGCGTGCGGCAGTGTGTGCACGGCCCAACGCAGGCAGAGGACGCATGCGGCAGTGTGTGCACGGCCCAACGCAGGCAGAGGACGCATGCGGCAGTGTGTGTACGGCCCAACGCAGGCAGAGGACGCATGCGGCAGTGTGTATGGCCCAAAGCAGGCTAGAACTTGATACGTTGCAACTATACATACATGAATGTATCCGATGTAGCAGTAGCAGCAGCCTAGGGTTGTAGGTTTGAGTACCAGCCCAGGCACGCGTGCTCTTGTAGTGCTTGGCACTCTGACTCGGCAGTAACTGATATGTATGAACAACTGCCGTGGGAATACATACCCTTCCCAGAATTGGGGAGGGTAGGAGAAGCAGGTCGCTGCACAAAAACCGCCCGTCGACATCCCCATAGCTCCTAACGATCTGTGATCGACTACAACTGTACAGCTCTCTGCAGCCAGTTTGCCTGTATCCGCAGCACGAACTAGTGCATGTGGGTTCCAAGTAAATGGTGCGGTCACGTTGACTCGACCTTTACAATGAGTTTCTATTATTTTCTACTAGATAAAAAATATGATACCCAACGACAGAGAAGCTGACGTGATGATAATTCGTCTCTTCTATAATTGGGTTTAAAATATTTTATCCCTTTACATAATTTACTCAAGTCTGCCAAAGTTCACTAAGTCGCCACTGATGGATGCTAACCTTAAGTACTGCAAGAGCCTCTTTGCGGCTCCGGATTCTTCAGCCCGAGACTCTTCTAGCACAAATGTTCATTGCTCTCACAGATTTGGTTTTAAGAATCGCTAAGAAGCAGATCTTTAACTTATCCTTCTAAGTTTATTCTATGTTCAGCTCAAATTTTAGTGCATCTCCGAATGGATAACATTAGGAATTAAATTAGGAGTACGATTTACCGCCGTACGTGGCGGACGTACGATGGACTCAGTTGGAGCGATGACATCACAAGAGAGGATTCGATCGTAGCACAGGCGAAGACTAGCAGCAATTGTCTACCATAATTCAGATACGAATTATGTATAGCACAGTAAGTTCACAAACAGCAATGATCAATGTTAGACTGTTGGCCAAACTGTCGTAATATAATGATTATTTACGTTGTTTTTTTCCGTAACAGGCACGCACCCGGTCGGGCCGTGTGTGGACCTAAGCTGTGCCATTGTTAACAGATCCAGTCCTTCTCTCCTTATCGTAAAAACCACAGCATCATTGGAAGAAATTATGAATTTAACATTCACCAATTTCAACAACATCGTTCCGTAAGACAGTTAAGATGTAGGGAACTGGTTAGGTGTTTTTTTTTTCTTTTTGCAAATTAGGTAACACGAGTTAACTACTACTACACGCTATACCGCGGTCAGCGCACAGTAGCGGATATTTTCATTGCTGATTTTACAGAGCAATTGTATGACTTCTGCGTATTAGGTGCAGACTTTTGCTTTAATATTTCTTCGCCGGACGAACCGAAATTTGTTTCTCTGGTGCTTTAATGTCTTTATTATACAAATCTTGTTAAAAAGTTCTTCTGTCTCGACGTTTTATCATACGCACCTGAACCAATTTTTGTCGCAACGGTTTCAAATTGTAGAGGATAGCAGGTCATTAGCAAAAGACGATAAATAATTAAGGTACCTCCTCATATGCTTCCATCTCCAGAATACAATATTACTCTGGACAAAACTCACTTGATTCATTGCGTTTTAAAGACGATAAACTTGACTCCAAAAGTGCATCTGACACATGAGGGCATTTGCCGGGTTGAATTCATTTGCTCTTCTACAACCATTAAGGCAACGCTCTTTCAAAATTTTATCCTTCAGAAGGCTGAAAAAGTTCGTAGATGCTTTGATACGTATTTCTGTGCAACCATAGACTGTAGGACATTCTCAAAAAGCAAATGGGATAGGAAGAAACATTGGAAAAAACTATTTATCAACTTACTGCATCTTGTGACGTCACAAGCTTATTACCAAAGTATACGACAGCTTGGGCCCCGTGGGCGCTAACCTTGTAAGTATCATTATCCTTGAGTAGCCACCATGTTCACAGTGAGACGAAATAAATAAATAAAAATATTCGAGAAATCTTCAGTCGGTCTCTTCAAGAGTTTGGAGTTAGCAGCTTCACCGGATAATTTTTAAGTTAAAGGCAAAGATTAATTTCACATCACACACTTAGTACTCGCCTACTGACGACCCGCGCTCTTCGTTCGCTGCAGAAAGGAAAGTCGACAAAAGTTCTCATCTCGAGTGTCAGTTGAAGCCAAAACACACAAACAAATAATTCACAAAATACTCGCTTTTTTGGAGACGCGTACTCTTCAGTTGCCGCACAAAAATTCGAAAAAAAAAAAAGATCCCACTACTTGATGGTTATCGAATGTCGGTCGAAGCAGAAAAACGTCGTCACTTACTCGCCTCTTGGTGACCCGTGCCTTCCGGTAGCCGTAGAAACGGAAATCGCGAAAAATTTCCATTTGATAATGACCTCAGATCGTCGGTCGTCACATAAACAAAGGATAATCGTACAGTACTGACCTCTTGGCGGGCTGACTAGCCACTGGTGACATAGTTGAGTCGTTCTCGGACTGTGTAGAGCAGACCGAGTGTGGGCGACTGGGTGGTAGACCTCCTGGCGGTCCATCCTGAGAGACCTCACCCTTCCTGGGGGTGTCCTGTGTGGAGGCCTGCAGGGGCCACTTCTCTTCATCGTCAGTGGTGTTACCGGCGCTCTTGCTCCTCTGCCGACCGAGGCGCACCAGCGAACGCACTGCCTTCATGCCCGAGCTGAACCCGCGGCTAGGGAATAGAAATGTACATGTGGGTAATACATCTTTATTTCATTTAATGCATAAAGTATAACACTTGTCACCCACTGAATGACGGTATTAAACTCTGTCCTTTTTATCTAAGCAGTTTGGGCGTGGTCAAATTCCTCGAGAGCGTTGTCAATTCTATGCGTTTTTCTGAGATTTTGTTTTGCCCAAATCTTTGCCCCGCCCACTACCTGTATATAGAGAAAATCTCAGAAATACCTAGTGATTTGACAACGGTATAGAGGAATTTGATCATGCCCAAACTGCCTTGATAAAATGGACAGAATATAGTAAGGGAAATATACGATTGACGCATACGGTAAACAGCACGGATCAGTGATAGCCTAACATTTTCAGGTACGGCGCCTTCTAGGCTTCGAGTTGGGTTCCTTCCACTGCATCTCTCCTCTACCTCACAACGCAGCAGACACACTTTATTATACTTTGGTGTCGAATTTTCTCTTCCTAAATCCTCTTAATGCTACGCCACCGCCCCCCCCCCCTTATCCCTCCATTACAATCAGTTTTTGCCTTACGCTATGTTTCCATAATCCGCATCCGCATCTCCGCCGCCTCTGAAACTGAAACAGACCGCTGAACAGAGGCTACGGCGGCCAAAAATTCGCTTGCGGTAGGAAAGATCTGGTATCGTTCTCGTTGAGAACCACTGGCATGAATAGATTTTGCTGAAAGAGTGAATGCCGAAAACTACGCTGACGCACTAAGCTCTCTAGTGAATATTATTATTGTTTGCTGTCACCGCAGAGAACCATCTACACTTGCGTATTTTCTCCCTCTCTTTATTCTCTAAGAACTTTTCAAGCAGAACTCTGTCATCAAACCTTACAAAGAAGTACTCCTCTTAACAATATTTATCTCATCTCCATACCACCTCAATAATAATTTAGCTCTCTACTGATCCGTATTTAACAAATATTGGCTGCCGCTCAGAACGAACGAAAGATTTATTTCATTTCTCGGGCTAACGGCACAACAGTAAAGCATTAACGGTACTGAAACTCCAATGACATTTTAACAATGGCATTGCTGATCGAACTAACTATATCTGTCATTAGTCGTACCTTTGATGATGACCGGTAGTTCGCAA
Organism: Parhyale hawaiensis; assembly: GCA_001587735.2. NCBI lineage: Eukaryota > Metazoa > Arthropoda > Malacostraca > Amphipoda > Hyalidae > Parhyale > Parhyale hawaiensis. The sequence continues at coordinate 4,867,626 of LQNS02278174.1, forward strand.
GTACATCACATTGCCAGTGCGCTAAAAAGAAATCAAAATCACATCGCAAAATGTCAGAGGATATCCACGTCACTCGGACGTCAAGTTCTGATCTATTCCCTTTTTGCTAATTTCTGCGTTCATAAAACTTTCGAGCAAAGCATATGTAAAGGCGGGAGCACACTAACGCAAAAGTTGCCCAGTCACGCAACGTTCCACGTCGGCGGTCACGTTCCCGTGACCAAACTTACGCCGTTGGAACGTAACGCTAAAGTTCGGCGTCAAAGTAACTACGAAAAACTCAGAAAAAAGAGGTATACTCAAAGCTTGACCACTGCAACTGCCATTGCGTACAAACTGCTCGAAACGACACATAGAATAAATATTGCACGTATTAGTATAAATTTAGCTTTGTGCAAGCCGAAGCCTTCTTCCCGGCAACGTAATGGGATGTGGAAATGCGTGGCAGTGCAGCTTTTGCGTTAGTGTGCATCCGCCTTAAGAATAGGATCTTGTCACCCTAAGCGCTTTCAAACGAGGTCCAGGTGACGTTAGTCATACCACTCCACGGGTGCAGGGTCCCGACCCTGGCTGGCTCTCTCCCGTGGGATCACAGCTTACACAAAAAAAAGAGCCAGCAGCGAATAATCTCTACGGTAAAAAAATTATCCACGTCAACCAAATAAACTGTAGGGCAGCACCGAAAATGCGGTGCCTCTTTACCGCAGACCAAAACCTCGAGTAAATTTGCCAACAGCTTTCCAATCGCTCACAACAGCAAAATTCGAGGCCATGGAGGAGAAGACTTCTCGACGGCCGATTTTCAAATCACAGACGTCGATAATATCGCCCCAGCGGGCCGTCAATCGCTCGATTCTTCAAAAAAGCACAAGGACTGAAGCCTTTGCTGCCTTGCCTCATAATCTCATGGCAGGGAGATCAAGGAAGTGCGGCAGGGAGTCGCTGGGAGGTGTACCGGGATAGCCCCTTTAATTCCTCTCAGCAGCCGTCCCAGCGCCGCCCAAGCGCCGCTCACCAACTTTGTCCATGTCCCTTGACGACTCCATTGCCGTCCCCTACCGTGTCCCCGGCACCGCTGCTTTGTATATTTTATCAGTGCGGCGAACTTGCCAATTACTCTTTTAGGCTCAGGGCAAAGAGCAGGAACGTTCAGCATTATTTTTCAAGGCAATTGTCCTTTTTTAATCACGACAGGGGGATTTTAACTGTTTTAGAATAGCGTGAAGGGAATCAACACTACATTAGTATCTCAGCATAGAGACGACACTGATCATTCTTTCAGTATCCAGGTAAGGGAATTAGCAGTCTTTAATCACAGCAGCTGCTATTTCTATCATTATTTTGGGAATATTGAAAGGAAATTAGCTCTCCATTATCATCTACATGGCGGAAGCATGGATCCATATTTCAGTACCTCAGAGGCAACTGGCAGTGTTTTAGCATTACAGTTGGACATAAAATTATTCTTCCAGTACTGCAGGAATTTTAGCATAATGTCGCAGCTAAAATGAGGAAATCTATGATTCTTCACCATAGAGAGTAATAAATTGAAGCTACTAGTAGAATTATAACTTAAAAACATTTTGTAACCAAAATAGAACAATTTAAGTGAAAAAATCGAAACAGTATTACGTCGTGGTGATTGTAATAAATATAAAAAGTAACGATTGTGCAGCATACAAATCTTGCCATACAAATCTTTCTGGGAATTTCATTTAGCTACTTCTATTATAAAGGTAAGGACATTTAGGATAACAAGAAGGCCAATTTGTAGAATTTTTCCTTAACGAAGGCACAAATTGTGACATTCTGCCTGCCTTTAGCGCCAAAACATATACTATAGTCTTGTTTTTAGATTTGAGAAAGGCATTTGATACTGTTAACCAAGACATTTTAAATGCAAAACTTAAACACTACGGAAAAAGAGGAAATGTATTGAAACTTTTAGAGAGCACTATTGCCGCCTTCAATTCCAACCACGCTGATATCGGCATCGGAGCACCACAAGGTTCTGTGTTGGGTCCACTACTATTCAACCTCTATATAAATGACATAGTGGACTTCGTTGGTGTTGATGGTATTCTGTTAGCAGATGACGCAGTTTCGCAGTTTTCTACGTAAATGATATCCAATTTGATGCGGTTGCTCGTAGGGTAATAAGGTTAATATATGATTTGGTGACTTGGTTGAAGTTCAACAGGCTAACACCCAACGCTAACAGAATTAGATTAGATTAGATCTAATCTAATTCTGTTAGCGTTGGGTGTTAGCCAGTTGAACTTCAACCAAGTCACCAAATCATATATTAACCTTATTACCCTACGAGCAATATTATGTTGTTGTTGTTTACTTCTCGTCCCACGACAGTTTTGCCGGCGTTGTTCTAAATGGGACTACTCTTGAGTGGGTTACTTCATTCAAGCATCTAGGAATGGAAATTGATTATAAACTCAAATACAGCACAGACATATCGAACCTCTGTGTAATAAAGTCACTAAAGCGGGAGGAGCTATCTATGCCACCAAAAACTTTTTAAACAGGAAGACACCGGTGATGTTACATTATTCCCTAATACATTCTCATTTGGTCTAAAATATTATTATCTATGGGGCTCATCAATAAACCAGCTACAACCGCTGAAAGTTACAATCAACAATTTACTGAGAAATATACTTGGAATCCGATGAAATCACATTAATGTACCTGACATGTCTGTGAATGCAATGTTTGTAAAGTTGAATCTTTTAAAGCTTGACGATATTTATGATTATTTTCTACTGAAATTTTTGTTAGGTTTGATGTACTCTAACCAACAGGTTTTTACTAGATATTACGGAGAATTAGTGCTAAATCCTGAACATCATACACGTGGGCGACGACTCAACTTCTCAAGCACTACGTTAGATACTGAAAAACGATTCACTATTTTCCAGAGCGTTCGTTGCTTCAATTCGTTGCCTGAAGATTTAATCCAACCGTTGTCTGAATCTAAATTTAAAAAATAGCACAAAATGTATGTTCTGTGTAGCGACAGTATAAGTGTGCGTACCGTTTTTTTTAGCATTTTTGAGAATTTTTTCTAAATTCAAATATCATTCATGTCAGTTTGATGTCCCTTGTGCCTCATAAGTTTTATAACTTTTTAGATAGGCATGTTCTCTGTTTAAGTCCGATCTATTTTTAGAAATTTTGTAATTGTCTTGAGAGAAATAAAGGTGTAAAGGCAGTCAAGAAAATATAAGAGAAACGAGCACTCCTCCGTTGTTGAACAGCAAGATGATATTTTACAGAAAATATATTGAGTTATTATGTAACTGCTAGTCTACCTTGCCGCTAGAAATGAAGGCGAAGAAATTACTAAATAAATACACTTTATTAGGTACACATAATGATACAGTACAAGTGCACATGGCCCAGCTTATTACTAACGTTACATAAATGGGGGTGGGATGCGCATGCTTGCGCTGCACCACAGTTCCTTTCTCGACTCCTCAGCCTTGCCATGGGGGGGGTGGGGCATAACTGTATTACCACTACCTTTTTCTTATTTGTCACCATACATATTTTTTTTCTTTAAGGCCTCAGCTTCATTATCTTCAAAGCTTGTCGCTTCTTTTCAATAAAGATAATAATAAGAGACAAACGTTTTCTTATTTTGCACTGTTCAATTTTTGTTATTATATGTTAGATTGCTCTAATGTATTAAATATAGTTATGATTGTCCTGATATTTTGTAGAAATATGTTAAATACATTCCTTAAGGCCCCATCAAATGATTCATTAACCTACTCTACATGGTTAAACTTTATTTTCAAATAATGAAAATCGTTCTCTTATTTTACCCGCTACAGTACTATATGTTCCTTCCTTTTCCTCTGTTAGAAAGTTTAGTACTTAATTTGGGAGGCTTAAACTAACTTATAATACTACTTCTACTCTGAAATGTCTAACAAAAAACGTTTTGATAAATCGGTAAGTTCTGAACGCATTCACAGTAAGTATAAACGATAATAAAATAAGAAAATTCAACAGATCCCGTAGTTAAATGTGTGATAAAAAATCATAAAGACCGAAGTGAAAACTATTGAGAAAATGGATGCAATCGCGAATTTGAGAAATACAGTATAAAGCGTCAGTTGAAAAGATTGAAGAGCATTACGAACTGAATGTACCTCCGAAACGAGAGGCCAAACAAAACATACACAAGAGGAAAGAACACCCCAGGAACAAATACTGAATCCCGTGTGGTCACATGAGATGGCTGTATTATGGTCACAATGGAATAAGTGCCTATAGATACTAGAAGGCATTGGTTAATAATACATTTCAGTTTCTTTGCATCATCTGCATGAGTTAGGTTATACGATTTGCTTGGCGTTATTTTAGTCTATACGAGTAAGGGTAGACGGACTACGATACGTCAGACTTAGTTCGCCATGGGTTACGTGACGTGCTTCATTTTAGACGGAGGGGATTGGTTATGTTTGCGGATCTGGATGAGGTCGAACCAAGAAAGATAGTAATAGCGTAGCTTAGGGATGATCCAATAGAAACTAAAGATATTCATTAACCGTGGAAATTCTAATGAATGTTCAATGAAATCGATTTTCAGCCAGGTACAATAACGGAAATTTGTCATCATACCACCTCTTCGAAGCTTTACTTCCATCAGTTGTCCAGAAAAAAATAGCAGAAAAACATATGAACGCGCAAGAACAAGCTATAACATACATAAAACAAAATGATTAACAGAAAATGCACAGGCATACACAACTGATAAGTTGATGCTAATAGTTTTCACCACATTAACTAGTAAACAACAAAAAAAATGAATTATCTCGCAGAATCAGACATCACAGTTGGAAAATAAGAAAATATACTGAAGCCAAAATAAAAATAGCAGACCAGCTGTCACGACAGTTACGGCAGATAATGGCAATTTTCCTCAGCTTTTGTTCAATGAAGTAAGACAACCTCGTGAAGATACACGACATAGTCGCACTTCAAACAATAGCATTCACTTTCGCATCTATGAATTTGCAAGTAGATGTAGGTATCTTACCTTTTTCTTGGTGTGTCAGGTGAAGAGTCTTTACTTTTGTTCTTGCCTGCGCAGGTGGACATTCTCTCCTGCATGCTCATCGACTTCTCTAAGTTGGCGATATTCTGCTCCACGTTGAGGAGCATCTGCTTCTCGTCCTGGTCGCTGTCGCAGGCACGCCCCACGCTGGGGGTCCTCGGGTGACCAACCTCGATGAGCTCAGTGACTTCCTTATCTTCTGCCGTGTAGTCAGATGAAGAAGGTTGTTGGGTTCTGCTCGCCAAAGGGATTCGAAAGTCGTCCTGGTTGTCACTGGAATCGTTGTCGTCGTCTAATAAGGCAGTGCGAGATGCCCCGGACTGATCCCGAAGCTGATGGGTCAAAGCTTGACCACCAGTTGCTGCTGTGGACGCAACAGGTCGATCTTCGCCTGCTAGTTCTTCAGCACTATGACCAGATCTGGCGGCGGACCAAGAAGGCTTTTTTATTGAAGCCGAGTCTTTTCTACTTCTTCGGCTGAGAGAGTCTTCCTTGGACAAACTGCCACGCTGTGAATGATGAACTGACGATCGCTTGGAAGAGGGAGGTCCACTGGCGTCTATCGTGGAAGACCGCTTCCTCTCAGTAGCAAAGGATGAAATTTTTTTGGTGGTCGAACTAAAAAACCCGGTATTGCCTCTCCCTCGGATAAGACTTTCAGTCTCATTCTCTCTGCTGTAGCTATCCAAACTTGAGTCTCGAGTGCGTCTACCTTCATCACACTCACTGCTCGCCCTACTCACTCTGCCTCCTCCATCATCCTCGTCCCCAGGCTTGGGGCTTGTCCTCGACTTGCTGGCTCCTCTTCTGCCTTGATCGCCTTTCTTGCTCAGTGGGGGAGTGTAGCGAGCCTCGAAGGCCAATCTCGTCTGCAATGCAAGTGCCAAACTGTAATTAGTTCAGTCCGCCGGCCGGATGCAGGCAGCGGCGCTTGTCATCACTTCGCTAATTGCCAAATTACTGCAATCGCCTTCCTCCTCACCTGCAAATTACTGATCAAGTGCTTTGTTGCGTAGCGTCCTAAAATTCCCTGTGGAGCAAATCAGGCTCATTTCATGATTGCGATTTCAAATTACGTAACAAAAGCCTGACAGGCCATGACGGGGCAAACTTGGTGCACACACACACACACACGCACCCTACTGAAGTGCAGCTGCAGCACGGAATGTATCTTCATTTGAAACTAAGACCTCTGGGTATTGTTTTCTGCAAAATTAGTGTCACTGGGCAGCTAAACGCAAATATCTAAACTGACGCGTTTAATAGTAACAGAGGACGGGCGCATGTTTATGATACACTAACTAATACGTGCGGTGTTGGTGCGCAGCATTAACAGCACACTCAGAGCAGTAGTATGGAAACAGCGCGCTAAACTCAGCACCGCTACAAAGAGCGGCAACAACAGCACGATACTCTCAGCACTGCTACAAAGATCAACAACAGCAGCACGATGAACTCTAGTACTGCTACAAGGAGCAACAACAGCAGCACTCAGCACTGCTGCCCGACAGCAACACTGTACACTCAGCAAAAGACCCCTCAGCACTACAGCACACCTCATCAGCACACACACAGAGGATGTAACAACACAAAGGCCGCAACGGCCTCGCACAGAGACTTGCTGCAGATGAGATAAAATCGTCTCTGTCGACCCTGCACATCCGCAGAGTATCTCTGACCATGTGGGTCAGTGCGTAGCGAAACCTGAGTGAGAAGGCAAATACTGTACTCTTAAGCAAAGGACGCCCACCGAAGCCATTTCTTCATATTGCATTGAACTCTGTGTAGCGACGATAACTGAGTTTTAAGGTACATAATCTCTTATGATATCCATCGAAGCCATTTAATCATGCTGTTTAGATGTTTATTTTTAACAATTTTGATATTTAAAGGAATTAACGCCTTAAGAGGCCACAGAAGCTACCTGATCATGGTGTTTGGCGCTCTGTGGTAAAGGGAATCAAGTTTTTAATGTTGCGTTAGATGAGTAAACATCTCAAAACTGTGGTAGTGAGTGTGCAGTGAGTCAGCGAGCAGCAGGACGTTAACTACAATAATGTCAATTGGACCAGTTTGATAATGTTTCACGGAATTATTTCTGAGAAATCTGATCATTAACTACGTCATGAGGGGTTAAATATCTCCGAACATCAGAAATATGTCTTGCCGTGACATTATCTTGATGCGTTGAATGAAAGAAAACTTTAAAAATAAAATACACTTACCATACACCCACTACGGTACCACAACAATCCTTCTAAATAATTTACTTTGAATAAATGTGCGTGAATAACAACAAAAAGTTAACTCAAACACTATATACAAATGCTATTATCTTAGCTATTTTGCTACCTATTCTTGCTAAAAATATCCGCAGTTACACAGTGGAAATATTGTATGAAGACAGTGTCAGCGATATGTATAAATTAACGCTCAAAAGTCGCTAGCAACTGCCTTTTTCGTCCACCCATTTTTCACTACATCCCTACGCTCTTGCTTACCTTTATAATTAAATTATCAGAATGCGTAATAAAATCATCAAGAAAGATCATCTCTAACGTGATCTTTACGTCCTTAAGTATTCATATATTAAACAAGAAGACTTGATCTCTAACATCATCCGAAACTGGTGACGTTAATAACTTCAAAATTAAAGTCTACCTTGTGGTTTCAAGGGGCGCACCACAGTTAACCTCATTCAAAGGTGCTGATCTTCATAAGGCTGTATTAGAGCCGGTCATATGGTCTACAAGTAGACACTAACTTTATTGTCTCCAAGATGCTTACCTTAGCAACATTATTATTATTAGAATCTGTTGCGGGGACTACAGGAAAACCCCATCTCTAATATAAAACTGAAATTCTTTATTGCCTCATTAATAGAGTCGTTCTTATATTCAATTAGAACACGTGACCTAGCTGAACTCGAATCTGCTTATCTTCATTACTTATCTATTATCATATCCGTCATCTAAGCTACAAGAAGACCCAATACCAGGACGTAATCGTCATTGCTTTATTATTATAAGAATCGTTCCAGTGCTCAACGAAAAAAGTTGACCTCTAAAAGAACTCGCAGCTGCTTACCTTTATAACTTTATTATTGGAATCGGTCATGTGGTCAGTGATGGCGATGTGTCCCTCGGACACGAGTCTGTGCAGCACGAGGCCGTAGGAGGCTGCCACTTTATTACTGAAGTATTTGTTGTAGATCTGAAGCTGGATCTCCACGACTTCCGAAGGCTCCAGCGGCCTGCCCATCGGCCATTCCAGTACCTGGGACCCAGTAGAGATACAACTAGAGCGGACAGGAATATTACTGATCAACGATACAAAGTAACGACTTAACGCAGATAATTAGAATATTTCTTACGACACAATGGTGCATAATAGGATATTACATCCATCTTCTGTAATTAAATAGTGCAAAAATTTTAGGTTAAGTCATCTGCTTAGAAGCATTCTTTAGTGTATAGCCCAACTGTCAGTCAAAATCAATGATAATGTTCTTCATAAGCGACAGAACGGGCGCCATTTTATTCTCCATCATTAGTAAAAAATGCAGATGAACAATAAAATTATTTTTAACGAAATAGGAGCAATGCAATAATAGTATTGTCCATAAGTTAATAGCAGAGGCAACTTTAATGAGAACATTCTTCATCAGAAGATAATGATACATGACAAACACAATTATTATAATCAATAATTTTTCTCAACAGTGAAACTAGCTCCCCACGAACACGGACCTGCACACCAAGTAACCATTAAACAAACACAAAAGGTCCCGGTATAGTGTGTGGCCTACCTCAAAGTACGCGCTTGATTTGGTAGGTAAAATAAGAATAGGTCACGAAAGGTTCAGCTGGCATAGATGCCTAATGGAACGTATATAGGCCCCGATATTATACATGAATCTCATGTAGACCCCTTACTATATCGGTACTTTCATATACATAAACACATACACATCAACAACACACTTACCCACTCAGACAGGAAGGTGACAACCATCACACAGACTCACCTCATCAAAGAGCGCATCGTCACCTTCCTCGTCCACCACACGTGTAAACAGCGACACTCCTGATAAAAGATACCCGTGTTACAATGAGAATTTATCTAGCACGACATATACACTGTAAAACATATAAACATACATCTTCGGTCCCATGTAGCGCTAGCGGAAGTGTGGTTGTATTGCGAAGAGTACGAATGCCTGCAGTGAGTCTGTGTGTCCGCAGCTGTTTGTCACGGCTCAGTGCGTCTTCGACGGTTGTAATGGGAAGTTGCACAGTGCTGCAGGTCGATTTGAGGTGCTCTAGCCACAGGTTGAGTTTGTGTGTTTCCAGACAAATCCCAGTTACAATGTTGCAACTATTATTAGAAGCATCAAGAAGTTCATTAACTTCACAACATTGTCTTAAAGGATGTAGACTGCATGTTACAGTGGTTATCCATGTAAATTCCAACTTTAGAGCAAAAAATTATAACATGAAAGACTAGTTGGGTTACAATTTTTAAATTGAAGCTATGTATCACAATTGGAAATCATACGCGCCTCCTCCCCCCCCCCCATAACATTTTAAAGATATCATCCGTTTGTGATTAACAAATTGAAATAACAGAGGCGGATAATGCAAAAAAGTTCATTAGGACAACGTGAACGAAAATAATTAAAGATGCTCTATTAACGACGCTGAAAAACGCAACTATTTGTAGTAAGATAATATTACTGAAATCCGCTGGTCACCAAAAGTGTAGTTAAATATCAAACTAATGGGAGAGGGCTAGAACGTAGCAGCAATGTTATATGCAAGCATTGGATAACTAACATGCCATTATTAATGTTCTGCAGAGGTAAAATATTATCATACCAAAGTAGAGCTGTGCATTATATCAGTTCGTTTTGTTTTCAGAACGATGTATACACGGTGACTTGCTAATATCCCGACACTGATGATTTCAAATTTCATAGATGCAATACCACACCTTTTTCCTCATCTCCTGATAACGAGATGGGGCCCTTTCTTTTCGCTACTTCTATTTGCCACAACGAGCTCGCCAAACAAAAATGATGGCCCAAATAATGTTAATTACGGAGCTCGTCAGAGTCTAATGGAAAAGCCGCAGTCATGTCAGTCCGTCTCATCTGAAATCAATGAACAGTCGCTGTAATACCACTAGGGAGTATTGCAGGGGTAACTTTTGCACAGCATTGCCTTGTCAAGTATCTATGCATTATTTTGTACGTTCTTATTATTGTGAAGCCTGCTTTAGTGAAGCGAATGCGGTGATGTGTGATGCTAGGACCACGGTACACAATCACACGATCAACTTTATGTGCGGACCTTCAGCTCGAATGTGTTTCCGACTACACAGAGAAAGTCGGTATCTAGGAAACTTCTGAAAAAACTTAGCTTGAATAACGTGCGAGATGAACGTTCGTTCATAAGTTGAGCATGCGATTGTATACAGTGGCCTCGGAATAAGCGACACTGCGGCGTGTGTGTTCATATTCCGATTACTGGGCAGTGTCTGTTCGAGACTAAGGGCCCACTACCTGTCAGAGTATAGTCTTCGGACGTTATGCTTTGCTGTGGGCTGTACGTTTCCTTACGTAATGACTCCAGTAACTATATTCATAGTTTAAGTCTCTACCTGCAGTGTTCAGTGCTATCCAATAAGAGGAAGAGCGAAGAAACAAGTATTACGTCACACAAAATAAGAAAAGGAAATTAAAACAAGAAGCAGAGCAAGAAAAGATACTGTGAATAACATCATAAATATCGGAATGACCCTGACAAACTTTTAGGTCGACCTAGAGGCTAGAAGCCCGTTCACTATTCTAGCCAGGAAGACATTTCCACGGTGTAACCATAGCATCGAAATAACCTTTGTATTTTTTCTAAAATAGAGCATGAATTGAAGTTTACCACAGCAACAAGAACAGAGCGAAAGCTGTATAAAGTCCGTCGTTTGTTCTAATATATATAACACAAGTTACAGCTTTGTCTTACAATAAAAAGTTGTAGACTAATCACCCAAACGTTACTGAAGCATATTATGCTTACTGCATGCTCATTTTGTGCACCCAAGATTAATTCAACGAAAGTACCAGAGACAATTAATGCATGCTGGTAAATATTGAACACGAAGTGGAAACACACGAGTAATCCGAGCAATGTAAACAAGAGGTATATTAGCAGCACTTTAGTAATTATAAGTTTTATTCAATTACATATATTGCCATGTAGACCTCTCACGACAAAATATTTGCCGCTTTATAGATCGCAATATCGCCTTAGGCTCGTGTAATGACTTTTTATGCAATTAATAAATTGAACTACGAACCAAGATAAATCATTTAAAAAGTTGTTGAGTGTAACCATGGTAAAATTAATGCTCGAAATGTTAAAAAATGGAGTCCTGTTTGTTTTTCTTAAAAATGCTCAATTAATACGAGAGAAGTGCAATTATGCCGAGCGATGCATCAATTCTGCACAACCATAAAACTGTTTAATTAAGAACGCTCATGCAACTGGGGTGCCAGGAAGGTAAGTATTCATGCTACCTCAATTTTCTAAACTAAATAATAATCTGGAAAACTTTTCGCAGTTAATAAGAGGAAAATAAACAAGAAATTTTAATGATAACCAAACATCGCAGTCATACAAAATTCTAGCAAAATCTCTCATGCAATGAACCTCATTATTGGTCTGGAGGCAAGGGTGCCTGTATGCAGTAATTTATGGATCTACAGTGGACGCGAGATATCAACTCGAACGTCTCTCTTACAAAAGTAACTCCACCTATGTTATCTACGGACTAACAACAGCTAAAAATGTTTAACCTTAACACATGTCTCACCTCTAAAGGTAACCTTGGCGACCTTGTCGCCCTTCAACGGCACGCGGGCGAACTGCCGCACGAAGATTTGAAGCGACATGTTGGTGGGCTGGCGGTCACGTGATGCACGAGACTGGGGCTGCTGCTGCTGCTGCTACACGTCTCGCGAGACACGTTTGTGTTCCTTCTACTGCACTACGTTTCGCGAGACACGATGGTGCTCCTTGTTTAGAATGCTCTATGTCTCACGAGACTAGCCACTGTTTCTTATCATCACAGCGCCCTACAATTGCTTTAGTGGGTGCAAATTTTTCTTTGTCTGTCACATTTAGTTCCGAAAATTTTGAAATTTCATCGGTATTTAAGATTAGGCTATGCAGTTTCCAGCGACGTGGCAGACTATCCTGGACGTAAAGTCTTGGTTCCAGCGACAAGGGAGGATTTACCAATGGTAACTGATTGCTAGGGCAGCGTTTTGTTCCAGTGCTAGAGCTCAGAGTCGTACATTGTACTATGATCTAAAAATGACAGAAGGGTCCACAAAATAATAGATGACAGTGAACTTACAGACTTCGACAGTGCGTACAACTGGGGTTGTTGAACGCAAGTGTTACAATATAAGTTATATCAAAAATAGCAGTCCGAGCATCAATCAAAATGATACAAAATACCAGCTCTTGAGGTGAGGTGTGGTATAAAATAAATGAAAGTTGCCGGTACTACACCGAATTGGAAACCAAACCAAGTCAGTCTTTCGTCCACAGGGCGCACTAATGATTACGTTCACGATACACATATGTACTGAGTTAAATGGCAGGTGTGTTTCGAACGTTAACAACAAGAACAGCAATAAATATTCGACGCAGCCTCATTAAAAATAACAACAAATAGGAAGATACACACGAGGTGGACTACTCATATGAAAAATTCTAAAAATGACACATGTTCCGCAACACTGAAGACCAGTTCAAACTTCCATCCGCATTACAAACTCTTAAAATTTCATATGCTTGTTAGACACTACGCTACGGAGAGTGATGCTAATTAATGATATATCAATCACTTAAATTGATAATAAAACAAGTTATTTTAGCACTAATATTCAAATCCACTGTCATTGTAAATTTGAAATACAGTGCGTTCGTTGACCTACAACACACAGATCTTTACGCACTGTCGCAAGAAGCACTACTGCAGGCAGTTCATGTCTGCATCCTCAGTTCCCTACAGTCAAGTTCTATTGAGAGCCTTAAGATTCGTTGGCTCCTTTTACAGCCTCTATTGCATAAGGAGACCAACTTGCCAGGTATGTGCGGCTCTTGGGGACGCGACACAAACACAAGTCAACCACTTAACGTCCAGTCCATCAATCTTCATAGGCTGATAGAGCTGTCTTATACTTGTTTGTGCAAGATCTCCTTCTCAATTCTCTAATGCAAAAAACAGCTCATGTTGTATTTCACTGTTCTAGAAAATCAAACAAACAGTTCTTGTCTGTTGCCCCTGAATGGGTTCATAAGCTAAGCGCAACACCGATGAAACAATGTAAGTATGAGCGCCGTTTTGCTTGATGACCTAAAACCGCAGAATTCTTAACTATGCATAAGTAGAGATGCAGGTAATCACAAGTGGAACTTGGCAAGCTCAATTTCTATTTATAGAAAGAGAAAAAAGACTTTTTTTCGATGATGAGCATAAAATTTTGAGAGGCTGCGTTCGTTTTCTCGATAAATTATTTTAAAATTTCCGCATTTCCTCTCACAGACAATAAAGAACATGAATAATGACCATGAATTATGTTGCTACAAAACAAAGATTTTCGCCATCCACTCCACGTTAAATTTCCTTTCTGTACACACAAAACAAAAAAATAAAGGTAAAGAGGCTTAGAGAAAATCGTAAGCTTCTTACGGAAGCCTATAAGAACTGGTGAGGTAACTTTTCTGTGCCGCACAAAAATTGTGTTGCGAACAGATGAAGTCATCAACGACTGAAATAAATCTTTTGCATCGCCTTATCGAAGCTCGAGTGACGTATTTCAGAAGGCCATTAATTTTGCAGACAGTAAATGGCTTTGTCAAAACGGGAATTATCTTCAACACAAGTCACATAACAATGAAAAGTTTTTACACAACTTTGATACGTTGTTCGGACAATTAAATTTTCAAAGGATTCGTATAAAATGATTGTTTTTCGCTATCCCCTACCTTTTTCTTTCACAATCCAATAAAATATATTTTTGAGTAAAACATTGGATTCACTGTACTAATCGCATAAAAGTTGCTCACAATTAAGTAAGTTTCACAAAGATCTTGTGAGCTTTATGCACTCTCGTCAATTTTCCTTATACAATCGCGAAATTTTCCTTTCACAGTGACGTTTCATCACAATTACTGAAGAACTTTATCTCAACAATCTATCTATCCTAATAAAATCACTTTAAAAAATTATTTTCAAAATTATACAATTTCTCTTTATTTAATCACAGAACCATTTTTTTTCACAGTCATATACGTCTTTTTTTCATAAACAGGCAAGTCACTAGCCGCTTTTGTTACAAAGCATATCATCGAATTCCACACGACTTTTTTTATCGTTGTGTCGATTAAATTATTAAGGTTCTTAAAAATCACAAAACCAGTAGCACGCCACTGATAAGACACACTGCGCTATCTCATGTAAGTTAACACAGTTCCTAGAGCCAGCTATGAAATTATATATAACAAGTAAAATAACAAAATACTATTCCTAAAAACCACTGCGGATATTCTACAATTGCAAGCAGCTGAAAAAGAAATGCATTAAAAGTTATGTTGCACATCATATCACATCTCTAAAATATACAATATTATCTGCTTCATTAGTTACATGCTGCAAACGTGCTGCAAACGAAATGTTTCCTGTATCTCTGGCCGTACACCGGCAATCCGGGCCGCACTGGCGCCATTCTGTGTACGTTCATCACTGTGCGCGCGTTCAAGCAAGCTTTCTTGCCGTGTCAAAAGCACGAGAAGCACTACAATAAGCACTACCTAACCTAACCTTACCTTTCCTAAATTTACCTAACCTAATCTGCCATACAGCGAGCAGCACAGTACACGAACTTTAATGCTGCCCGCACGCACAGAGATGCGCGTACACAGAATCGTCGCAAACGTACATAGCGCGTGGCGAGTTTGCCGCCTGTGCGTCCGGGCCTTCAGCTTGGTCAACGTTTCAACGTTAACGGGCAGAGTTGACAGTCACCGCTGATTCCAAGGAATCCCGAGAAATGGCGTCCTTCCTGTCCCACAAGACGGGAGCCCACTTTGTCACTCACATTTCTATCGCCACTCTGAAATCGAAGCCATCTCTTAACTGTGCTGACATCAACTGCATTAGCTGCGTAAACGTTCACCAGGCACTGAAGAATGCTGAATGGCTCAAGTTTTTCGGCACGAAGGAATTCATTGACGTATGTCTGCTTCTGACGCACGTCCATGGCAGGAAGGCCTATTGCTTTCTTAGAGTGCCACACCGCTAATATCTGCAACAGAGAGATGAAACTTTCAACTTTCAGGTTATGAGTGGATAAGTTCAGTCATCATAACAATACAATTTGCAATCACCCTCAGATCACTTCGGGTGGAATAAAAAAAAAGGAGGCATTACTTTTGGATCGAAGGGAACTCGTAGTAATATGCAACTAGAGCACTCTGAGAGCGCATACCTCCGCCAAGCGAGGCAACGGTAGCAAAAACTTCAAATTGGCTCTGAAACCATAATTTTCTTTGTATAAACTTCAAAATCTAGTCATTGTGCCTTTTGACAGTAATAACAGCTTGTGCAATTTTCTTGAAGATCCGTTCATAACTTCTTGAGTTATACTGCTAACAACCGTTAAGACAAACATGAGTCAAACATACAAATGAACAAACCGATC
>LQNS02278174.1:4888515-4899762 GCA_001587735.2 Parhyale hawaiensis
GCTCAAGGATTAACCGGCTGATGACCTGCCCTAACCACAGTCATAAAACTGCCACAGGCGCTGCAGAAGGGCATTGTAGCACAGGCTCCGCAAGGCCTCTCACAAAGGGACAGAATCTTCAAAAATGTATTGGACAGCCACTGAACCTGCCGTGCAGTATTGAACAAAAGCCAATATTGGGAAAACTCTTTCTTTCAGGAGCTGCAGCTAGTATCACGTTTACTGCAACAGCTTCATGAAAGAAAAACTGAGATAAATTTCCGGTATCGAATTTTATGGAAGTAAATTTTCTCAAGTGATCCGAAGAGGTCGTTTGATTTTATCAATAGGCTTTTATGGAGCTGAATGCAGAGTGTGTTATTAGCTCAACTGCACCGCAAGTACGGATGCAAGGTGTATGAATGGGAGACAGTTTCGTTTCATACTTATATAGTTTTCCATGTGGTAAAAATTTAGCAAAAAACTATAGCTATATATCTTTTATAATCTTGCTTGCTTTCTTACTAATTTGTATATCACTAACTGAACAAACGTGTTCGTTTAATGAAAGGCGATGCAGGAAATACAAGTGGACTATGACAGACATATATTTTTCACTGCTTACAGGCAGAGTGCTGAACATTCTTTTGAGAAACGAAGACGCTGGTGAAGGAGACCCGTCGGGTCATGAGCAGTCTGATAGTAAATAATTTTCACTTTTCTATACTTCAACTTTTCAGAACGGTAACCCAGACAACGTCAGCTGACTTTTCTTCTCGTGACGTCAAACTTCCTATAGCTTGACTTTGGCAAAGCCTATAAGTTCAATGCAAGGTTCTAAATTCAATATAAATAAAGACTGGTGATATTCAAAGACACTGTCCACTGAGACAATAGACAGGTCCATTGTTTATACCCTAAAAATAATGTGTCTCAATGTAGTATATTAGAAATTAGCGAAAAAAGAAGAACAAACGAGCCTTTAAAAAGAACGATTAACAGAAGCGAAAGCGGCAAGAAAGCGAAACGCTGCAAGCTTCAATTTCCAACTAACCTGAACATAAGACGAACGTGTTGGATTAAGTTAAATTAATTAAATACTATATGAATAAGAAACCTATGAATATAAAGTCGACGAATATCAGATCAGCAAGATAATAAAGGTTTAGGCAATGTGAAGACGAAACAAATTTTTCAGTGTGCGTGGAAATTTGAGGGCTATGCAGCATGGGAAATATCCCTGGGGAAATTTCCCTGGGGAAACAGCTGATGCGATGAACATCAGCGACAATGAGGCTGGGAAGCGTCCCATGAGGCTGTCACACCCAGCGCGTGGGTAGAGTGGGTGCCACCCCCAGCGCGTGGGGAGTGAGGCTGCAACACCCAGCGCGTGGGGAATGAGGCTGCCACACCCAGCGCGTGGGGAGTGAGGCTGCAACACCCAGCGCGTGGGGAGTGAGGCTGCAACACCCAGCGCGTGGGGAGTGAGGCTGCAACACCCAGCGCGTGGGGAGTGAGACTGCCACACTTAGCGGGTGGGGAGTGAGGCTGCCACACCCAGCGCGTGGGCAGTGAGGCTGCCACACCCAGCGCGTGGGGAGTGAGGCTGCAACATCCAGCAGGTTGGGAGTGAGGCTGCAACACCCAGCGCGTGGGGAGTGAGGCTGCCACACCCAGCGCGTGGGGAGTGAGGCTGCAACACCCAGCGCGTGGGGAGTGAGGCTGCCACACTTAGCGGGTGGGGAGTGAGGCTGCCACACCCAGCGCGTGGGGAGTGAGGCTGCCACACCCAGCGCGTGGGGAGTGAGGCTGCAACACCCAGCGCGTGGGGAGTAAGGCTGCAACACCCAGGGCGTGGGGAGTGAAGGTGTGGAGATGGAATTCTTCCACCATATGCATGTCCTTCACTTCACCTCACGGAAGCACCATGATGTACCACGCTGTGTTGCTGTCATTCTTTAGTTATGTCATGTTTCCTGTGGCAACGAATTATGACGATTCCCAGATGTAGTGGGTACTTTCAATATTGCTCTCTCCCACATATGTCAGCTAGCTTCCTAATATTTTCTAAGTGCGTTGCGCTCTACATTTTGTAGATCGGAGACGCTTCAAAGTATTACTTCAAGATATTGGTTACGTAGAGCCGACTTTCCGTGCTGAATAGAAAACTAAAGCTATATTTACAAACTTAGTATCATGGCTGTTGTTTTCTAAGGCATTTTGAATACACAAAGTAGCGCGCTTGTGTATAAGCGATAGAATTATTCATTTCAAACTAGAATTTGTTCGGAGCATTAGATACTTGTCAGTTGATGAACGATTAAGATTTCTATGTAGAACTATTCGACAACATGCTGTGTTGATAAGCTATGCACCTGGACAAATTATAATTACTACGGCAGCGGTTATTGCTACCTGACGTACCAAGACATGAGATATCACTCAGATATCCCAATTCATATTTGAAAACCAATCTTGCGATGTTGTTTGAATTTATAAAGGCTACCTTGCAAACGGTCAAATTTTAACGAGTTGCTCTCAATTCACCTCTCTTCAGGCTATACTGTCGCAATACGGTAGGCCTATACGGGTTGTTAACGCCTAAATCCGAAACTAATATTAAGGAGGTTAGGTAATGGCAGGCCTAGTTTTCCTAACCTATTACAATTTTTTTTCCGTACGGTTAGAAAATTTACGAACCTTGTGTTCGCAGTTCAGAGAACTCAACTCCCATTGGTAGACTGACGGCACCGTGTAATATTGAAACCTTCTAGAAGTCTCTGTAGCCCCCGAGTCTGAAAGTTCACCCATCCCTGCCTTATAATGAATCTGCACTTGTTACAGATGCCTTCATTTTACCCTAGATACCATAGGGGGTTTTGTTTTCGTATTGCTTATAGTATATAGTTTTAGTTTTTGTATTGTTAATGCTGTTTAGCTCTTTGTTTCCAGCTCTACCTTTCCAGCCAACCTCGGGACCCCTGCCGGCCTCTATACGTAGCGCCGACAGTAACCTGGAACAAAAGAAACATTATTTAGCGCCATGTTACTACACTCAAAAGACAAAAACAGTACCGGTATACTATGTAGCCTACATCAGATTCAAGCATAATATGTGTACCGTACCTTATGCGTCTTTGGATGAAAGCCAGGCGACGTTGCACACACCACCTCCCGTGTGTGTTGTTACGATGCTGGGCTTCTTCTGCTGGGTCGCAGTTAGCGATCTAAGAAAGAACCAGTAGCGAATAATCTCCACAGTGCACGTAACCGCTGACCACTGGTCTATCTGGTATTCTTAAATAAAAAACCAGCAAATTCTTCAATTCTCTAACTTTCATGTTAAGTGTCGTTTATATTATTACGGCAGTTTATAAAACAATCATGCTCCTTATACCGTGATCTGTTAGAATATAATAGTGTCGCCAGAGTTGTGTCACCATCTCTGCTTGGGATGCGTGTATCACAAGTCCTTCTAGTCCTGGCAATTGTCAGGAGACAATCCGTTCATTCACATTCAAATCCAAAATTTTTCAAACACATCTATATGATTTTAAAGCGCTCGAATAGTCGTTGTATTGAATCCAACTGGAGACAGCTAAGGCGCGTGGGGCAATGGTACTCTTGCATGCGTCGAAGTTTGGCATAAATGCTCTTTGGATAGCTTCAAGTTGTTTTCGTTTTTTTCTCGTACTCGGCATCACCAATGAGTTAGGTGAGACACCTATTCTAGCTGAACCAAACCTATCCTAACATAACCTAACATTGTAACCAGCCCAACGTAGTCCAAAATAACAATATAATCAACACCGTTGTGTGTGTATGTATTAGTATGTTTCGTGTCACGCTCATGACGGAAACGAAAGGCTAAAAATAGGCCAGATTGCAGATTTTGTAGTTATGTAGCGCTCTGATGGCGATCGATAGGCAAAAATTAGACCAGGTTGCTGAACATGGCAAAGTTAAAATTTTTATTCCCTTAATTAATTGAATGCCTTTCTTGCCCAGCCTACGTTGAAACTCAAACAATGAACACATTTAGAGCGTCGCTTAAAGTTGCCACAAAGTCTAATTTTTATTACGTTCTCCATACATTGAAACAACATTTGCTCTCATTTCACCAGTTCACGACACAAAACAAGAGTAGATGATCAGCAAAGCACTGGAGAAGGGATTTTTTTTTTGTTTGTTTTTCTCCTTTGACGAAGCAGTTTTCACTTAAGCACAAAACTTAGATATACTGAAGTTTTATCACGCCGTTTGCAATAAACACAGCTGAGAATTTAATTAAATTTAATGATGGTTTACTGCCTGCTAATATAAACTGTGTTTTCCGTCATCTGGAAGGAGGGGGAAGACTGTGTTGCACAAATGAAAATAAAAGCAGAGAACAACCATCTTTTAAGACAATAAGAGATAGCCGCTGTAGCGTATCTTCAGAGGCATATTAGAAACGAAAGAATGATCAATGAGGAAGGGTCATAACAATTTCCTTGTCGTTATTTTTGATAGCTCGGGCACTCAAGCACTGCTATATCGGCTAAAAATAACTAGCAGGACCAAAAAACTTACGGTTCTAAGACCCATCCACATCTACAGTTGTCCGAATACCATAGCGTTTATTTACAATACTGATAAGGAGTGAAGTTATGAATGGAAGCGTGGACTTCAGTTTATACGTTCATTATATACCAATGTGTCAAGCTAGCTCTACTGTACGCCGCCGGCCTAATACGCTACAATTTACAAACGCACTTTGGATAAGAAAACTATCAACAAAGCTCGTTAAGTCGTTCACATAATTTTCAGTGTAGAAACTTAAACGAGTGTTAAATAATTACAGATAAAAGCATTAATTTCAGTGTAATATTAAATTTATTAGTGCAACAAACGTATATTTCCAAAGAACTTTGAACAGCTTGGTCGATTCTTAACATTTCCACATCACACTCATTTCAGTCTACTGTTGCAAATACTGCACGGCAGACATAAATTAGGAACAAAATTACCAAAACCAGAGTCACTTCACCTGAAGTAACTAATATGAAAAAACAAGACATTAGCGAGAATTAATCAGGAATTAGTACTTAAGATTACTAAACTCAATAGGGGACTTATCAGCCCAGAGTTCCATTACTTTATCTTTAGTGAAAAGGAACACCTCACTTACTCAAGCATAGTGTTTCAGTATCGGGAGGAATCTCCGTTTCAAGTTGGCGTGTTTTACAGCACGTGTTTCTCTTCATTAAAAAAAAATATTCTTTGGGCTAAGAGTTGAATACATGGTCAATTTTTCTCTTTGGGGTAGTCTCGGTTTAAGAAATTTTACAGTCATTAAAATAACTATGAAGATCAAATAGGTATTACAACGCACGACAAGTCAACGCTCTATCGTCTAATCGAATTCATAGTACCCTTACTTCAGCATTAAACTCAAAAACTATGAGAGTGAAATTGGTATTAAAACGTAAGGTAACTCAACTCCCACGTTTAAAAGTTCTTTACAGCGACGCGGGTGAACCATAAAGAATCTCATTGGCACAATGGGTTCAAATGAAGGGAATCACCTCCGTAAATCTCGCGGCAAAACAATACAGAACGGAAGCTAAAGCGTCAACTTCTTGTTGGGCGGTTAAATGGGAGGTTAACTTAACAAACACGAGAGGGCGTAGTTCAAACTAATGTACAATGAAAGAAAAAAACGCAATGTCGTTTTGTTGAATGAACGGTGACACTAACACGTCCTGAAGAAATACAAAGCGATCTAAAACAGAAGACGAAAGTTGGTAAATTGCAAAATTCCGTGTTGTAGTCTCTGGAAGTCTCTCCATTTGTCTGTCTGTCTCTTCTCTGCCATTCAAACTTACAACGTGCACTATGTGCGGTGCATTTAGAATGAACTGCAAACTTCACAATGATTATTGCACTGTTACAAACAGAGAAATACGAGCACAGTACGCACCAGCACAAGCCCAAACTCTGACCAAAATACCTGATAATCATTTTAGACATCTAGTGCTGCACGTATTTACTAATATGCATGCACGATACACTCGAACATGCGAAATGCAAGCGAATAATATATGATATGAGTACGTCGAGCATTGCTTAAATACATTTTTAGTGCAGCAGTTATCCTTCGATGGTTACTCGAAACTGGGTTTGCTAAATTAAGCAGTGATGTAGTAAAACACGAGCAAAAAATAATATATATAACAGGGGTGGTTTAACAAAGCAGAAATGGAAAATATAAGAGACTAATACAACAAAAACCAACAGGACCAGCCCAATAAAGCAGTGATGTGATAGACCAAGAGTCAAGAAATAGCAGGCACAGCTTAACAATTCAGTAACGTACAAAATAAGTGCGTAGAGAACAACAAGGAGCGTCGTAACAGAGCAGTGATGTAATAAGACAAGCGTCGAGCTAAAACAAAGGCAGTTTAACAAGGCGGTCATGTTACAAAGAAAGGACCAAGGTAATAACAGAGAGATATTAGCGAAGCGAAAAGGAACAATGAATACAAGAGACGCATGAAAAAATGCAGTACCATACAAAGATAAGTTCCAAATCACAGCTGATAAAATAAATTTACTTTATCAATTTATCAGAGAACGTAACCAAGAAATGCACGTCAGGTGACACGACCAGTCAATATTTCAAGATATCCGGTTTTTTCAAGTAGTCCTACCAGCCAGGCCCTTATCTACCAGCCAGGCCCTTATCTACCAGCCAGGCCCTTATCTACCAGCCAGGCCCTTATCTACCAGCCAGGCTCTTATCTACCAGCCAGGCCCTTATCTTGTTCTTTTTTTTACGCGAGAAAACGTGTGCCATCGCCACAGCCAAACGCTTCCAGATGCTTAACGTCTTCACATAGCTAAAAAAAATCTTTTGGAACAAAGCACTGGAATGTTTGTAAGGAAAAACCTGGAAGGCATAGACAGAATTCAGAGCAGAGCAGAGTGACTGCAGGTAGCGAGCTAATGTAAATTGGATGGAAAATAAAATTAAAACTAAAGATTGATTGAGTGATTGATTGAGAAGGAGCTCGCGATCAGTATGACAATCTTATAATATGAGCATGCACATTGCACATACAGTACATACAACCCCAGAGAATCATCACAAAAAACGCACTCATACTGAATAAGTATTGGGAGTCATATAAAATATACATGAATGCATATAATACAATACAGCTCTTTGGTAAAATTATTCCTAAGTAGCAATTTTACTTCTGTAGGTCAAGGTGGTTTGAAAATAGTTACTAGTTTCTTACCAATACCAAGAAAAACAAAAGTCAAAGAACGTTGATGAAAGTAATAGTTAATTCCTATCAAGAACAATTGATATAGAATTCCCGGAACAAATTAATTGCTGAAGACTTGCAGAAATATTACAGATGACTAAGTAGCATTTAGTGATCAGTTATTAGTTGAACAATGGTTTGAAGAAAATAGCTTATTATTATCAGCAAAGCATTACACAAACAAAGACTTAGCGTGTAGTAGGGATAGCGTTAAAACTTCTGCCACATAAAGCTAAGTGCCTTGTTGATTAGGTTGTACAGTCATAGCTGTTATATTGTTAAGAAATTAATGTCAACCAAATTTTTCATGTAAGCTGTAATAGAATAATCCAAGAACACCTCCCGCCTGCGGAGAACGATATGATAAATAAATAAGTGAACCCTCGGTTCTTTGTATGTATGGACGTGTATTTTGGAAATGCATCCGATGCATGTACTCGCTTATATTTTTCGCAAGCGTGGCGTCGTGGTCTTAATTGTGCTGTTTCAAATTAGGACACCACTGGTTAATTTTGTAGTAACGATGTACAATATTTAACCTTTTTCGGGCTAGTGACCATAACTGGTGATTTTCATGATACTATTCCTACCTAAGGGGTTTGAACAGCCTCGTAAAATATCAACTCTTGAATGGTACAATTAATGGCCAGTTTCGGTAGGAAGAGCTCTGTGTTTGAAACGGGACACTCTGGTCGTCGTCGTGTGCGACAAAGGGTTAAGCGCACCATTTCTCATAGGAATAGTACTGTCGGAAATAATCACGGTGCATAAATGGTCCCTTGATTTTAAGTTGTCCGTATATTCCCGATAACGCTTTATACCAGGTCGTGTTTCATATTTTTTAAAAGTGTTCACTAAGAAAAGGAATTTGAAACATTTAATAACCTTGTAAATTTCATAAAGAAGGGGAAACCTTTCTTCAATGGTTGTTCTGCTTTGTGAACTTGGTGCGCGGCCGCTCACCTTATAATTATGAGCGGACGTTCAGCTCGCAAATACTTCATGATACCGTATCTATGGTTCCGAGTTTCACAATCGGGATGACACAACACACATCACACAATACTTCATAACCTCATGCTCATTTTATGAGGTGTTCAGGTACCAAGCAGACGCAACTACACCGTCAATGTTAGTACCCATTGCAAGATACTCCCGTAAAGCACTTGAAGGCAATAACGTCCGAGCTTAAAGTCCACTCATAAGTTGCCCGTGCGATTGTATGAACAGTTGGCCTCTGTATCGGGAACACGAGCAGCCGGCGGTTAATTTGTTAAAACGTAAAATGTGGCCTCTGGGCGGCCGCCATCAGAGGTAATGGGCAGGCATTTAAAGGTACTTCGGCTAATTGTGAGCGTGGACGGGACGCGGCCGCTGGCTACTGAGTCCTACGCACAAGAATGAAAAAATAAAACAGAAAGAAATGATCGATTTACTTCTAGGAAAACGCAAGTTTTATTATTAACAGTAGAACAAGACTTGCAATTAAAGACATTTTTTAGGTCGATGGTATATTTTCTTGACGTCTTGTCCTGCTATTAAGTCTTTTCCTACTGTTAATAAGAAAGAAAGCAAAGAAATACCAGCAAGGAAGAATAAGCAAGAACGAATGGAGAGAAAACAGGAGGAAGAAGGAATGAAACGGAGCAAGAAAAAGTAAAAAAGAAAGAGGGGAAAGACATAAAAGGAAGAAAAATGGGAAGCAAAATAGGAAGGAAAAAAGAAAGAATAAACAAGAAACAAGTATGGGAAACAAAAGAGGAAGAACCAATAAAAAAGATAAAAAGATTGGAAAAAAAGTGGGAGAGAAAAAAAGGAAAAAGACAGCGTATATGCGTATAAGTAGCTGATGTTTTTTTTTTTCTAATTTTACCAAGCAATAATTATTCTATGGCATCTGCGTTTTATGTATAAACTTTTGCTTCCATATTACTTCGCCTGAAGGAAAGTAATTTGTTTCTCTGATGCTTTAATGTTTGCCAAACAAATCTTGGTAAAACGTTCGTCTACCCCGGCGTTTAATCATACGCATCTGAACCATTTTTTTTTTTTTTGCTGTGGCATGAAATTATAGAAGATAGCAGGTCATTGGTAGAAGACAAGAATAAA
Source organism: Parhyale hawaiensis (assembly GCA_001587735.2). Classification (NCBI taxonomy): domain Eukaryota; kingdom Metazoa; phylum Arthropoda; class Malacostraca; order Amphipoda; family Hyalidae; genus Parhyale; species Parhyale hawaiensis. The sequence goes on from LQNS02278174.1 coordinate 4,897,917, forward strand.
TCGAAAACGTGAACGTTTTTAGTAATATGATTCCATCTTCCGAATGTCATATTACTCTCAATATAACTCACTTGATTGATTGCATTTTAAAGACGATAAACTTGTCTCCAAAAATGTTTCTGACACATACGGGTGTTTGGCGGGGCTCAGTTCACGTTCTTTTTTAACAGCCTTTTAACCAACTTTCTTTCAAAGTTTTATCCTTCAGAAAGCTAAAAAAAATTCGTAGACAGTTTGATACATGTTTTTCTGCAACTATGAAGATTGCAGGACATGTAGGAGACTATGGAGGCCCAAATAAAATGATGGAGAAACAATGCAACATAGCTGCGTATTAGCGTACTTGAATTTTGTGACGTCACAAGCCTCATTACCTATGGTGCACTGCAGCTTAGCCCCGCCTCGCGGGTTAACCCTGTAGAGGCTCATCATCCTTGGGTACGACCCATATCGCCCCTCCCATGGACACACATACATCTATATCCACCGCCCCTGACCTCCTCATCCCAACCAGGTAAAAATAAGCCAAGAAGAAACAACAAACTTAGACAAGAAGAAACAACAAACTTAGCCCTTCTGTAGCATGATAAAAAAAATAATTTGAGACTCCGATTGAAACTAAAGATAAGAGTTGATGCCGGGAACTGCCTCTTAAATAATATCATTCTAGAACTATCCTTCTTGGTGTGAACAACGAGTGAAGAGACAACTGTGGCGATAATACGTCAGTGATTCCGTGACAACTTGGTTCACTACTGTAGGTGAGAGTCTCGTGAATTTCCAGGAATAGAGTTTGTTTATTCAAATATGGAGCAAAAAAATGAGTGTTTTGTTTTTACTGTGAATAAAATCGGTAGGTCTCCAACAGAAAGTTCAAATTTCAGTCAGGAACATTTCTAGACGTTAGCGCAAAGTAACGCAGAAGTTACGAAGGTTTTAGGGCGCGTTCGATGGGGCCGTTAAAGTCGATCCAAGCCAAGCTTACTCGACTTAACTTGTGCGGCCACGACCGTCTTTCACGACACGACGGTAGTGCGTCCGGACCTGCAGACAGGAACTCTGGCTTCGTCACTTTGAATGGCGTTGCAGGTGTTAAAAGCAGCCCGATTTCGTCGAACCGACTGAAATCTTCATTTTACAAAGTAAGAATAAGTAGCTACTCAGAAGTCCTACAAGAATTCGACTTTGAATCAACGCCTGCAACTTGAATAAAGATCTCGAAGCCAGGGCACCTGAGTGAAGTTTCAGATAAGTTAAGCCTTGAAAGCTTAATTTTGCTGCCGAATCGATCACGCCCTTAGTGACTCTAGTGAAGTATCCAATTTTAGCAAAATTAATGTTATCGTGACCGTACTTGCCCCTTGGAATCCCACATGCTTTCGTTAGTGCTGCAGATATTTCACCTGTAGGACCTAGAGGAGAGTACGTCTCCAGCCAACCAAAAATGTTTTGAGCTGTGGCATCATTGACTGCGTTCTCTCTCTCTCTCTCTCTCTTTTTTTTTTTTTTTTTTGAAATATGTAGAACATCCCGCTTCATGCTAGCGAGGAAGGTAACATAGCTACCCACGGAGCCACTAGTTCAGAAGGCTTCGTATATGCCCCTTGACGACTTTCCATTTTGTGGTAGCAGACCTACGGTGAATTCAAATTGGATCAATATTTTTCATATAGGCTAAGCAGTCTACACGCACACCTGCAGAGGCGTTTCTCCGTGAACAACCAAAAATTCACAACCGTAAACAAAGTTATGGTTCCATTGACGAGCAACTAGAGCAGTCACAAGGACATGAGATGGTATTCAGCGCCCTCTCTCGACAAACATGACAAGTTCTTATTGTAAACAA
>LQNS02278174.1:4907464-4920649 GCA_001587735.2 Parhyale hawaiensis
CGTGTGCCCCTTAATTAGTACCGCACTTGCGTGCCCCAGACTACTTTGCCAATAATTTAGAACAGTTACGATTAGTGGTGTGTCGCTGTCCCTTCAATGCTGGGTAGATAGGTTCCTATATCTTGAATTTTCTTGTAATTAGATTCAGTAGTTAAAATTGTAACTTCCTAGGATGTTGTGACGCATAGTATATTGTAAATCTGATTCCACTGTACTGTAATATTTTTCGCAGACTGTTCAATAGATAAAACTTCTTGTGTCTCCTAAAGTAGGTTTGCGCATCGGTAAATGTTCCTGGAAACGGAACTGTATTAGGTTAGTTAGGTTCGGAGAGTTCCACAGTTCCAACTCCAGTCTAGCTCCCATTTCTCTTTCTCTTTTCTAGGTACGTGTCACTGTACAAGCAATCCCCTTAAGGGAACCTTGTCCCATTAGGTAAGCCTTCGGGCTCTCTCTCGTTCACCATTTATATAATTTTCTCTTCTTTCTTTTAAATTCATCTCCTTGTCCGAAAACCGCTCATAGGAACACGAATAACAATTTCTTTACATTGATTACGTATCGGTTTCCTATTTTTTTTACCTTTGCAGCTTGCTGCCGCAAGCCACACCAAGGAGGCCACTTGCTCCAGCGTTGATGGGCTCAGTTAATGCACCGATCTAATTTCATAAATTTTCTTATTGATGTAAACTAAATGAAACTTCATCTTAACGCCCATCCTATGTTTTGGGGAGTAGCGCGCCCCCAGTGAGTTTGAGTAGGTTACCTTAGCCATTAACTAGGCCTTCGGGACGTCTGTCTTTCGTGCCCACTTTGCTTCTTTCCACTTTCCTACTCCTACTGATCTTACTGTTGTCTGTTCTTCCTCTTCTTTCCCGACTTGCTGTTCCCAGCTGTCCCTTCCTTTTCCTCTCTTAGAAGAGCTTAGTACTTATTTAGGGAGGCTTAAATCTTCTTATAATACCTAATACCTAATACTTCATCTTAACGATCAAGATTATTTGGGAAGTTGAAAGGTATCTGATTAGCGGCGCGTTCGACTGGGCAGCGAAATTAAGCCTTCCAGGCTTGACTTGTTCGAAACTTGAGGCAGGTGCGCTGGGTTCTACTTGGTGATTTGAGTTTCAGGCATTGATTCTAAATCAGTTAACTGTGAGACTTCCATGAACTCAGTCCTACTCCGTAAAATGGAAATTTCAATCGGATTAACATAATCTTCCTGGTTCTAGCACAAGCAACGCGAGTCACTGAGACGGAGTGAAAGTTCTTTTCTGTGTACCGGAAAAGTCAAGTCCGGCGGGCTTGGCTTAGATTGACTTTTACTTCTCAGTCGAACATTCCCTTAGACTCCGAGTCTGAATTTCAATTCAGTACGTTGAAACCAGCGTGCCTTCCCGAACCTTAGGACAGTCAAAGCCTTGAAGCTTTAAGGACCGACCATTCGAATGTAAACTAAGGGATACTCGACTGGGCGCTAAACTTAACCCTGTGAAGGTTTAACTTATTCGAAACTTCAAGCAGGTGTGCTAGCTTCGGCCCGCTGAGTAGAGTTTCAGACGTCGGCCCTCATTAGGTTACACTCAGACTTCCAGGAACTCAATCTCACTTCGTAAAACGTTTTCAACGAGTTCAGCGTTGCTTGTAACACTTGGAACGTAACTCAAAGTGTCGAAGCTTCTGTCTGAAGTTTAGGACACACTAAGTCAAGCCTCGTAGGCCTAATTTCTGGGCCCAATCGAACTCGTCCTAACATTTCCGTAAGGGTTAATCAGATGCTCTTACTTTCCGAACCTAATGGAGTAGCATAATGATGTACCTAAACAAATGAAGTCCAAGTAAGCCTATATGGGAACCAACTGCTGTGTTCTTAATGCAGACTTTTTTATATTTCTTGCCAGCACACGTTCCAGAGATTACCTCTCATAGTAGAGATAGTAACCCTGCGCTACAACCAACACCTCTCAAATAGAGAAAAAAAACTACTTGGAGATGACCGGTGTGCCACCTGATCCTCTCGCCAAGCTCAGGGCCGAGGCGGCAGCATTACACGCTCGTATCGAGGAGATGTACGGAAGCGAAGATTCGACTTTTGCCAGTGAAGTAAAACGAAAGGTAATTTTGAATCTGCTTAGCCTATTCCAGTTCAATACATTGTACGCACTAACTTCTTCATTCATGAATTTTGAAGACCAAGATTTCATTTTGAAAATCTATATAGCTTTTATCATGCTCAGTTGAGTCCTTCCATAGAGCAACTAATGTTATTATTACTTTATTACTCTCTGAGGCTATTCGCGGAACTGTATTTTTCTAATTTATTTAAATTTGAAGCTTAGCCCAGTATACGGATCACTTGGCTAAAGAGGTTAAGTCACAATTTCGATAACTTGACGCTATTTATTTTGTAGCCACTTCGATGTTGTCTTATTTCAGGCAAATAATTTAATCCCTAAGCAACTATGCACCTGATCTTGCAGAGTATAGTTAATAAACATTGCTTCAATTGAGACCTATGTTGAAACGTGCAACCCAATCCGAGAGTTGAAGTGTTTGCCTTTCTAAAATATCTAATGTTTCTGTAATGCGCGCATAAGGCGCTCAATATGGCGCCGTTTGGTAGCTGCATGCTTCCGTTCTCAGCTCTAACACTTTTTATCGCTCGTTCGATGCCCCGTGAGGCACACGAGCTCTTTGCAGAACTTGGTGTGCTGACTCGGCAGTTGTGTGTGCATGCACGGCGCCGTGGCGGAACTGCCTTCCTCAGAGATGAGGGGGGTGGGGGGTGGGGTCTCGGGTCATTTGTTCCTTCCGTCAAATGGGCGCCATAGTTCTTGGTGACCTGAAGTCGACTGCAACTATGCTTACTCATCTGGGGCCAGTGGGCCTATACCCGCAGCACAAACCAGTGCATGTGGGTTTCCCAGGTGAGGGTGTGGTCTAAGTTGACTTTACCTTTACTTTAACTAGAGCTAATGAAGAGAGTGATTAACATTAACGTTTCACCCTCAACCGTAGTTTCTTCAGTTTGATTGAAACTAAAAGAGAAGCCTAATCTAACTTTATGTAATATTAATGATCAAAACCTAACTTTATTTAACATCCGAAATAGCTTTTCCTTTAATACTGGTAGTCAAGTTCAGATTTATTTGAGCTTTAATTTTTTCGTTATACATATTTTCTTCTGCAAATCTACCAGATGGAAACTGTTTCCACAAGTTCCACAATATTGAATTTTACCAACAATTTTCTTATTTTATGGCTTCGAAACGGCTACGCCGAAAGAAAATGCGGCCGATAGTGGAGTTATTCCGAGGTCTGAATATGTACATAACTTTCGAAGATGTAATGCGAACTAATTCTAGTTTTATATAGATCAGGCTGCAGTAGCCCGAAGGAGCTCTTTCAATAATGATATTGTCGCTTAACCTGATAAACAGGTTAAATCGGTCCAGTTGGAGCTGGAGTGAGAGCGTGGAGCATACACTTACACTGACAACTCGGTCTCTGTTTTCCACGTGCAGGTCAGGTCGGAAGCAGCAGTGAGCGGGGCAGATCGAGTCAAGGCGTGCATTTCAAAGCTGCAAAGGCAACTCAGGCGATTGTCCCAAGGAAAACTGCTGTTTGTCTTTCCCGCAATTGTCGAGGCTGTGGACTTGCTCTACGATGTGGTGATAATTTATAGGCATTCCGGGGAGCCCGTAGACCAAGTGAGTGAAGACAACAGCACCGACTGGAGTACCAATGACGAAGATGATGATGAAGGCAGCACTGAAGAAGAAAAAGAAGACGACAAAAACGCAATACATCACAACCAAGAAGGAGGCAACGAACAGGACACGACTCGCAACGATATTGTCGGCTCCCACGAACCCTGTAGAGATAATAGCATAAACGAAATTGATGTTCAGGACCATGTTGATGATGATACCTATGACGCCGACGTACCTCTTACAGAAAGAAACGAAAACGATGCTCATTGCCAAGTTGATGATCATACTTATGACGCCGACGTACCTCGTACAGAAAGTAAAGAAAACGATGCTCATTACCAAGTTGATGATATCTATGCCGCCAACGTACCTCGTATAGAAAGTAACGAAAACGTTGTTCAGGACCAAGTTGACGATGGTTATGACGCTGACGTATCCTATAGTGAATATGATGAACAAGAAAGTGACGTATTTCAAGTTGATGGTGATTTGTATGACGCAGTTAGGGAAGATATAAACCAAGATAATGAGTCTATTTACCATGAAAGAGAGGTTACATATGATGGGTACAACGCAGATAGAGAAGACATGGACCATGAATATAGTTTCAATCACTCTGAAGAACTGTACAGTAATAGTCACTACGATATAAACGGACGCAGTAGTGACCCTGAGCTTGAACACGAAGAAAACCTCGTTGACAGTGCTGAAGACAATGCTGATGGGAGCAGTCGTGATAATGGTGGACCCGAAAATAATGCTGAAAGTGAGATAGATGCTGAACTGAGCGAAGATGAAGTTTACAGGGACCATGTTGAAGTTTCAGAGAATGGATCGCTATATGAGATCGAGTATACCGACGATGAGCCCGTATATGAAGTGCCTGTTGACGAAGAAGTCAGGCTGAAAATAGAGCAGCAGCGCAAGAAGAAAAGCCATAAAGAAATGATGAGGGCGATGTTTCCGCATAAGGCTGTGGACAGCATTTCTTCCAATCATATACAGAATATTATGGATATGGTAGCAATGATGGCTAAGATACTGAATATCGCGACGTTCTCTTATGGCATCAAGGATGACTACTACTATTATATTATTGCCTTCCAATTCATGTTCCAGCGACTTCCGAAATTCTCTTCCTATAAGCACAGTTTCCCTAATCGGGATCTCTGGAGAGCTGCGTTCAGTGAATATCATTTCATTTGCAAAAACCTAGTGACCATTTATCCAATGATTCGTAAAGACGCAAGGAAGTTATGCGACATGGTTAAAAACGTGGATGATCAACCCACACCAGAAAATCCTTGCCCCATCTGTCTACTGAACATCGGGGACGAGCAGGACTACACCATCCACTAGGAGTGCCCACACAACATTTGTATACCTTGTGCGACCACCTGGATGGCCAAATGGTAAGTAATTTTAGCTATAGGAGTATGTTAAGGCTCAATGCACACGAAAGACAAAAATCGAAAGAACTCACAATGTAACAACAAACGTTCCACTAAACTTTTAAAGGGAGATGTCAAGAGAAAGAATTTAGAAGGGTGAAATAGTTCAGAGGGTGAATCTAAACCACCTTTTTCTTGGCATTCAAGCTCTTCCATACGATGTATATTCATTCTGTTTTCTTTCCATTTTAGCATTTCACTACTGCCGCGAGCTACTCCTCGCGGGTTTCTTTTTTATACTTTTATGTTCTTTTTTATGTTTTTTTATATTTCAATATTTTATGTTAAACATTCCTTTAGATTCAAAGTCACAAAAGGAGCTGCTAGCACAAAGTATAAGCATAAACTATACAATAAAATAGATTATGCTGATAATTTACGGTTCTACGCTACTCAACGTGATGATTTTACCCTATAATATTTCAAATCCAAGTCAAGTTCCCATACGAGCGTACGCTTCAAGAGAAATGAAATGCCGCAGCAAGCTTGACGTTCCGACAATTTTTCCAATAGTACCTTGAGTAATATCAATTGTGTGCATCCACCTCATGAAGAAAAAGAACAGTTTTGCAGCAGTGCAGCTTTTTTAGCTCGTATGCAACGAACTCAATAGGCACTTGATGAAGAGAAAACACATTCGCATTCTGAATTTCAAATAGCTCAATTTTGCAGGCGAACAGAGCTATTCTTGCATTCGAAAATATTTACTGGTCAGGTCGTGATATACTGTATATAAAATAGCAGTTATGAAACGAAGGCTAATTTCAAAAAATGAATATAAGTGTCGGCAGCACTGGGCAACATTACAAAGCCCGCGTTGACCAACATTTTACCTCTAGCAAAACCAACACAGTGAGCTCACCGTCCTCATGCCGAACAAAACAACTGTCCAATTAGCAGGAAAGACTTCTCTATCATAGACTTTCCCAATAGAACTCACAACTCTAGAATCGCCATAGATCCATAAAACAAAACCCAGCCTCAATAAAATGACCACAGCCGTACCACTCGTCACGATCAATGACTGACGTTTTTCCTCTGACTCTACTTGCTCTCTTCCCTCCGCTTTCCATATCGTCCGACCCATATATAAGGACCCCCACAGCGGACTCTGGTCATTCACCTTTTAGGTTTCCCCCTGTCAACATCTCTCCAAACTTAGTTCATCTGTAATAAAACTACTCCCTTTAGATTCTCTATACTTCATGGAGGTTCAATCCTTCCGTTTTGTTTACGAGCAGCCCGTGCTGCCCACTGTGCAAGAGACGCATTCGGTACATCACCAGGCAGCAGCTCAAGGACGTGAAACTCCTGTGGTTCAAATAACCTGGTGCGCTACTATCACCCTTTCATCGAGGCAGCTGCCTACAGGAAATCTGTCTGCCAATGGGAAGTCTGCAGTGCCTGTGCATGGGAAGTCTGCACTGACTGTCTGTGGTAAGTCTGCACTGCCTGTGGGTAGTCTGCACTGCCTGTGGGTAGTCTGCACTGACTGTGGGTAGTCTGCACTGCCTGTGGGAAGTCTGCACTACCTTTTTCTAGGAAGACTGCGCTGTAGGAAGTTTGGCAACCTATAGAAAGTTTGCTATCTAAATTATGGCGTTAGATTGAAGCCATATTGTTCAATTTAGACTTAATGACTTAGTCTCGAAGACTTCTGCCACATGAAAGCTCACACAGAGGGCTTGCTATCCATAAAATAACTGAAGGATCACACAAATTTATGTAAGCTCTATGAAACATTACTGTTATGCTGGCATTGTATTCTTAATTGCTATGAAAGTGAGCCAGCTATAAACTCTTCCTCTGAACTGGCAGTTACCGGCTAAGGTTAAGGCTAAGTAGTAGCTAATGCAGGGATATTCTGAACATCATAGCGTTCTAAGCCAAGATTTCAATGGGTTCGTCTTGCAGAAGATACGACTCTCCAAATGACGATACATGATTAGCAGGTTTGGACCCAATACAGCATTGAAGCAGTTCTAAAATTCTAGCTATCCTTATTTATTACATTTTTATAACTTTTCAAGCCAGTAGTCGTGACCCATTTACTGATGGGTTTTAGATCAGCGGTCTTGCGGTCCTTTCAGTTATTGCAATTATTATGTAACTTTGATTACAGTCGGCACGCTACGCCACCATTCCAATCATTGTTTTTTAGTAATTGTGATACATGTATTATATCCATCGGTTTTACGTCACGATCTCGCGTATCTCCCAAGTAAGGATTACGGGCTTTGGCGTTGCCTAGCGAAAGCCAGGACTTTTACTAGAGCTTAAGCCTATCATTCACAGGATGCCTTTACTGCCGTGAACCTGTGACGCTTATAGGCTTAGAACCAGGGACATGCAGATCCAGGGGTGGGAACTTTACCATTATGCCACGGCGGTTGAGATACCCATATATTATATTCCCCTCTGTTCTTCAAGTCAGTAATGTGACGTGACTATGCCGATTAAAAACCTTGAACTGATCTCACTGATGAGATACTAGTAATGGACGGTGTGTTACCTTATAGGTACCTAGTATATAAAGGCCACCGTAATACCAGAACTACACTATACAATCGTAGGCACAACGTGAGGCGAGGATGGGCAGCTCACAAGTAATTTATAGAAACCGTATCTATGCTACCGAGCTTAAATGTATTTTAAGACGACGCGTGAACTGCCCATCCTAGCCTCAGTTGCTTGTGCGAATGCATATGCTGCCTTGGCATAGAGAGTTCAAGCAGAGTCGCTGGACTTTCTAGTAAAAATGCAACTTAATAATCAAGTATATGGAGCTATAATTATCTCCCATAGCTTTTGCGAGCCTCCAAAATAACAAAACATTCTCAGCTGTCACTCTTCGTGTTGAGATCAAAATACTGTAGCAGATGATACTAGACTGTGTGATCCCAATAAACAATGAAATAATAAAAGGGTGTCATTGTCATTGCCTTGTTTCGATACTACAGTAGCGATTTCTTGGGAAAATGATATGATGGCTTAGTAGGAGATCAGACATTTGTGTCATTATTATTCCTCCGCCAAGAAGGTTATGTTTTTGCCGAGTCTGTGTGTCACCAAGATAGCTTAAAAAGTTATAAACGGATCTTTATGAAATTTACAGGGATTTTTAGGCATGTTAGGAGTGACACACGATAAACTTTTGATAAAGATCAGTTCAACAGTTGGTTTGCTTGCTTGTCTGTTTTTTTTTTTTTTTCTTAGTACCACAACACATTAAGTTATGCAAGGAAATTTATATGAGTTCTTAGGAATAGGCCTATCATGAAAAGTAAATGAACAAAATTTTGCGATGTCTTGTTTGTTTGTATCTGTCTATGATTTTATGTATGTTTAGTAAAACAATACAAAAGGTTATGAACAGATCTTTATTAAATTTACAGAAGTTGTTAGAAAGGTTAAAAGACATAAATGATCATTGATGATGATAAATGAACAATCATGAATGATCACAATGATTGGGTAATCTGTTTTACTAATATTTGTCAGCAACCCAATGTTACTGTCGAAAGGCACAAATGACCAGATTTGGTGTTGATAAAGAGTAAATAATAGTTACAGAACCAATTTTAATTTTTCGTTGGCGTCGCCTTGCTTGGCGGAGGTATGCGTTCTCAGCGTGCTCTAGTTATTAATGTTACCCGCCTAGGGGTCAATAAACAATTCATGAAATCCAGCTGGAGCACAAGCAACAGCAGAAAACCAGTGCGCTGCTGAGAAGAATGACAAAAAAAATCTATGATTGACTTGAACGCCTGCAGATCGACCACGTTGAAGGCGGTTGACCCCGGAATGAATTCCTCACCAGGGCAGATTGGGGTATAGAACACAGACTGAACTGTTCAGTTAGGCATCTTACCAATGATCGTTTTAATGGCGGTGACGCTTTCGATGTGGTCAGTGGTGGAATGTGCCTCGCGCTTAGGGGCAGTCAGCCGCGATGCTGCGCTTGTAGAGTACCAAGTAAATTTGGCTCCAACTAACAAAGTTCAACTTTTTTTATAACAGCGTTGTAGAATTTACGTATGGATAGCAGCACTGCAGTTAATGTCACATTTATTTCACTTTATATCGCAATTTTTTTAAGCATATCGATAGTGGAAACAATTTACTTCACCTGTTTTGCTTTATGTTGAATCTAGTTCACAATTAAATTGATCTACGTCTTATGAAAACGGAAAAGCTTTTTGCCATTAATATACGTTTATCGGATCTCTGATTTTGATGGATTTTGAAAACAAGAGACATTTTTTAAATTTTAAATAAGCTTCTTGAGCAACGTAAGAATAATGCCGCAGGTGATCGGTATCAACGCTTCGACAGCTGCCTAAGAACAGTCGCCGGGTCTTTGGAGACCAAGGATTTGAGGTGTCATCAATCGTCTTGAGGTGTCACCAATCCGTCTTGGGAACTATAGATTTGAGGTGCCACTAATCCGTCTTGAGGTGCCACTAATCCGTCTTGAGGTGTCACCAATCCGTCTTGGGAACTATAGATTTGAGGTGCCACTAATCCGTCTTGAGGTGCCACTAATCCGTCTTGAGGTGCCACTAATCCGTCTTGAGGTGTCACCAATCCGTCTTGGGAAGCTATAGGTTTGAGGTGTAACAATTCCGTTTGTTGCGAGAGGAATAATCCGTAAATTGCTGAAAGGCAGGATTTAGGTTGAGTCATCTCAAGCGCTTTCAGTTTGTAATTGCCGAAAGGAATTTAATCCAAAGTATCGAAACAAAACGTCCTGATTGAGGTTCTGGACAAGTTCAGGCTGAAAAGCGGTAGCCTAGAGTGCTGAGTCCATGACACCGAACTTTGCACGATCGAACGCCGGACCAGGCAGGCGAGGGACTTCAATGCGGCGTTTGACGTGCTAACTCATCAATTTTTATATTTGCAAGCTAACCTTTCCCAGAAATTGGAGGGTAGGGGGCGCGGGTCGTTGTGTAAGGGACTACTGTAGACAGCGCCATAGCTCTTGACGATCCTTGATCGACTACAGCCGTGCACTCCTCTGGAGCCAATAGGTTTATACCTGCAGCACGAACTAATGCGTGTGGTTTTCCAAAAAGGGAGCCGTTAAATTAACTTTACCTTCAAGTGAATCAGATATCATCTCACTTACAACGTGCAAATCAATAGTTCCTCACAGCCTCGTTCACGACACTACATGTTGCGTATTTCCTAATGCCCAGCGCTTGCAAGCACTTTCTGTTCAATCTTACGAGTCAACAACAAACGTAGATTTACTAAACAGTGCCTAGCGCTATTTCGATGAAATTGACGCAACAGATAAGCAGGAAATGCTGCAACATGGTGGTGGCCTGTCCCAATCCCATAAGGTAACAGAAGTTCCTCGCAATTTGTGAGATTGAAGGAATTAAACTTTGCATTAAGGAAAATACAATGAAACTAGCATACCTGAATATTAATCTTAAGAGAAGTAGCCTGCCTGGCTATAAAAATTCTGATCTCAATGATGATCTCACGTACGTAAACAGCTTCTCTTACCTAAATCACAAAATCACTGATGATTTTCGTGATGATTAAGACATTGACTACGAAACGCAAAAGCTCCATGGAGTTGGTAACACGATAATTCGAAAGTTCAGGGCTAATAGTGCAGGTCTAACATTTTTTTTAAAAGTACGATGATTGTCTCCAACTCAAGATCATGAAATACGTCTTGAGCCTTAAAACAGGAATGAAAACTCTAACAACTTAAAAATAAAAGTCATTCGTAATGACCCTGGCTACAAACGATCTAATAGTTATGTATCTACGATAGCAACGATGGCAGCGTGACAGGTCTTTTCGCCGTTAGGTCATTTTGCCGTTAGGTCTTTTCGCCGTTAGGTCATTGCGCCGTTAGGTCATTTCACCGTTAGGTCATTTCGCCGTTAGGTCATTTCGCCGTTTGGTCATTTCGCCGTTTGGTCATTTCGCCGTTAGGTCATTTCGCCGTGATGTACCATAAATGTCTTGATAATACGTAAATTATACCCAACCGCGCCCAAACTAATATGCTCTTATTATTACTAGGAAAAGTTTCAGATTCTGGCCCATATAGCAAGTCGTGCAGCAAAACTTCCCACGAAAAGATAGGGTAATAAAATGAATAGGTGGAATAGAATTAAAAATACAGTCATTTAAAATGCAATGTTGCACAGCATCACCGATCTCAGTCATTTACTAAACATGAAATAATGATAATAAAACCATTCAACTAATGTATAAGGAATGATAAATTCCAAATCTAGTTACATAAAATTAAAAATCACTTGCTAGAACTTAATATATAATAATTCCCATTAAACGTGCACATCTTGGTCATTTACTAAGACATGACTGAGGTACTAAAATGAATAAGATTTTGTCAATCAGCAGTCCACTTGAATGTCGTTAGTTAGGCTGGTCTTACAATTCTGTTCCTTCCTTTGCATGGCTGTTAGATAGATTCTTACTTAGGCTGTTATGGCTTTGTTTTGTACTGCGTATTTACGTCTCTTAGGGGGTTATAGCGAATGTTTTCGTCCCTAACTTTATGCCGATTATTCCATAGATGTTTTCTTTCTCTATTTTACAGAATATATATATATATATAGAAATGGATATATTATGTTCCGAAACGTTTGCGGTATAGGCTATACATACACGCAGGAAAGTATCTTATTTACGATAAAAACATCTGGTTTCATATCACTAACGACGTAATATTTTAGCTATAAACCCATAATAATTAATCGTAAAAGACAGTGTTGTTCATCACAACAAGTTTACAGTTTTGCTTAATGGCAAACAACCATTTTTCTGTGTGTAGTAAACATGTTTTTATATGTAGCGTGGTTCTAATTTTTATTCTACGAATTGTTTCATTTTTATCGATAACTGATTACATCTTTACTTTTATCATACATAGGATGTTTCGGTAGCACAACCACGGGTTGTGATTGCAACGCGCCTCTCAGCATACACGCAAAATTTATGTAAAGAGCAAGGAAACCATGCGGCGGTATTTGGCATGCATTTAGTGCCACAACCCTGCAATGGCTGCTCTTATTCAACAAAATTAGGCTTCATTCATAATGCTGTGGGGCATCAAAACAGGAGTAGAAAAATAGGACACAGTACAGAAACAGCGAGACAAACTAAACATAGTACCAATGTAATACAGCAAGCACCATGATAATACACAAGAGTTTTACAAAGCCTGAAGGTAAAAACAAAAAAAAAAAAAACGGGAAAGCGATAGGAACAAAACAGCAGCAGCGCAAGAACCAAGACAACAACAAACCGAGAATTACACTGCAGAAAGGAAATAAAGTAAAATCCAAACTCAAACTAATAAACTTAATTGCTTCATGCATAAAGCAGATAGGTATCGTTAGCGAAAAGTGTACGCCCGCATATAACATCGGTAAACGTTTCAGCACATCAGTTTTTTTTTTCTCTCTCTCTCTATTTTTTAGTCACTATGCCGGTCACGCTTCCGTCGTTTTTTCATTGTCTTCACATGGAGCAAACAACTCCCAATGATCTTAACGGAGCGCTTCACGATAAGTACTCCGTCAGAATAAACATACTTCACAAAAGAAAAAAAAAGTTAGAAACGAGGAATTGGAACGCCTGTGTGGAAAAAACTGGAAGGTAAAGACAGAAGTCAGCGAGGCGATCCACGAGCCCATTGAGCTGTAACAAACACAAAATCTTCAGCTACGGAAAGTATTTTCTTAATGTAGACAACTGTTTGAGTATAGTTCAACCCTCGATCAACATAACAATAACATTATATACAAATTCGTACGTACACACAACATGTGAGATTTGTTTTATTTTATTTCTTTTTGCAAAGAACTATCATACAATGCAATACCATAGTGAGTCATACGAAATATTTACCTATAAACTACATGAATATAAACCGAAATTGTTATTGGAATCGCAATCTTGCAACTGTAGTTAAATGTTGCTAGGAAATAGTTACGTTCTCACTAGCCCCCCCCCCCCCCCCCCCCCCC